>WEIT01042005.1:18014-98294 GCA_013389985.1 Dryoscopus gambensis | reverse complement strand
GGCGGCAGCGGGGCTGCGGCCGCGGGGGTCCGCGGCTCCGGGCGTGATAGCCGCGCCGGCAGCTATCGACGGGATAAGCGGGCTCCTCCGGAGCCCCTGCGGGGGTCCGGCCGCTGCCACATGCTGGTGCTGTGCCCGGCACTTCAGGGGGTGCTCACAGGGGAGGCTCGCTCCCTCAGTGCCGAGCTGGGCTCAGCAGCTTCGGGAAACGCCGGTCAGGATTTTAGCAACATGAAAAGGTTCGCTGGCGTGGATCTTGGTTTAAAGATGATCGCGGGGGGTGAGCTTTCAAAGTAAGAGGTGAAAAGGGAAACAGCAGCGTGAACAATGACAATTTCAAAAGGTCGGGTTAGTGGAAATAGTTTTAAGCCTGGTGCAGATCGTTTGGCGATTTTTGTACCGAGTTCTAATAACGTGGGGTAAATTTCGCCTTTTCATATGTCTGCAGAGTTCTTGTCATTTCCCAAGAGAGCAATGTGTATGAATCTGAGAGTATCATGCTGGGTTTTGTACACATCCAGAACTCCCACTGAAATTAATTTAGCGTTTTGTTTTAAGTTACTAGTGGGATTAATGGTCATTTTCTTTAATCAGCTTTCAGTAAGGCTATACAAGAAAATCCTCCTGGAACCATTGGGATCTTTGTATATGCAAAGAATGTGAAAAGAAACCAGTACTTTGTATGACCTTTTTTATCTAACTAAATTTACAATAATGTGCTTTTATGTTTTTGGCATGAGTGAGACTTACAATCCGGCAAATGGGTTTAATTCTGTGGCTGTTCCCTGTGGGAGGCAGCGGTTGGTCCCGGCCAGACTTGCTCTCTGTAGTTGGGAAAAATATAGACATCCTGCTCTGGGTGCTCTGCTGTGGAGCCCCACCAACCTCTCCCTTATGCCAGTTCATCCGACCCTATGGAAAGCCAGTTCTAGGAGCCAATGTAGCAGAAACCTAATCCAGCCCCAAAGTTTCTTTTGCAAGATTTCTTTGCAGCTTTGCCTTCCCAGAGGAGTATCTGGGGGAGATGCTGAGCCCTAGTGCTGCGGAGAGAGGGAAGAGAGATGGAGGGAGGATGGGGGGTACCACCCTTATTGCTCTAGTTTCAGTGTCAGGTAACTGTAGCAGGGCTGAAACGACAGAGTTGGGCTACGATTGTGCTTTGGGTGTTTTAAACTGCTGCAACCTGGGGTTGCCCTGGCACCCCCTGCCTACCTCTGATTCTTTTCCCCATTCATAACAGCATGAACACTTATAACTGTGGTGCTCTGGATCTAGGCACCGAGCAAAAAACAGATGTAATTGTAATCTGGATCAATTCCATGATTTGGTTCATTAGGGGATAAGAGAGGAGGAAAGAGGGTGTGGAGAAGGTAGGGTAGCTTTTTTTTAAGCTGGCAAAACTTGATTCTGCTGCCATAACTGCTTGTGGAGCTGCAGTGTGACTGTAGGTGCTCCCAGGTGCCTTCCCCCCTCCCTGCCTCCCCCTGGGAGCCTGTCCCGTGACTCGGCGTGTAGCCTTGGGAACCTTCACTCTCTGGGTAAAAATGAGCCTTTGCTAATTAATCCATTACATGTAATGGAGTAGTTTGTAACAGAAAAATTAAGCAAGTGCCCAAGTGTTTGCATAATTGTTGCTTTGGATAACAGTAAACACTGTAGGTAGAAGAGCACAACATGCAGGGTTTTATAAAAAGTGTGTGAGTTTGTAAGCACTTACTGGATTTTGCTGCTCTCTGCAGTGTCTAGCACTTAATGCGCAGGGTGAGCCAGATGTTTTACAGTCAGTCATGACACTTGTATTAGTAAGTGATTATCACATGGGCTTGTGACAGGAATGGGTGCTAATCAGCCAGATGAAGTAAGATGTGTGTGTTTCTCAATCCTGGGGCTGATGGAAAAGTAGAAACTGAATCCCAGTGTAAGACAGAAGAGTCTTTGCTGCAGCAGAAGATGGGGAATCTGTCCTTTCTGTTCCTGGTTACACCATCCCCACGTGTTGCTTATGCTGGCTGTGCTGACTGTGAGTTGGATCAGATCACTGATCAGGCTGAAAATTAGTGCTCGCAATTGGGAAAAAACCATCAGCATGCTGACTGCTGTCGTGTTTCAACACTTGCAGTAGTGTCATCTGAAGACAGGAGGTGGCAATTGATGGCCAGAGATGAAGGATGGTGCGAGACCGCCCCTTTGCGTAGCAGTGTAGTTTTAGATGATGTTGAGTTGATGGTGCAGTTGCTTCTTCCATTCCCCTTGCTTCAGTCCCTTGAGAAACTGGCAGAATGTATTCATGTGGTGCTCAGGTCCTGGGCATCCCTCACCGTCTCACGTTAGATCCCTACTGAAAGTATTCTGACTGTCTGGAAGTAATAAACTGCTGCAAGTGCAAGTGTTAATTGGTTGTCAGTTTTTACCTACAGAAGAGAGGCAGTCCACTTTGCCCGTGGCCATGGGATCGAAGTAGATGATCTTTAAGGTCTCTTCCAACCCAAACCATTGTATGATTCTTTGATATATTTGCATCCAGGACTTGATGGTGTTGGGATTTGGACATTTTTTCTCTTGGGTCACAGTACAGCTCATCAAGGAACTGACCAAGCCTTGGTTGAAAGACAGGTTTTTGTTTGTTTTTAGTAGCAGATGTGCTTCCAAAACCTGCATTTGTTAGCCATATCTGACCTCTTCCATGCTCAGCTAATGATGTTACCATCAAGCACTGCTGAAGGCCTCACTGAATTGCCTTCAGTGTCTGCAGAGGTCATGTGGGTGCCCTGCCCACTGACTGCACAGGTGAGCTACACATGCTGTCTACTCACATTTGCAGTGACAATTTTACTCCAACCTTGCGTTTGATAGTGCCCGGGCACAATGATAAGGATCCTTCATACTGCTGTGGAACTTCCTTGTGGATTAATAGGGTTGTCTTACCATTTAGAGCCAAAGGTGAGATTCTGATGGTGCCAAAGTGAAGTCATTGCTTCTGAAAATTTAAGAATAATAATAGTATAATGAAAACGGATGGGAAAAGTTTCAACAGTTTCTGTGTATACTCTTTAATTCTCTGTGGGATTTTTTCCCTTTCTGTGAAGTAAATTGCAGTGACACAAAGTAATGCACTGGAAAAGTTAGGACAAATGCTACCAATGAGATTATATAATACAATAGTGAAGGAATTTATTATGAAGCCTGTTCTTGATTCAAAGAAGAAAAATTTTCCCTGGTGGATTGTGGATAGTTTATAACTTCCTCTCCCATCCCCAAAGTGTATGTGTCATATCGTGCAACCACAGAAATAAATGCTTGTTCCTCTTCAGCAAATAGTTTGTGAGGACTTTATTAGCAGTTTTCAAGCTTGTAGTTCATTGCTTGGGATAGCATCGTCGAAAATAGGGTTTACTATTGATACTAATTAAAATATGAGCACTTTTCTGGCTTTGTTTCTCTTTTTTCTGGACCATGTTAAATGCTGGGGTGTCTAAATTTAGACGTGTTTCTAATGTCTATAGATGTTGAGACAACAATTTCCTGGGTGATCTCATTGTATTTTTTATCTCTTTAGAATTGTGTGTTTTTCCTTTATTTTAAACCAAATTATTTGAAAAAGACTTATCAAGTGAGAGTAATAAATAGGTTGTGTATGGAGGTTTTTTATCACATTTGGCATTGTATCAAGTATGCTGTGATACCCCATTTGCAAAGCAAATAGGTGTTATTGAGAGGCCTTGAAAGTTTTGATCAAGGGAGAGGATGACAGCAAAGGAAGCAAGTTAGTTTTGCTTTATATGTAATTCTTATCACTTAATTTTTAACTTTTCATTTCTTTCTTGGTTTGTTTAGTTTGGCTTTTCTTTCTTCTTTAGAATAGTGTTTCTTATTCCTAGCATCTGTGTGCTTATATCCCAGTTATCACAGAAGTGTGTTTCTCCACAAGCAACAGTGACATCATTCCAAGGAATGAAGGGTGAGAAAAACACCCACAGCACGAGGTGATGACCTCGTAGTAAATTGTCTTTTCTGTTGTGGGCACTTGGTGCCTTGCTGTGGGGACTGGGTCAGACTGTGCCTGGGCACAGCATCATGGAATAGCGCTCTAGCTCATCTTTGCACACCCCTGAGCTCCTTTCCATGAGTGATGCTGCGGCTGCGTCAGAGCACTGTGGGGTTATGCAGTCGCCCACCGCTCATGTGTCCGTAGTCTGTCCGACTCGGTGTTAACAAAGGAGCCAGCGCTGTGACATGCCAGCTTGCCAATGACTTGAAGAGAGTCTCGATTTTGAAGGTGCCAGGAGGCCTCTTGGCTGCCTTGGTGCCTAGTTGTGCTGTGTCATTTGCTAATGTGGTTTCTTTCTTGCTGGCCTGCATCTTAATGGAGTTCTTCAACCACGCTAACTGATTGTAATAACTTTTGCCTGTCTAGACAGGGCCTTACTGTGTCTGATTAGATCCCAGCCTTGTGGCGTGCATCACTGCCTGTTTCTTATAAATGTGATGAAAAAAAAAAAGGTGCATATTAATAGTGCTTAGTCCGTTTTTTTTGCTTTGCAGTGTTGGTATAAAATATTTATAGATGTTTACTTTGTGCCTGGAGGAAAATAGTTTTAGTCAAATGTCTCTAGGATGCAATTTAGAAGGGAACTTCTTATCTCCAGTAAGGAAAGAGCAGACAAATGTTCTCTTTGAGGATATTAATTGGGGTTCCACTGAAGTCAGTTGTGAAGTTTGTTGCTCTCTGAAGTCAGCAACTTTCTCATATAGGTAAAAAAAAGAATTTCTTGGAATCATTAGTAAAAATTGAAAGCAGGAAAATTGGTCCTCCTGCTTGGTTTTGGTTCCTTACTGCTTTTTGAAAGTGTAGTAAGTTAAATTCAGCTTTGGTACTCTCAATATTTAAGCACTAAAGAGGAAAGGTTGTAAAAACAGTTTTTTTACTGTAATTAAAAAAATATTTTTTAAAATTGGTATCCAATTTTAGAGAACCCAGTAATTACGAAGTATAGGGTATGAGATAAATTTGGGTTGGTAGTAATCTGCCTTGTCTTTTTTTTCCATGCCTTCCCCAAAAAAAGAGTGATTCAGATTTTAAAGCCTCTTAATTAAAAAAGAAAAACTGCCTTGGCAGAAGAAATGAACTTCTGCTTTTGATTCGAAAAGTAAATCAGAAGGTAGTTCAAATGTGCATGCTTTTCAGTAGCTCTTATTAGTATTTTAACCTCTGTGTCCTGGTAACAACTCCTTCTGTTTTCCTTGTACTGCTAGGATGGATTTAGACTTAGTGAAGAAAGGAAACTTGACAAAAGAAGTTAGCAGACTGTTCTGGTGTCTCACAGGACTGGGAAGTAAGACTACATTGTTTTGGAGCTGGGACAAGCAGTCACAGCTTGGTTTGTGTGCTGTGCCTGCCCAGAGGAAATTCCTACTTTATAGTGAGAAAGTGGCCAAGGACTAGAGCTTATTATTCTAATTAAATAATTTAAATTCCATCTCTGTCATTTGAAAGGCTCTGTGCATCTTCTGAGTTATAGATGGCTTCTGCAGGGACATCGTGAAGAGTTTGTGTACTTACATGCCAAAATGTCATCTTCAATTGATGCTGCAAAGTTTAAATTGCTGATTTATTTTGATATTAGTCACTTGAAAATGCTTTTAAAAAACCTACATCTCTTCAGAGGTAGGAGGCATGTTCATATGCGTTAACCATATGTTGAATTAGTTTCCTTTGTGAAGCACCACGATGTTATTAAAATAGCTTTTAGAAGGAAACATTTAATGCAGTCCTATAAAAATAGGACATTCACCTCTCCTTCTAGTTCAAGAAACTAACCTACAGTGGAAAGACTGAGTCCAGGATCTGGAATGGATGTTGGTGTAGCCGTGCTCCCACTGCAGAGTGTTCCTTTAGGTCGGATGGTACAAATTTTATCTCTACTGTCCATAGATGTGATCTGCCCATAGATACAGAGAGATCACGCTTAAACATGGTAGTGGTACCAGTAATTAGTGTATGTTTTTTTGTGATTTCTAATAGAACTATATCACCATTTTAGTGTGGGATATTTGGCAGAGTTAACTCTCTATAATTAACTTGTTTGATCGTTGTATATATGACAGCAGAAAGAAGAGAAACTTGAACCACTAAGATACTTTTGTTTGGAATACAAAGCTTGTTAAGCAATTATCAACTTTCAGGCTTTACCAACTGACTGCAAGGCATCTTGTTTGAAAAAGAAACTGTTAAAATAATTTACTTTTTTCCCTGTGGTTTTAAACCAACAGGAATGTTTTATTTGAACTAAAATACTTTGTATATATACCACTTTATCAGATCTCCAGGGGAAAATATTTGCTTAAAGATGTTCAAGTTTTCAGACAAGTAACTGGCTAAAGCCAGAAACTGATGGTGGAACAGTTATGGGGCTGCTTTTTTGAGATTCATTTTCACTGACAAATAGTGATTATGGTGTAGCTATTTCCCTGTGTAACTGTGGTCCCCGTTTGGCATACTGTACCTATAAAATGCGTCCATAAAATGTATGGAAAAATGTTAAATGGTGCTAAGTGCTATTATGCTCTTTTGTTATCACAAAGTACAAATAGCAGCTGAAAAGCTAGGTCATCATAAATAACTATAAAGGTTTTTCTTAAAATAATATAGTTACTTATGCTGATGTTTTTGTGACCTCATGATCATGGTCTTGTTGTGAACCTTTGTCCCTTCCCTTTGTGTTTTTTATTTAGTGATGGCACTGATTTTGTCACTGAAAGTAAAAAAGCTTTGCCTTAACTGAGTGGATTGGACTCATGTAGTTCCAAATTAGGGGACAATTTTTAAATTGTATCACAATCTAATAGTGAACAACAGTAAAGGGAAATATCTGTGCAACACTCACAATATTCTCCCACCCATAAGGTTTATCTGTTTATAAAATGCCAGTAATGCATTAAACTTTGGATAAAAGAAGATGCCACTCGTAGGCAGCTTAATCTAGAAATATTCCCTAAGGGTAATATAGATTGCAATGGGTAGTAGGGATCGAACAGGGCTTTAGTGTGTCATACCATTGCTGTGATTTTTATTTTTTGTAATTACTCTGTGAGCTTCTGGTTTTCTCTACATTCATGACTTACTTGTCTCAACCCTGGTCAAGGTCAGCACAACCAAGATTAGTAGGATTTGTCCTATGACTGGCAAAGTGATAAAAGTATTGTTTTTAAATTTGCAATTGAGTTGACATTTCAGGGACATAAAATGATGTGAGCTTTGATTCTCGACAATAGCTGTGTAGGCTACTGATGTGTGTTGACACTCCCTTCTTGTAGAGCAGATTTGTTGTAGTTGGCATATTATTGCTGATAGTTCTCAAATTCCTTGCAGTAGTCCTGTCGTCCCATTGCTCTTGTTATGAACAACTGGCTCCTGGGGTGGCAGCAGGGAGGGAAACTGTGGGGTAGTGGGCAGCTAACTGTTTCATCAGCCGCTTGGAAGTGTGCAAGAGATAGCAGCAAGGCCTGATTAACAGCTACAATTGCGCCACTGGGAAGTATCTACACACACAGAGGAGCCTTGCAGTCTGCTCAGTCGCCTTGATTATTTTACTGGGTATCGTGGACACTTGAACCCTGGTAAAAATATTGTCTATCTGATTACTTCTCCAGAATCAGTCCCTTAATAGCCTTTGCATATATTTAAATGCTGTGTGTCTTCCTGAGGACCAGATCAGATGAGGTTTGAATTCAGATGATGAAATCTGTGTCTTTTTTTCCTCTGGTCCAAACAGAAGTCGGAAAAGGAGAGCTGTGCTGTTTTTTCCATTATTGAGAGAGAGGCTTCACCAGAGCACCTGTCTGAAATAGTTGGTCCATATCGATTGCTTTTAAAATTCTGATTTGGGGACGTCCTTTCATCAGTGATGAAGACTTTTACCTGCTTAGTTACCCTTTATTATTATGAACAAAATAATGTTGCTTCTGTTGCCTGTGGTACTGACAGAAGCCTAAAACAGTAATGAAGTGCTGAGAGGAGTACAGAACAAAATGGGAAACTTGGGATCAGTGCTCATGTACTGTTTCATTTGCTGAGGCATAGAGCTCAGGTACCACTTATTTGCAGTGTCTGTTTCTTCAGTAATGGAAGGGGAGCTTTCTACCTTTCTAAGGTGATGAAGTCAGTTTCATTTTGTAAAGTACTAGAAGGACCTGAGAAGAAAGTTACCAGATGTATATATTAATATATTAATCTTCCTGTGGAGATATGCAACAATATTGTCATCAGTGCTACCTAATGAAGGGAGAGAAAAATTTGAGTGTTATAGTACCGTAATTGATGCCCAGCAATTAATGATAGCATCTTTGAAGTAATTATTTCCGAAGTGTTTTGCTTTTTCATAATGCTACCAAAACTGGGCCTTTGAGAAATGTTTTCCTTCTCCTTTTTTCTCCGTTGGGAGATACCTTCTAGACATCATCTTTCTCCTCTCTATTTCTTTTGGATCCTAACAGCTTCTACATTTGGTCATGGAAAAGACATTTACCATAGTGGAGAACTACATTAGAAAAACAAATCACTGAACAGTTGCAGTTCTCTTGTTTGACAGTTTATGGAGCAAATGCTGGCTATGCACCATTTAGCATTCTCCAAGACAAAGTACCCACACAGTGCTGCCAATTTCATTAGAGAGCTACACCAGCTACTTTTAAAATTTGGTCCTGTTTACATAGGAATTTCAGTTTTACTACCATACCCATCAAAAGGTTATTGTCTGCACACAGAGAGTCACTGTTTTTAGCAAATCTGCCTATAAATCTAAGTAACCAGTAATTAAATGGAAGTCTGAATACCAGGCAAGGAATAAAACTAAGGGTCTCCCTGTGGATTATGAAGTTATGATTAGCATGGGCAGGTTTTAAGCACCAATCAGCCAAAAAAATATATTGTAATTCATCATGAGGACTTACCTTTCCAAAAACCAAAAGTTAAATTTCAACAAAAGGCAAGAGATTACTCAAGGAAGAAAACGGTCACCATGAAGTGGTGATTTCTTTTTCCTCTCAGAGAAAGGTAGCTGGAATTGGTGCTGCTTTTCCAGTTCATTTACAAATGGGAATAAAAACTGGGTGCCTGGGGGTGGCGCTGAGAAAAGTATGTCCAACAGCTTTGTTGTTTTCTCAGTTACACACTGGTCCTCCATGTCTGTCTGCTTTCCCCTTTTGCTCCCATTTCCATGGCCCGAGATCCACAACAGGACCTCAGCAGGTTAAGCAGGGTCCAGAGTTCACATAGTAGACACATGAATTATACGTCCACAGTGTATCAATCTCTGCCAGAATCTGTCTACAGCCAAGACATAATGTATAGCAACACTTTTTTAATGAGGAACATGCATCTGTTACACGTTTAGCAGAGGATATTTCTGGAGCAGTGTTAAGAAAATATGCTTTGGTTTTACAGCTCCATACCCCTCTGTCTGTAGAGATGTCATTTTTGAGTCAAAGACCAGACATAAGGGCTTTCAAAGGTTGTACGTCATAAAACTGGATAGAAGCCTGGCAGCTCTACCCACTGTAAACAATGTGTAAATCTCATCATTCCCTCTTCTGCTCCTCCACCCAACCCAGTAAGATGTACTCTTCAGAGGGTTGAGGAAGCATTCCAAAGAAACACTTGAATAAAATATGCTGTTTTGTTTAAGAAGCCTTGTGCAAATGTGCAAATTCCCAATTTTCAATAGAAAAAGCTGTTGTAAAACAGTGTAATTCAAAGCTAAAGCCAAGTGTACTGGTTTCGTTAGACTCTCATTGCAACACTTTTCATCATCTTCAGGTAAAAAAGATTATGTCCATGTCAAAATATTGACATTTGAGTAAAAAAATGGCCTAAAATGTTTTTTGTTGGATGGATAATGCAGATAATGGGTATGAATGGTCCTAAGATTGAAGTCAAAGCTTGAAGACAAAGCTGTGAGTGTGGTGGCATTTCCCTCTCCACGCTGTGGTGAAGGCAGCCAGGAATGATCTCTGCCTGTGGTTTGCGCCAGCACGAAGCACTGTGAGCATTGCCAGCTGTGCCGAGCCCGAGGTAATGGCACAGAGATGTCCCTGCGGCTCAGCAGAGTTTATTAGTTTGGCTCAGAGCCATGCTAAGTGTTCAAAAGACTTTTGGTTATCTCCAAGTGTGGGCAGGGATTTCTTGTTTCTGTTCAGAACAAGTTTGAACCTGCTGGCATTATAACCTATAGATATATCCCATGGATCTGTGTCTTTGATGATAGGAAACTGGCATGGTTTTAGTATCTTGCCTCTCTTTGACTGCCTTTGAGTTTGTTAATGCCTTTTTTTTTTTTGCTTTGCAAAACTTGCCTCACTGTATAGAAAAATTAAAAGGGGAGGAAGCAATTACAATATCACAGAATCCTTAGGGTTGGAGAAGACCTCCAAGATGGAATCCAACCTTTGACTGAACGTTGCCTTGTCAAGACGATAGGACCAAGTGCCACATCCAGTGATTTCTGGGGATGGTGACTCCACCACCTCCCCGGGCAGCCCATTCCAATGCTCAGCCTCTCTTTCAGTGAAAAAATTCCAACCTCAGTCTCTTCTGGTGCCGCTTAAGGTTATGTCCTCTCATCCTGTTGCTGTTCGCCCGGGAGAAGAGGCCAAACATCACCTGGCTAGTGCTTCCTTTCAGGCAGTTGTAGAGAGCAATAAAGTCTCCCCTGGGTCTCCTTTTCTCCAGACTAAACAACCCCAGCTCCTGCAACTGCTCCTCACAGGACTTGTGCTCCAGACCCTTTACCACATCTGTTGCCCTTCTCTGGGCACAATCCAGCACCTCAATATTCTTACTGAATTGGAAAAACAGAACACAGCGCTCAAGGTGTGGCCTCAACAGTGCCGAGTACAGGAGACAATCACTGCCCTGGTCCTGCTGGCCGCACCATTGCTGATCCAAGCCAGGATGCCATTGGCCTTCTTGGCCACCTGGGCACACGCTGGCTTATGGTCAGCTGGCTGTCAATCAGCACCCCCTGGTCCTTTTCTGCTGGGCTGCTTTCCATCTGGTTCCTGAGCTGGTCACCAGCTAAGCCAAAAGTATAAAAAAAACTTTTCTTCACTGTTTCACCTTCATCAAGCCTTCTTTTCTGAGCCCTGTACTTGTAGATTCTGCAGTCTTCAGTATAAAGCTTGTCGGAAGCAGTGTTTCCATGTGGGAAGGTTAGCAGAGGTGAAAGTTTTGAAATGATGCAATCAGTCCCTTCCCCCTGTATAATGAAGGGCTCCTTTATTTCTCCTGCTACCTTGGTCTGGCTTGGAAAGAGCATTTGGAGAAAGATAGGTACAATGGAATAAGCCATTTTTCTGGTGTTTGTGTCTAGCCACTTTGTGCTTCAGGCCCTGTCTTCTTCAGCTGTGCTTGGACAGCGTGCTGCAGGTTCCTCTGGGAACAGTTGCCAGATGACCTGAAGAGGAAGAGATGCCAAGATCTCCTTAGCTGTAGAGTGGAAAGTTGCATTGAGGGAATGGTAACTTAGAGCAAGTTACAGGCAGAGGTGTCATCCTCATCAGGAGCACTAATCAAAGGCACTTGAAGCCGAGAATTAAATGATGCAGAATTCACGTTTACTCAGGATTTCCATGGCTCTGTCAGTTAAACAGCTGCAGAGAAGAACCCTAATAGAGTGATGGCACTGAAGGTTTTCCCATGAGGGAATCTACTTTGATGACTTGCATAAAGCAGCCATCTCCATGGTGTCAGGAAGGAAGAGTTTTACTTGACTTAGTTACCTAGGTCTTTGGTTTGATAGTGTATCTCTGGTTAGGCAGTAGAAAGCATAGTGCTGTACATGGAGAGCAGGAGGGAAGTTGTATTATTCCTGTCCATAAGAGGTGTTGAGGGTGAATGTCCCTTTTACTCTCGTTCACAGTTTGTCTACAACTTTTATAGATCACTTCTTTGTGTATTTCCCCATGGTGTCTCAGTCCCCAGCTCTATGACTATTCTCAGTTTGCATCTGGGTGGTGGGAAACTGTTGACTCCACAATAAGCATCAGAAAAAGTTAGGATGAACCACTTCAGACTGACAAAGGTTTGTTTTAAAATGGGAGGACCTCCTCACCCAAACCTCCAAAACACATCATTTAAATTTGTTTTCAGAAGATGAACAAGGGAGCAGTGATTAAGTGCAGTTCCTGCTGTCTTCCTGTCTCACCCATACAGTGAGAGGAATAGGATGAGATGTGTGGAGAGCTTGTGTCAACAGTGCTAGTCACTGCCATGTGGTGTTGGGGAGTAGAAAAAATCTTGGGCTGAAACTAAGACATTTATGTGGGCTGCTGGTGTGCCCGTGTGAGGAATGGGCTCTTCTCTAGCAACAAGTCAGTGTGTGTGCAGGCTGGTGTTTCAGAATACCTTACAGTATTTTGCTCTACTAAATATTTTAAGGCTTTTACACTTTGGCCTGTGTTAGCACAAAAATAAGTACAGGACTATCAGACTTTCCCCACAGGACAAAAATTCCATTTTCCAACCACCTCTAATTATTTCCATTCTGCTGTCTGGAAAGGATCTGGAGACAATTTAGGAAGCCAATTTAAAATTGACTTGGGAAAAAATCATTTACCCTCCTGAGCCTTCTTAGATGTGCAGCCATTGGCATGTGATCAATAGGAAATCTCATGCTCAATGATTTTGATGCTCACAGAAGGACCTTGAGACCATGAAATTTAGCCTGAGTCCTGTGTAGTTGTATGCGTGATTTTTGTAGCTATGGTGGACCGAACTGCCCGCTTGTTGAAGAGCTTTGTGTGGTGGGGGGAGTGGCAAAGGGCCATTAAAAATAGACAAAGGGTGGCTGTGCTCTTGGAAATGCCTTGTCATGAGGTGCATGGCAAGCCCTTCCCTGCTTCCTTCCCGGGGGAGCTTGGATGACCTTGCAGCTTCTGGGCCCAGCAGTGATGTCTCCAGGCTGCAGTGAGGCAGGCTCCAACCTCCTGCAGTCCTGAGGGTGCCTGTGGGCAGCATCTGTAGGTCCAACAGCAGAGGGAGGGAGGCGTGGAAAAGTGCGTGTGCACATCTGGTACCAAAGTACTGCTCCTCCCAGAGCTTTGTCTGATCCTTGCTCTATGGATAGGTCCAGATTTTTCTTCAGCTTTTCTTGCATACCAGGTCTACATACATCATCCCAAATGTCTCTCTAATCCTATTAGGGCTGTGTTCAGCTGGGGTTTGGATTTGTCACTAATGAGTGCTTGAGGTTAGTAATTTTCAATTACACTTTTCTAGCTCTCAATTAAAAAGGTGGTTGACATTTTATATGGAGAATTTAAAAAACTCTTAGTTTTCATTCAGACTGGCTGCAAATTATAAAATCAGGACTCACGGGTGTACAGAATTAACATTCTTAAGAAATATTGTAAAAAGTGTTCTTCATGGTTAACATTTAGAATTTTATTTTAAGATTTTTTTTATGTGCTTTATGCTATGCTGGCAAATTGAAAAAATATTGGATCCTTATATGGAGAACCAGCAATTTCCCATAGCCCTGCTTTTACAGTGCTGAACACATTTCATTTTGTGTGTGATTTTCCCCATTTGCCAACTGACTACATCATACAGTTTTTTTGGCATATTCTTTCTGTCTTATGACCATCAGCAGATATTTTGAGTAGCATATTATAAAGCCACAGATCCTTTTTGCTGCCTTGTATTTTGCCTGTTGCCACTGGGAATGGAAAAGATTTTACTAACTTTGTGGCGTCAGATGAGGCTTCAATAGTCTCTCTGTGCCTGACCCCAGCACCCAGTGCTGGTTGCCCTCCCTGTTGGCAATGGAGGGATGTGCCTGATGGTCTCCAGTGTGTTCTTTAAAACTGGCACAAGATTGTTCAGGAGAGGTATAAGGAAAACGATTGATACTTGTAAACGGTTCAAGATGCTCTGCAAATCCTTCAGGATGATATAAGTGTCAAAGAGATGGAGCTGAATTTGAGGCATGCTGCTGAAGTTGAGAATAACTGGAGCAAGAAGATGGGACCCGACAGAGGTCTGGCAGCAGTGATTGTAGAGACATGGAATATTCTTGCATAGCAAACTAGTGTTTTATGGAAACAGACTGACCACCAGAAATTGAATTACAGAAATCAGGGAGGGTACAACGCTGCTGGGTGCTGCAGTTGTTGTAGGGCTCCATATGGATTGTTGCCTTCAGGTCTGGGCACTGCAGCAGTAGGAAGGAATATAGTGTATATAAACTATCAGGCATTTCACGGCAGTCTGAAAATTTGTGGTGTTTAGGCCATTGTGTTTATTTTGGGCAGAGTCTGTAAGACAGTAACAAATGATTGCATACTGAAGGCTGGTTCAAGTGGAGTAAAGTAAAATGTGAATGTGGGATAGCTTAGCTGAATGGGCATGGGGAGAGACAGCTAACATGCTAATCGTCATCCCTGAAAGCTGTAACTCTTGTGCATATACACTTCCTCATGTAAATCTTACTCAAGACACTGTGAGGGATTATGAATGGTAAAAATTGAAAGTAGTAAGCTTAGTAGGAAGTGTAATCTTAATAAAAATATTATCTTTACAGTCAGATCTTGTAAGTAGTAGAACATTTCTTTGGGGAAGGGATGGGAGTGCTGTCCCTGGAGTTTAAATTTAGGCTAGGCAGGAGATCAGAATATGCATGGCTGGGAGGCAACTCTTCACTGGCAGGATCAGGATTGACTTCAGTATTTGGCTATCAGCAATGTTATTATTGTGAAATGTTTCCTGGAATGATACATGGTGGGGTTGGTACCATAAAACAGTTTAGATTTTGTTGGTATGTTTCTAAGGGTGAAAATATCTGTGATGCATTGTCACTGTCAAATCTCTGAGCCAATATTTTTATTAGAGAACATGTCCTGCAAAATGTCCACGTGCACAGGTATCTCTGTAGGAGAGGGTGTCACCCAAGGCCGATACTGATAAATCATTCACTAAACCCTGTATTGTAAATGAGTGTGTATTCAGAGCTAAGAACAGGTGAAAAGGGTGCGTTTCATTGCTGCTTTCAAGTTTGCCTTTAGTCAATTACGTTTGTTTTCTTGAACTTTATGAACGTTAAATTCCAGGCATAAAGGGGGGGAGATATTCCGTTTACTGAATTCAGACTGAGATGATTCTTAATCAGTGGCTACTTCTTACTTGTATGAAACTAGTGTAGAAATTAAGACTTGCAGCTTGCCAGCTATGAAGAGTGGCAGTTGGAGCTAAATCATCAAAAGAAGTGTCCAGGTTATTTAAAATACTTACCTTTACTACTACTTTTTCCTCACCACAAAATCATAATCAAGATTTTTCCAGTGTCTGAGCTGTGCTTGACCAATAAGCCCATTTCAACATTTTGTTTCTTTTATAAAAATTTACTTCAGTTTGGAGCAGTTCTTTGTTTTCTCTGGCCCCCATGCTGACGTTGTTTTTATTTCTTGCAGTATTTTGCATTTCAGTGGGATTTGTGTGTTACAGAGAAGACACTCTCCCAAATAAAATTAGTTTGGTAAATGCTTCAGGCAGTTATGTGGAGTTAACTGATTTTGGATCTCAGGATGAGAGCTTGACATTAACTTTTTATTCACTTTTATTCTCTATATCCTCTTGAGATAGGAAGTTCTTATTGTGCAGTTATCTTCCTCAGACAAAGACCTTTTCATGGGAAACTTTTATGTTTTGCTGTTGGCTTTTTCCTTTCATCCTCACGAATTTCTTTGTAAAATTATTGTAGTTGAGGTTGTTTGTAGAAACTGAATCTATAATACATCATTTGGCATATTGCACTTACTATTATGGTACAGAGTATTATTCATAATTATTCATTATTGGTTTAAATTTTTTCCATTAATTATCGGCATTTTATAATAAGTGTATATATTATTTTATTTATTCTTGTATGTGTTATTGATATACACACTTTTTTTTGGTAGATATATATATATGTATGTAGTTTTGCAGAGAAAAGATAGAAATGATTAAATGGTGTCTTTGAAAGTTCATGGGAAGTTTAAGGAGAAGCCATGCCTGTAAAGATGCCCTCTACTGTATCTTATCCTGGTTCCTGCCATGCTTTCTGAACTGGTTTTGGATAAGGAGCCATAATCTCTGAAGCTTTAAGCGCTAAACCCTGAAAAGCTCCAAGTTTGTGGTTTAGCCATGTGAGGTCTTTGCTATCACATGGATAATAGACGTTCCCTTTTGCATTCCCTGAGTAAAAAGCGAGTCAACTAGAAGCATGTTTGTACTAAGCCACATCAGAGTTATCCTCTGAATTAAGGCTGTATAATAGGTCCTTTAAAACTAAATTTGTACAAAAAGGTCTGAAATTTTGTTGTTAGTTCAGATATAATTTGACAGCTCTAGTTTCATCACTATTAAATTTACAGTTTTTTTCATCTGAATGAATTGGAGTGTGGTTAATTTGTATGCAACTTTATATACCACTAAAATCTTCCATATGGAATTTAGATTAGATAAGGTTCCAGGAAATGAGAGTCTTAGATGTGAATGACTGTAAACATGCGTAAAAGAGTCATTCTATAAGAATTAAATAACGTTTAGAGTTAATTCTCCTGACTTTTATTTTCTGTTACAGAACACAGCAAACAGTTTAATTCAGGTTCTAAATTCAGATGCATATCATTATGATAATTTGCTGACTCATAGTATTTCATGGGCTGTGCTACTGTACATGGTAATGCAATGGATGATGATATGCAAAAAAAGTCAGCAAAACAGAATCTCTAACTAATAAAAGCCTACATTTTTGCTAGCAATTAATTGGTCTATCATGCCTTCTTAGCACATCCTGTTACATTCTCTTGCCTTTGAGGGTATTACAAGATAGCTGAATGTGGATAAACTAGGAAGACTGGCAAGCTGAGGCTATCATCTGATTTTTCTGAAATTTCTGTGGCTAAAATAATCAAACTTTCCCATGTCTTCTTGTTAAAGATCAAGAAAATAGTGAGCTCCTTTTCCTACTGTTCCCTCCCACATTTGATATGTATATGTGCAGTGTGTGTGGGAACTTCCCCTCTGTGCCTCTCATACAAGTCACTGACTTCTAGAGTACAACTTCTCCAGCTTTGGGTGTTTTGGGGTTTTTTTAATAACTTAATTATATTAATCCTTTTTTCCCCTCTCACCGTTGCCAACAAGATTTTAGGATGTTTTCTGTCCCCTGATAATCCCATTAGTTTTGAGTGGTTTTCAAAAGACCTCCAGGAACAACTTCTGAATCTCCTGTCTTTTATGGCCTATTGGTCATTGGTACATCATTCCTGAGGAAAAAATCCCATCCAGAGGGTTCATTGGGCAGTTTGTCAGACCATTCAAATAACTAATAATGTGAGAAAATCAGTGAAGGGGATGTGGGAGGGGCTGGGATGTGGGACTAACTACAAAACAAAGTGAATTTCACTACCAGGACTGATACATCTTTTGCAGATGTTGTAACTTGCTTTGAGGGGAAGGGATCATATAAAGTAGCTTTCCTCTGGGCTTACATTCTGATGCAGACCTCATCAAAATCAATGGAAGTATTTTCATCAGTCTCTTAATGAGTGATGCCTGCAATCTTCTTGCCGTGCACAACTAGGTACATGCTGCTTATGTTTCTGTTGATATTACGTAGGGATTATGGGACAATCAGAGCTGAGATAAAAGTTCTTAGCAGTAGTAGCAGCAGTCCTGTGCCAATATCCTGGTGCTTCCACCACGCATCAGCCTGGGGACTTGCAGAAGGAGTGTGAGTGGTGGTTGTGTGAAGCTGCCAGGCTTCACTCAGCCCTCAGCCCCTTCTCACCCTCCCCTGGCTGCTCTCCTGGCCTGCTATCAGCAGCATTGTTAGTCAGGGGCTGGAAGGCACAGGCTGACTGGGGAATGGTAAAGTATAAAGGGAATTTAGGAATTGAATGGGGGTGGGACTCCTCACATTTACATTAATTTATGCACTGCTATGATACGAATACCAAGTGTTTAAAAGGAATTAAATAGTTAAGTTCAAAATTCTTTATGTGCCAAGCAGAGTCTAGATGGTTTATAGCTGCAAGTAAGCAAAAGGTTTACTTACAAAATTGATTTATATGTTCATTTATGTTCTTGAATATTGAGAACAGGGAGGGAATTAGCAGTGTTGCATGAGCTACACTAGCACATTTTTCACCTTATATGGAGAATTGCTTGCCACTTATCAAGCAGGGTTAGATTTGCTGTTATTGTCACATTCCTTAAAGTTGGAAGAAATCTTGTTTCTCTGACTAAAGATTCAACTCATAAGCTTATGGTTTTGTTGTTTGAATACTGTTTTATCATCCAGGAATTGTTGGGATGGGCAGCGTTTCTTGAGAAAAATAGCAGCGTGCACATTTTCACTGCTGTGTTGTGGAGTTCATTCCTCAGCTCGGGTGGAGAAACTGAGATGCTTGCAAGGGAAAATATGTTTCTGTTTGGAGTCATCTGGAGTTCCTCCTGGCTGGCTCCTCTGGTCCTGAAGAACACAACAGGAGGAAAGGTCCCGGTAAATGAAGGGAAAGACCTGCAAATCGTGTACATGTGGTATTTAAGGGGGTAGATCTCAGTTTTGTTCTTTCTTTATCCCTGCTAGAGTGGCTGGTGTTTGAAAAAGCCTTTTCATGGACTTGTTGACAGGGTAGTGACTGACAGCTGTTTGCTATGAAGTCATCGACCTGCTGGCAATTTGAGTTTTAGATGGAATAAGTGGAAAATATGGAAGTGGAGACAAGTTGCTTGTTTAGTCACTGATACCCCCAGATTACAGAAGCCTGACAAAAGACTGAATACTTGGAAGATTAAGAAGGTGACAATTATAAAATTTCCTTTTATGATAATGTGCCATTGACAATCGCATTTGGAAAGTGGGAGATCAGGTCTGGCTTAGTGTAAGTCCTTCAAATTAAGGGACTGCTTTCTATTTGAAATATTTCTGGGGTTGTGGCATTCAGTAGGGCAGTAAGTATCATCTACTGCTGCTTCTTGGGTTTTTTGGGTACCTAGACTATTGTAAGTTATTTGAGCATGTGCTTTGCCACTCTTGTGACTTGAGTTTGTGTTGTGATTGCAGAGATTTTTCTGTGGTACTGCTTGGGAAATAAAATCCTTCAAAAGGTGGTCATTAGGTGCAGGAGTTAGAAAACCTGGCTTAAAATTGCTGCTGCTGATTTCGCTTTCATGCAGATCCAGAAGAGTTAAGTGGAAAATGATACTCAGGTTTTTCTTGCTCCATAAAGGCAGCATTGGCTGTATTTTTTTGAATAATAAGACATAAGGAAGAATTCATGAACCTAGTAACATTTGAAGCCAACAGAAACAAAAGGGTAGTTTATATGGCTAAATACTTTGAAAAACCAACATTTGAAACATTTAGCCAAATGCTTGCATTGAAGTATCTGTGCAGTTTTGGGAGGTTGGAGCAAAAGATACGCATTTTTATTTTCTGTTTTCCTGTTTGTGGTTTTACCATTCTTCCCCTTTTATGGCTCACCAGAATAGAACCAGATTTCTTATCATGTATGGATATAAAAGAACTTAAACTACATATATTTATTTTTAGGACTCCACCCTTGGTCTTTGGATTTTGTGAGCAGCTATTTCAGTAAATTTACATCTATATGGGGAAACTGGCAAATTGAATACTGTGGAAATCCACATTTTAAAAAAAGCAACTGCTATTATAGAAGGTAAATGGTATCATAAGAAAGCCAAGTAAAAAAGATTGCATTTTTTTTTGCTGCTGAAGGAATGATCAATGCTTCCTGCTGGCTTTTGCACCCTGCAATTGGAGACTCTGGTGTGCAAATGGTTTAAATAATGCTGGGGTTTGTGTCTGGTTGGCGCTGTATAATGCTGGGGCTGAGGCGACTTAAATATATAGAGTGGGCCAATCTTGAAGCCCTTTCTCAGGCAGAACACCCATTGAAATCACATTTAAGTGTCGTCAGTGAAAGCTTTGCCAAACAAATCATTATGGATTTGACCCCAAAGTTATTACTACTAAATTTCATATATAAGCCTTTCATTATAGTGTTTTTTAAGAATGGAGTACTTGAATGAATCCTGGAATTCATTATAACTTTAAGTTTTTTAACAGCATATCAGCCTTTTAAACTACATTTTCATTACTAAAAACAGTTTCTTCCTTTTTGTTTCTTTCTCCTTTTTTTGTTGTGCAAAAAGAAGTAGAAGAGATACTCTGTGGCTCAGATTTATTTTACTTCAGGCAAGCAACCTTCTGAGGTGCCTAAATTAGGAGCTTAGTCTTCCAGCCTCTCCATGTGCACAGTGGAGAGGATCATATCCAGAGGGGATTTTGCTCAATGTCATCGTTTGGATGTGACTCTATTATGCCCAGGGGTGGTGTAGGGTGCACTGATTTAGGAACCCAGAGGGATGTGGTTGGTTGGCAAAGGACCTCTATGATTTATGATATGAGTTGTATATAATTTGTTTCAAAACTCCTTTTTTAGGAGTTAGCAGGTTAATTTTTTGTCTACCTTTGCTCCATGGATGATGGGGATTGGCAGAAGAGCTGTGTCCTTTAGTACAGAAAATCTCACATTGTGATGGGACCTTTGTGAGGTCTCCAGTCTCTCTTGCACACTTCGTGTCTCTGGCCTTGGTCCCCTTCTGAAGGCTGCGGGTTTCATTCAGATCTCATGAAGTATTTTGTGACTCGTGATGTGGACTGATGGATTATGTGACCAGATGTCTGCAGTGCTTGGCTGCTTGTAGCAGGACTGGCTGAACCAGGTGGTCCCTTCCTGGTCTCAGATCCCAAGAGAGGGATTTTCAGCACAGAATCTGGATGTTTCAAACTTTATATTGCTAAAACTGTAGTAATCTAGCCTTCTGCAGTTTAAAATACTGTAGGAACAACAATAGAAAGGGTGGGCCATTAGGGTTTTAAAGCTATTTTAATGTCTTTACATTTCCAACTGCATTACACTGTATTAGATATAAAATATGGTTGATAGAAGTAGTAGGAGCACCCTTAAGCATGCCTCACGTATTCTAACATCATATTTTCACCTGTGTTTAGTTCTGGCCAGCCTTCAGTCATTCAGACAAAAAATTTCCAGAGTGTTTTTCCTGCTTCAGGCAGAAACTTCTTGGAAATATTTTCAACAGAAGAACTCTAACTGTTTTTAAAAGAATGCATTACAGAAATTTAGAGAGATTTGTCAACTTTTTTTAGCCAATCATTCCTTCAAAGCATTGCTATACCTTCAGGGAATAGAGGGGTGAGTCAGGGTACTTTTTTGCAGCCCAATGGAAATTAACACAGATCTACCAACCCGCCAGAGTTCGTGAAAATTGTTATCTGCACGTGCTCGCAAGAGCAGGTTAGAGGTTTGCTGATACAATCACTGAATACTCCCACTCTATAAAATGGGCTTCAACCTCAGCAGCCTCTGTCTGTGCCTGGGGTGATGATTATGATGGGTGGTACTGAACACCCAGATGGGTAGGTCCATGATTCCTGCTGCCTTCGCTTTGTTGCACGAAAAGCTATCTGGGTGTTTAATAGTCTTCCAAATTCAGTAAAGCTTTATGCCAGGGCATACTTGAGGCAATAATGGAAAAATTACTACTGTTTTACTAGTCATCATTCATGCATTTAATTCCAATGAAGCTGAGAGTAGAGTTTATGCTTTAGTCTTTACACTACTCTCAGGAATGCTGGGGTTGAGAGGTGTGATGCCAAAAGTTTGGGAACAAGGTTCAAAAAAGAACATCTGTCTTCTACCTTTTTTCTCCCAGGTTGCAGGCGATTGTACTGATAATTCTCTGTTACTTTAAAGGAGCAACTGTTGGAATCATGACTTCTACAGAGGGGATGGATCTATCTATTTTGTTTAAAAAACAGCTAAGCATAAAAATACTATTGGGGAATTTTATGGAGGTTGCAATAAACCAACAGTACCAAGAATCTAATGCATGATGTCTTCAAGCTGTTAAACAAATCAGGATAACACAGGTTAGACTAAGGTCATGTCTTAGTCATTCTGCAGGGTGGAAATGAAGTTACTGCTGATATATCAGCATTGTTCCAGCTAGAGTCTAAAGGCCTCATGGAGTTTGTGTTGCCTCCTCCCATTTTCTTGATCTCTCAAGAAAATTATTTATAATTTATAAGGATATTGAGAACTCTTGCTTCTCCCTATCTCAAGCCCTTTTAAAATATTCATCTTGCTCAGAAAACACAAAATAGTGAGAAGTGCTTTAGATCTTTGCCTTCTCAGTCATGATCTCCGAGAAGCACCAGGAGCTTCTCTGAAAGGGAAAATTTATATTTACACAAGTAAGGTGGAAAGGAAGAGGGAAGCACTTTCCAGCCTCTAGTGTTGGCCAAGTTTGTAGGCTAAGATGTAGATCAGGATTGCAGCAAATATTTAATTGTTTGCAGAGTATAAATGACTAGGTTGTTCTTAAAATCTTTCTGCTAATTTTTTGTGCTAACCATGATTAAGAATAATATTTTGCCACCCTTCAAACATGCATTCACATTTCACACCCAAAGGTGCATGTTGCCATGGATGTCCTTGCAGTATTCGTGATACACTATTTAGCATTTTCAACCTCTTCAGGTTATTAGGATAGTCGGTAAAGATTGTCCCTTAACACTATGACTTGCCCATCTCAAAGCATGCTCCCAACAAAAAATGCCACTAATTAAAACTTGTGTGAGTGGAAACATTGTCATCTGCAACAGCTTCAGTCTCTTTATTTTGAAGAAAAATATAAGGGTTGTTAGAGCTATCTAAAACAATTAAGCAGTTCAGGACCCTGTGTTATAAAATCTTAGATAAGAGTTAATCAGTGTGACAAATTATAGGTTTGTCTGCCTGTCAGATGGAATTAATGGTGGGTGACCCAGGGATTTTAGGTGCTGAGGCGAGAAGGAGGGGCTCCAGTGTTTTGCTTTAATGTTTGTCTTGATGTGCTGAATTTTTTCAAAACACTTAAACAAAAGAGACTGAACTTGAGTCTATATTTCAGGTTAATACTTTGAAGCTGTTTTTTCCCACCATTTCTGTTGCTTTTGATCAATTATGAATGTCCTGATGTAAATGCAGAATTAAAATACTAGGCTATTTTCTTGTTCATGATGTAAGGTCCAAAAATTTATACCAGATGACTGTTCTGGAAGAGAGAAAATGAAATACTTGGGAAAATGTAAGATAATAGTGTATTTTCTGGAGCATATCCCCCCGCATGTGATCTGTAAGATGTAGGTATCTAAGTGTTAAATATGGTTATCTATCACGAAATATGAGCAATGAGCTGTTGATAATGTTGGTAGCCATACAGAAAATATGAAGCTTGCCCTTCTTTATTTGCAACTTTTTGCTGGTTTTTGTTAGCTTCATGCAGAACTTCACAGAAATCCCCAGCTGTTTTCAGTTCT
This sequence comes from Dryoscopus gambensis, assembly GCA_013389985.1. Lineage (NCBI taxonomy): Eukaryota > Metazoa > Chordata > Aves > Passeriformes > Malaconotidae > Dryoscopus > Dryoscopus gambensis. The sequence goes on along the minus strand of WEIT01042005.1, from coordinate 74,844 downwards.
TTTGAAGAGTTTTTTTAATTGGGGAGGGGTTGTTTGTTTGTTTGTGGGTTTTGTTATTTTTTAATTTGGGTTAGTTGGATTTTTTTGGGGCTTTTTTCTTTTTTGGCCCTGACCAGATACTGTCTGTCTTTTCTGGGGTGTTCAGCCCGAGCTCTGACAGAATAATGCCACTGTTGCTTTAAGCCCATAGTGTTGCTTTATATAGATCTGGCCTGATTTATAGTGTTGCTTTAAATAACAATAAGAGAGTTCATCTCCCTTTCAGAAAAGGTTTATGACTGATCTCTGCCTGGCTTGTAATGTTTATTTTTCTTAAATTGCCTCACTGCAAAAATGTTTTGAAATTGAGAGTCCCAAGCTGGTGATGGGGTTTACGCATCTATCGTTTGCGCTCTATGCAGCTCTAATCCCTTTAGCACTAGAAAGCTGTAGTTTTTTGGACTTCACATAGATCAGGCTCAATTCTGGTATTTCTGTGTCCCTTCCCTATCGGTCATCCAGTTTTTAAAACCGTATCATTGGACTGATCTATGGGTGTTGGCAAAACCATCTGAAGCCTCAGTAAGATTTAGTTACTGCTGCTAGTCCTTTGCAATAACACAGGCTTATTTTCTTTTCTCCATAGCTGATGATGAAATAACTTTGAAATAAACAATTTGAGAAAAAACCTTTCCACCACCAGGGATGATGGCAGAAGGGAAGGGATTCGCAGTGGATTGCTTCTGGATGCTCTTAAAATGGCGTGCACCAGCTTTCTTAAAAATGTAAATTTTAAATATAAATCTTAAAATGGAGCATCAGCTTTCTTGCTTGACTTTTGCTGGAGCCATGTATTGATTATGTATTAAACTGACAGAGGCCAATGGAAAAATCCTTTCTAAGCATGTACCAGGAGTCTGTGGGGCTGTGTTGTGTTCTGTGTGGTGGCTTGTGCTTTGAAAGTGAATAAATAATGCCAAGTATGGGAAGAAGCATGCACAGGAGAAGAGATGATATGAAGCATGTAATTTAGGACATGGAAGAGAAAGCTCTGCTCTTCCCCCTCTGCCTAGCCTGGTTTTCTGGTCTGCCCCATGTCTACCTTCCTGGAGTCACTTTCTGGTGACCAGGAGAAGGATTAGGCTGCTGCTAAAGCTGAGTCACCAACTCTACCTGCCACTTTTCAGGAGACCTTCCTGGACAAAGGGAGACAGAGCAGCAGGAGGATTATTTGCTTGAAATCACCTGGGGCTTTTGTCACTCAAACTGTGGTAAGGAAATGGTGTCTACCTTGGTCGCAGGGAAGTGGGCAAGGAGAAGGTCATGGCAACAATATGGGAAAGATTTCTATTCATTTCTAGAGACCAGGAGGGGATTTTCACAGAAAGAGAAAAGTTAGCCAGTCCTTGAGGCTGTTCAGAACATCTGCAGACAGAATTGTGGCTCTAAGGGCAGGTGAAGCATGAGCTTTTCCAGACCAAGGGCAGTGTGACTTATAGTGCAGAGAGACAGTCAAGGAAGGCTTACCTGCTTTTCAGGGTTAAAAGTCTCATGATCAGGCTGTAGACCAGCCTGTGGCTGGAGGGATTTTAGAGAGATATTAAAAAAGAGTGAGGAAACCTTTAAATAATGTTTTCCCTTTGACTGTCTTCCTAGGTGGGGACACTGAAACCACTGGCTGGATGGGAGTATACCTGGTTTCAGTTGTGGTATGCACTTAATGCTGTGCACATTCCCGTTGAGTATCAGTGTCATTCCTACTTCCTTGCCCAAGCCAACTAATTCAAGACTGCAGGTCTTTGGCAGAGCTTTGCAAATGCGTATTGAACCTCTAGACTTGGTGTGTTTATTTTGTAAAATTACAATAATTAAAAAAAAAGTAGATGACTATGAAATTCAAGGCAAGAAAATGTGAGACTTCCTAAAGAATAAAGTAAAACTAAAATTTTCTCAGAAGTTTAAGATTGAAAGTTTGGTGTTTTGTTGCTATGTTGTGGGGTTTTCCTCCCTCGTTTGAAGTTGAATAAACAGGAAAGCAGTTTAATGCAGAACTAATTAATGTACGTTTCTCTGGGGTTGAGTGATCTGTGTTCAGTCACACCTTCTTCAGGTAACTCAAGTGCATTAATCAATGATCATCTTTCTAATTAAATTGCTGAGTAGAGAGTTAGAGGATTTAGAGGATGATCATTAGTTTTGTCTAGAACCAGTGAATTAAGGGAAAGTAGTGTTAACAAGATGGTCCATTCTCTCATAGGGTCAGTCAAAGGTTAGGAAAAAGGTCAGAACTTTTGCTCATGTGTTGCCTCTGAAATGTAAATCATAAAAAAAAGAAAAAAAGAACAAAAAAATTCAAGTGCTTTCAGAAATGTGTTATGAAAATAGCTAGAAAAGGTGGGGAAAGAAATGCTTTGGATCATCCCAGACATACATGTCTGCTTGGCTCTGATCTGCATCTGACAGAGCAGTTAGGGTAGATACTGAAACTCAGCTTGGGAATGGGAAATTTCTTGGAACAAACACCCAGCACAGGGAAGTGACGTCCAGCTTTCCTTGTGCAGACAGTTTCTGCCTTCTGGGCAGAGCTGCATGCTGTGGCACGGCCCTGCCTTTGTGGACAGGCTGAATGGAGGTGCTCAGGCAATGGTCCCTTCCCAAGGACCAGAGGATTTGCTTTCCATGAGCAGAGCTGAAGCTCAGTGTATCACTGGACAGCCTGGGCTCCCAGGAACTGGTTATATGCTGAATGTGTGAATATACTCTGTTGTGTCCAGTATGACACATGGTGCATTTAGAGTTGTTCAGTGGGGCTGAAAAAGTTGCGGGATTTTTTGTTTGTTTGTTTTCTGTAAGCAGGAGCAGCTTTCCATGGTATTACATCTGATCTGTAGACTATCACCAAATTTCTCTAGGGGAAAGGGGAGGGATGGCAACCCAAGAAAACCATGTGCAGCAAACTGATGGACTGCTGCAGAAAGCTGCAACAGCTGCCACAAGCTATTCACCTGTTGAACATAGATGTCACAGACGAAGTTAAAACCTCTCTCTCTCATGACTGACAAGGCAAGGTCTGGATGTATATCCTGTAGATCTGTTTGCAGTGCATTTTATAGGAGGGCACTGTGATGTGCTTGGTTTAGCTTGTGGTGGCTAACCCTCAGGGGAACCACATGAATAATAAGCGTCACTTCTCTGCTCCCCTCTTGCCAGACCTGTTGAGGTTTGGTAGCAGCTCATACCTCCTTTTCAACACAGATGGTGTGCTACAGCTCATGGGAATGGAGGTGTCTGCAGAGTTGTTTTCCTGAGTTGCTCAGCACCTCGTCATTGTACACTGGCTTTAGCCAGGGGCTATAGTTTATAATGATGATGTCTGGCAACCCAGCAAAAAATCCCAAAAAAGCCATCAGTGTTTGCTCCCTGCTCATGCAGACAGCACCTACCCTGAGTTTGTACAGCCCTTCCCAGATCACAGTTGAGGAACTACATCTGTGGCTTAAGTGTTTCTATTTTGTGTATAACGTAATTCACTCTTATTTACAGCAGAGCTGGAAGGGCCCATGGTAGCTTTGTACTAAGGACTTTGCTTCAGTGCCATACCTGCTAACCATTTGCTGATGTTTATTTTTGTGTACCCCCCTGTTCAGCAGGAAAATGAAAATGTGAGTACAAGATGAATGACAAACCGAAGTTGTTACCATAGCACATACTGCCTAATCTATGCTGTTAAGATTTTCACAGCTATGCCTACCTGTCTGTCCTTAAATAAATGACAGAGCCTAGGGTGTTGCACATGCCATGCTTAGTGCACAGGACTTTTGTCCTTGTTAGTTTGCAGGAAGCAAAAATCCCAGTCTGGGATGTGTGAAGTTTATGTGACTATTACTTTAGTATAGCAGTTCTTTCTCTTTTAAGTATTACCTTTTTTTTTTTTTTTTTTTTTTTTTGACATATGAAAGTGTTGTGGGATTTTTTTTGGATTTGTTCCTTTGGAAGTGCTTTGCCCTCGGTAGAAGTTTGATGGGAATTGTTGGTATTAAAGACATTTTGGGGAAAGAAAAAAGAGAGGCATGTTGTAAGATCACTGGTATAAGATGCCTGTTTCCTCCTAGACTGCTAGAAAAAGATACTTAAATGTGTAAAGATCTGTGTGTATGCAGAAATATTTTACCCTATAGATTTTTCTTATGTTAAGCCTTATTATTCAAGATTGTGCAGATTTGGGGAGACAGGTATTGCAGATCTGGCAGAACATTGCTGGGCAGTTTGTATTCACCATGGCAAACTTCCTTCAGCATTTCATGGACTGCTTGAGAGGGACCATTACAACCTCTCTAACAGGCCATTAACTGGGAGCGCTGCAAGCACTTCGAAAAACAGGGCTCTCTGCTTTGGTGAGGTAGTTTTTTGCAAACAGAGTAAAACGTCATCATTTGTGGGGGCCAATGGGCCCATAGCACATGGAACAAAGGGAGTTTATTGGTGGGACTATCCCTAGGGTTAGAAATGCTCTCGAGGTCAGGGTGAACAGAAAAGACCTCTCCCATGATGCTTTGTTCCAGTATGTAAATATACCCCAGTTCTGCTTCCCCTGTTGGCCAGTTGGCCTCCCCACCCCCTTATACCTTATCCGTTCATTCCCTAGAAAATTCTCCCTTCCCCACTCTCCCATTGGACTTTGCTCCTCGCCACTCCCTCAGATTTTCCTCATTGGCTCCCGTACCCTGGTCTCACCTATGTACCGCCCCTGTGCCCTCAGACCATTGGTCTCTGATGCTTTCCCCGCCCCTGTATATAACCTTGGACCCTCCATTCTTCGTGGTCTTTTGTCACTGGTGCCCTTGACGTGGGCTGAAATAAGCCTCTGCCATGGAAATTCCATACAAGGACCCTTTCTGCCTCTTTGCTGTAGATTTGTTGAAGAAGCTATCCGGTGTGTGAGTGTGTGTGTGTGTGTGTGTGTGTGTGTGTGTGTGTGTGTAGTGGCTTGCTGAACGACTTTCTGCTGCAGTCAGTTTGGAAGGTTGTAGCACCCCACCAGAACACCCCCCGAAACTGACAATCCTTAATAATTATTCAAGTAAGACCTGACTGGTAGGGAGTGTCGGCGTATTTTTTAGATGCAAATGGAACAGGGAGCTGGGCCAACGCTTCCTTGAGCTAATTTATTATTTTATCAGTCTCATATACAGGATTGAGACATAGGAGATGGTATAGAGCTCACGCAGCCGCAGGCAGCCGGATTTCCTTGTTACAGAGCATTCTTAAAGGCTTTTTAGCCAATAGCAAGCTTCTAAAGTTTACAGACAACTTTTTTAGCCTATCCTTAAGCATACATGTACATATTCTTCAAACAATGCCTGCTTGTTAAGCCTTATATAATAACGCACAATATTCCACTATTAAGCATAAACTTACCTATCTTGCTAAGCAAATTTGCTGCAATTTCACAACCTATCTCAGCCAAACCTAGAAACTCTAACCATTATTTTAATGTCCTTGCTCTACTATACAATTGTATCTTCTTCTATCTTCAAGCTTGCACAGCAGAATCCTAAATTCTTCTGCTTTATTTCTGCGATCTGCTTTTTTCCCACCCTTAAGGGCCTTTTCACCTTTTGTGTTTCCCACAGGGAGCTCTTGTAACACTTTGCCATATCAGTTCTTTTGTATCAAAAGTAGTACACCATCGGCCTGCTATGATTGTTGTGTTCTTATTTCTGCCTGTTCCAGTGCAAATAGAAATGTTTTAGCTGTACGTTTACAAATCTTTGATGATTGAGTACTGTGAGGTCACCCTGGCTATATCAGCTAACTGCCAGCTGCATTCTCCTACAGTTATGGGCCAGCAAAAATCCAGGAGGGTCAGGTTTGCCTATGAGGGCAGAGTTTAACTCTGCATTCTTGAAATTACATGTCCTGACACGAGTGTTGCATTTAGCTCTGTACTAGGTGTTACTCCATGTCTATCAAACCATTAGTGAAGAAGCCATGTCTTTGAAGAGCTGGAAATGTGGTTGCAGCCAGATAGGAAAACGCTCAAGCAGCACTCTTCAGTGTGTTGGGAACATGGGAAGAAAAAGGGCGCTTTTCAGTTCAGGGATTTTGCAGAGGAGAGCAATCTGTTGCCCAAGTCTTTTGAGTCTTAGTTGCTGGTGCTCAGGAACTGGACCCCATGGTGAAGGAAGCCCTTTGTAGCTTTGAGGAGTGGATCCATGCTGTGCCATTGTGTACAAAAAGGAAGTATGACAAAAAATAAAGATTGAGCACAGTAGCAGTGCTGTGAACTTTGGGAAAGATGATATCTGTGACACATGGGTCACGGCAGTGTTATCTGAGTGCCATGGCACCTGGAGCCTTGTCCTGCAGCACTTGGCTCTGTGGCTCTTACAGCCATGATTAGGAGGGCTTTGGTGATCTGTGCTCTAAATGTTCTGTGTAGATAGATACACACTTTTTCCCACCAGCAAGGCAGGTCTGTGTATTGTATTTGGAACTTAACAAGTAGTTTTTTGTGTAACAACTAAGAATTATTAGTTAGTCTGTTAGTTACATTTTATTAGTCACGTTTCACTCTTGGGTGTAACTTGCAGCTCGATACTGCTTTTTACTTTGCTGGCCCGCTATTAATTTGTCTGTTTTGTATGGTGGTTATGCAGCTTGTATCATTTGCTACTTTGTTTGCATTTTATTTTAATGGAATGGCCTTTATTTTCAGTGAAGTCAGTTTAGGACTTCACTCTAACTCCACTGCCTTTGAAAGCATGAGTATTATAAGATTCTTGTGTTATTTTTAATTCTGTTGTATGTCAGCTTAACTGTTGTAGAAATCAGGATATTTTTATGACAAGGTGCTGTGTGCCGTGAAGAAGCTGTTTAAAATCAGCTGTGCCAATTTGAACATCAGAGAAAATGTTATAATACAGTCTGACACTTTGCAGAATGAAAATGACAGACTTCGTAGAGCATGAAGTTCTCCTTGCCAGCTTTTGGGAGCTCAGTTAGCCACTCTACTTGTTCAATGCACATACACCGAGGATGGTGTCTGTCTTAGCATTTTCAGGCAACGTGGACAGGAGAGCAGCTGGTTGCTCCGTATCGGTCTCCTCAAAAGCAGGGGCTGGCTTTTCAGGGCCTGGCTTGGTTGGCGCGAGAGAACTTCCATGGGCAATCTTTGTAACTGATGTGCAGATATTTTGCAGAGGCCCTGGCTGGGATTTGATAGCAGCTTTAAATATGAACACATGGAAACAGGCAATCCTGTTGTGGTAAGGGACAGTTTGTGGTTAGTGCCACCTCTGTGTAAAAGGACTGTGATGGTGCTGGCCTGTTTCAAGCCACCTTTTCTGGTTGAGTTTTTCCTAGATGGAAACCTGGACAGCTTAACAACAGCTCTTCTTGAAGCACATGGTTGTAATGTGTTGTTTTACTGGTTTCTATTTTCCATTTGTATGTAGAAAGAAGTTTTTAGCTGTGAGCAGTCAGTGCAGAATGCATAAGTGAGGCATGAATTGAGTGGAGATGTTTCTAGCTGCTTTATTTGCGTGAGAGATGTTGGCTTGTTCATGGGAGAGGTTAATGATGTAGTTGGCAGTGGTTCAGAGCAAACCTTATTTCTATTTTCTGTATCTAGGGATACAAGTGTTAACAAAACAATTTTTGTTTTTCAGATTGCCAGCGCTACGAAAATAGGGACTTCCAGCAAGAAGTTTTTCAGTTCCTGAAGCTACAAGGACACCTCACCCTTTCTCTGTGCTTTCACTCATGATGCAGAGGGGAAGAAGACATTTAGAGAGCAAATAAATTATGCAAGGTTTGTTTGTTTTTATTTTGTTGGTTTGTTTATTTCTGAGCAGGTAAATTGCATTATGAAACTTTATAGGCCAAGAGCCAGATAGAACCAGGTTAAAATTTGTTTTAGTCCCCGTGTCTTAATGTTTTGTATTGATTGGTTGTTTTTGAGGCTTTAGAATCAACCAATAGAGAACATCAGCACAGAGGGAAATGTAGGCTATGTGAAATGTTTCTTTCAAGGCATTAATCCAAATTTTAATGCCCATGACTTCAAAATCGGTTGTATTTACAAAACTTCAGTCCAGACAAGCCTCCAAATCTGTAAACAGCAGAGATGCAGTTTTCTATACTTAGCAGGGAGAGGGAGGGGTTTAGGCATTTTTCTGCTTAGCTCGCAAGAGTGTTATGATGTGGTAAATTTATCAAAGGAGAGGGAATGGATGAGCAGTTTCTGGTGTAGAGTGCATTGTTCCAGAATTAGACAGAAAATTATCAGCAAAGAGAGCCCTACTCCTGATGTCTCACCTAAAGGATAGAGGGGTGTTGCAGTTTAATTCCAGATATCATCAGATGTCTGTCTGCTGTAGTTAGAAATGTTGTGAATGGCACATGAGAGAGAGAGAGAGGTGCTTTGGTTCAGGGTTTGAAAGACCTGATGCAACTTAGCTTATGATAGGGCAAGTTTCCTCCATCCTGTTTAGTTTTGTCATCTGAAATAAAGGGGTTGTTTTAGAGATTTTAAAAGACTTAATCATGATGTTTTGTAAACAGGTGATTGAATGCATTTATTCAACTTTTCATTATTTTTAATTGCTTCAGCATTGTTTGCTGTTACTTACAGAAGAAACTTCACGTTGTTGTCAGTACCGTGCTATCTACTACACCATGTGTGCTACTAGTTATCACAAAATCCAGACTTGTTTGGACTTTGTAGCAGGAATCCACTGCACAAGTCTGACAAAGCCACCTTTTAGGAAGTTTAGGGCTATGGGCAGTTTGCACATCACAGGGGAGGAAAATGGTTAGATCTTGACACGTCCCGTTCATTCTCATTCTCCAGGAGTTTGTCCAATGCAATCACACCCACTGGCAAGGGATGCAGTTTCAGAGGGATTCGGTCTCATTCCATGCTAGGACAGAATTGCTTTTCTTTCCTGACAAAATACTTCAGGGCAAAATTGTGCTGAATAAACAAGAGGAATCTGTTGCAGAGTTACAGGGATTTTTTTTCCCTGATGGACACATACCAGGCAGGTGACTATTAGAGCTGATTATTATATAGTATCCAAACACTTAAAAATTAGTATGTGTGTATTCAGTTTACTTTGTAACCCTCTCATCTCTTAAAATCAGTGCATAAATGGAATATTGCTACATTTTGTAACAACTTAGAGTTTTGCCACATGCAAGGGATTTAGGGCACTGACGCTACTTACATATGCACAACCTCTGCATTTGCTGTTGTTTGGCTAGCAGAGTATTTGGTCTATTCTTCGCTAAAAAAGGCTATTTTTAATACTAGCTTATACATTCAGGATATATTATAAAAGGAAAATGGATTTGGAGGTGTGGTCAGTGTTCTGCTGAACATGATTACAACAGGTCTAGAAGGTCTTCTGAATTTTGGAGTTTCCCTTCTCCAAAAGGTAAAGTAATACTAACAACTCAAAAATAGTCGACTTCTAACTGATTTTGGTAAAAGCACAGCTGTGAACCTGTGCCATTGATTGATACAATTAGATTTACTATTCCAGTGTGTCATACCATTCTTTATTGGCATAGGTTAAAAGTGTCACTGAGATTTTATGCACTGCAGCACTCATAAAAGTCCTAATTTGCTGTATTAGTCAATCTCTTGGGGGGTTGTAGGGGTTTTTGGGTGGTTTTTGTTTTTTTTTGATCGGTTTTGTTTGATCTGTGTTGGTAAAAGGAAGTATTGAACCTGATTCTAAAATCTAATGACACTAGTGTCTGTTGGGGCATTTGGTGCCACAACCATTGGAGTCTGCTGGTGCTTTTTGCCACATTTCAGTGCTTTGGGAGGGATGCACTGTTTATTCCCTTGCAAGTTCTTAAGCCTTTTAGCAGTCAGTATGTTTTGTTTCATTTTGTTTCATTGTGCCCACATGCAGCTTTACAAAAAGCGGTGAAAACCCAGGGTGAGCTTGTCAGGGGCAGAAGGTGAATTTGAGAACCACGTGAAGGCATGGACGAGAAAATTACGACATACAGATTCCAAATGATAAACATACCAAGAGCATCCTAAAATTATAAAGCAGTGTGGTGCATTAAAGCTCTAATTTGCATTTTGGCTAAGGCGTAGCTGCATTTTTGGACTATCCCTTTAATTCAGTTCTTTTAATTACCTGCTGATGAGTTCCTGTGGTGGAAGCAGCAGGAGCTGTGCCTGCAGCAGTTTCCTGGCATAGTGGTTTCTATCAGACAGAGCAATGGGATTCCTAAGGTTACTTTGAAATCTGGGGTCTCCTGCTGTAAACCAGCAGACTGACATGAACAGGAATCTAATTAAAAAGTTTAAGATATTGAATAAAGCTCACAAATACCATCTGTTCAGCTTTTCAACCTGAAATTACTCTATGAATCGCAGTAACAGGTTTGATTTTTCCTGCATTTTTGTAGCTGAATTTTGTTACAGCAGCCACCCATACAGGCAGAGTTGTGCAGGCTCTGTTAGTGTTAGTAACTGCTTGGACTTCATGAAGTATTCCAGCAAAGTATGTTTGAGAGATAGCACTGGATTAAAACTTAATCTCATGAGGAAGGCATTGATACTCTTCAAGGCCCTGCACTGATTTACCAGCCTAGAGAATGCCTGGAAAGGGGCAGCACTCCATCTGTAGACTTTTGCAACAAATTGTTCCCTGGTTAACGTAATTAAAAGCAAGTCCTGGTTATTTATCTCCTTTGCAAGTGAAAGTGTTGCTCATGTGGTTGATTGCATGAGAAAATGCCGAAAAAGTTTGTAGACCGAGGAAGGAAAAAACCCCACCAAGTTTGCGATAGAATGATCAGGAAGCAAATCAAATGTGAGAAGAAAGAGACCCACCAGTATCTTGATGAAAACTATGGAATGGAGTAATCTTAGAAACTCTTTCAGTAACATATAATGTTGGTACCTACAGTGTGCATTCAGCCTTCATAAAAAAATGAAGTAGGGACATTGCAGAAAGAAACTTTGTGGCTATTTGGGCAAGCCCCTGTGCCTGTTCAGGTGTAGTATATAAGAGGAAATGTTCAAAACAGACTGAGGAAGCAAAAGAAAACATTCGTGATGGAAGTTTTGTGGCCTGCTGTTAAGCTCTGTATCCAAGAAACAATTTCTTATTGACAGACAACAGTGGATAAACTCAGTAATTTTCTAAGAAACTGATTTCCTAAGAAAATCAATCTGGTGTATGCATTTTTTGCAGTATTATCCTGTAAGAAATCTATAAGGCCCTAAAAGCTTCAAGGTAAGATAATATTATTGTCTCCAAAGCCAGCTATCTGTAGTTACTGCCTACCCTTATTTCCTAGTTGTACACTGCTTTCCTCATTTCTTTGGGCCTACGCTTGTAGAGGCACATCCACAGCTGGTCTACACCATCAGCAAGGATCACCAGCCTTACTAAAGGTGACACTAAATGTTAGGCGTGCCTGACAAAGTTTAAGGATGCTACACTCCATCCACAGGGCAGCTGTCTCTGTTACGTGTATCCAGTTTGACACCTCTTTAAGCTGGCACTGCTGACGGAGTGCTGGGATGAAAGGATCAAAATGTCGCTGTTTCCCCGTGGAGCTGTTGGGACCATGGTCCACGGACCATGGTACCATGGGAAGGGGAACACTACTTCCCAGGGGAGCACACAGGGTGCTGACCTGTGACCCCACTGGGATAATTAGCAGTGTGTCTGCTCTCACTCTGCAGCCAGTGGGATGTAGCTCATCCATCATTCTGGAGAGCCCATCCTGCCCTGCTGTCATGTGAGGTGGCAGGGGCAAGGTGTGACTCGGGAGTGCAGCTGATATGCAGTGGGCATTACCCCAGGGTTTTCCTGGTCTGTATGGCCAGGCCTTCAGCAGGAAGAGTGGTGCTCTGTGTGTGAGCACAGGAGCAGAAGGAGTATTTCTGTTTATATTTCTCTGAGAGCCATTTAACTGAGGTCACTGTTAGTCTGGATAGATGCTTGTTCTCCTACCTGAGCCTTAGCACTGTCTTCAGCAGTCTGTGGACATCCTTGCTCAATGTTCTCACAGCTGCTGCTCTTTCCTCAGTGATGTACATCCCTGATTGAGAGTGGACTCTCATTTGTGCTCGACTGTTCCTGTGTCCTGTAAATCTTACAATGTGTTCTACTGGTGTATGTCCTCTACCCTGATATATCAGAGAGGTCTCTTTGTTTTCTTAAAATTATGTACATCAAATATTCCCTACAATCCTCAGCTGAATTTGCATATAGAGTAGTCTCTTGAAAACCATACTATAAGTTCATATTGGAGAATGACATTTTAAAATCATTGACTGTGTAATACAGGATAATATTAAATAGGATAGCAAAATTATCTCAGAAACTGGACATCCAGAAAAGAAAATCACAGGTAGTGGATATTGAGAATCCTTACTTCAAAACTGAGTCAGTATTTCTTCTTTGTATGCTTGTGCCTTGCACAACTTAGATGTTTTATAAGAGCATTGTGGACAATAATAAAAAGAAATTTGTGGGGGATTTCATTTCTCCCCCACAATAAGGAGAACATTTAAGAAAATGTTGCCTCTTTGTATTTGTTGTTGCAAGCAAACTTGGTGCTTAGTCCAGTGCAAATGTTGCATACATTTGTGTGAACTGCAATTTCAATCACTGTTCTGTCTGCTTGTTCTTGGCATTGAAACAATAATTATTGATGGAATTGATCAGAACAGGTGTGCCAAATATGAAGTTTTTATAAAAATAATTTAAAATACTTTTTTTTTTTTTTTAAAGGAAAACCTAGTGCATAATAATTCACTAGTACTGGAGTTCACTGCAATTTCCTGTAGCGACGCTAACCTGGTAGCTATTCCTACAGTCCTGCAGAAGTTGGTTTTCAGGTGGCTGGGCCAGGAAATGTTGCCTCAACTTATTCATTGAGGCCTTGTGTGAAAGCTCTGCTCTTCATATACGGATACAGCTGCCATTTAGGTTGCCCAGAGTGGGAAGTTCATGTATTAATAACAGCTACCATCGGAGTCCAGTATCTTATGAAAGATATTTGGCCTTTAGGCATATTTCTCCCGTTGGACTTATCGAGCTATGTGATTTCCAGAAATGCTGTTCCTTTGAAGTCTCCGCAGCATATCTGAAGAGGTGACAATATAGTTGCAAAACACGCTTTGACTTGGGACCAGAGCCAAATGGTGCCGCCCACTCTCCTGCAAGATCCCTTGCACACTGATCACTGACGAACCTACCTCAAACCTTAAAAAACAAACAAAAACAACCAACCAAACGAAAAACCGCCAAACCCACCCCAGTTTTAGGAAGTGCAGTACTCTTGACTGAGTCTCTGCAAAACTGTGTTTTAATGTTGCAGGTCTTTTCCTGCACTATTAAAATGCAACTACTGCAAGAGCTGCTGTGTTGTGTTTTGCTGGTCATGAAACAGTGGGAAGGGCAATGTCCAAAACTCTGTCACAGGGAGTGATAAATCCTGAACCTTCAGCTTGTTGGCATAGCAAGAGGAGGGGCAGAAATTGCATGGTCAAAGAGATCAGAAGTAGTGATTAAAGCAATCTTATTTATTGTTTTAGTTTTCCATCTCAAAGCTTTTTCTGCTTTCTGAGTTGGCAGAATAGATGAAATTCTGTTGCTGTTGATGTTAGCAGGAAGTTTGACATCAGCTTTAATGGGACCAAGATTTCATTTACAGTGTTTTGAGGTGGTTTGAGCATTAATACAGCATCTTTGTATTTTGCAATTCCTTGATTTGTGGGCAAGAGTAAAACTATTAGGTATCTTTCTTCAGTTACCTTAAGAAAATCATATTTATTTTTGCAGTGGGAAGTTTTATGTAATTACAGCAAATTTTTTTACTGATTTTTCTCAAAACATCCTCTTTTTTTGCCTACAGAAAAGGGCATTTTTACTGGCAGACTAACTTAAGAGAAAAATTGACATTATCTTGACTTTTAAGTTATACAGTCATAAAACAAGGATTATTTATTTTCTGCTTAGCTGACATGCTTTAAGTATTTCACCAGCTATGTGACTTCACTGTACTTAATGGTAAAATTGAACAAGAAAACTTTTGAGGAAAACATCTGTCAAAAAAAAAATGTGTTGTGGAATGATATAGATGTTCTCCTGATTGTAGTCTTGAACCAGCCCTGCTAATTCCTATAGTGGATAAGAAAAAGAGTTACAAGAAATAATTATATTTAAAGTCAGTGTAATCTGCTTGTGTAGAGTCCTGTGTATTCAAATTAGTATGGAATGGTTCTGCTCTATTTTCCACAGAAAATAATAGTCTAGGGATGCCTCATAGATTCTTAGCTATGACACCAATATCAGATGTCTTTTTATATATTGTATAGAGATCTGCATATGTGACTTTCATCTATATTGTTTTCCATTAAAAGTCTGTATCATTAAGGGTGGGAACAGTAGAATATTAAATAACAGTGTAACAGTATGCTGAGCTATTTCTTAATTTTCTGGCTATTTTTAACTGGTAAAATTTACTTGGATGAAAAGCAGTTTTCTATACTGTGCATTCAGTTAAACCCACATGAGATATATCCTAGCATTCCTTAATAAAATTCGTGTTAAAATGTTATTGAGTTCATCTGGTTTCCAGGATGTGGTCTTCTGTTGCACATTGGCAAACCTGACTGAAACACAATTATTTCTTTGCATCTGTTGGTATCTTGCTGTAACCTGAATTAATAAGTGCTCTTGAGGACAGGAACTGAATTTTTACTCTATCCATTACCTGACACAATTGGAGCTTGTGGGAAGGGAACAGATGCTTTTGAGCTTTAGCAGAATAACACATGCTAACAGGATGTTATGTGACTTGTGCTAGGGTTAGTTCATAGAATCACAGAATGATGGAAATGTTTGGGTTGGAAGAGGCCTTTGAAGATTACCCTTAAAAATCCACCCCCCTGCAATGAGCAGGGACATCCTCAACTAGATCAAGTTGCTCAGAGCTCCATCCAAGCCTGGTCTTGAATGCTGCCAGGGATGGGGCATCTACCATCTCTGGGGGCAATCCAGTGTTTCACATCATCATAGGAAATTTCTTCCTTATATCTAGTCTGAATCTGCTCTTCTGTAGGTTAAAACTACTACTCCTTGTCCTATCACTGCAGGACCTGCTAAAAAGTCTATTTTCATTTTTCTTATAAGCCCCCTATCATGAAGGAGGAAGAAGAGGAGGCTTTGGCATGAGGCTTACTGCAACTTTGCTTCCATATAACCTTCTTTTCCCCAGCCATTACTTGAGCCTTCACGACATATTAATCTTCAGTTTTCTTGTTTTCACAGCCGTTGCAGGTCCCCCCCATCTGTCCATACCCACTGCAGATGAACCATGACAGGACTGAGCAGCTAGTACCCAATAAAGCATATTTCCAGGTCGCAAATAACCAACTATTCCATACCTTGTTGCCTCGTTCATCCTTTTCTCCTCTTGAGACCCAGAAGCCTGGGAAGAGGGAAGCCTTTTTGGTGCTTGTTCATTCCTTGCGTCAGCAGCATCTGGGTTGTTTCAGGAGCTGAGCAGATTGCTGTGCTACAGCTTAGGAAATGATTGTAAGATGTCTGTGTTGGTTTATTTCCAGTGTGTCATTTCCTGTGATATTTCTATAGAATAGCCCTTTCTGTTGCACAGACATAAATCACCTGTGCCATAATGCTTCCATAGAAAATGGAGCAGTGCATTATACACACAATGAGACTGTAGTGCTGTCTACTAATGCTATTAAATATACTTTATATAGTGGTAGGTTTCTGGAAAAACAAGAGTGAATTCCTGTGGGAGTAACAAAATGACAAATTTAGGAACATTTGTGTCTTATTTTGTGATAACTCTGAATGTATTTGTGTCTTTTGAAATGCTTTTGGAGCAAGCTGAATTTTTAGCCAATGTACATATTCTCTAGCTGTTACATGCTGTAATTTCTTTACTGTTGTCCTTGTCCTCACCAGAATATTTTTCATTTCTTCTTAAAATAATGTGAAATTAGATCAAAGTATTAGCAAATAGCACAGGATTGGCTGTATACCCAGTGTCTCAGTCTCAGTATTTATCCAGACTATATATAGCTGATTGATTAAAGTGGTTTCAGGTTTTGTGCAAGTCAAGAAGCTATTTATGTGTGCTGGAATAAAAACCATAGTGTTGAAAAAGTTTTGATTATTCCCAGAAGCTGGAAATGAAAAGATATTTGATTTCCAAGACTTTTGGAGAATCAGTAAAGAAAGATGTATAGTAAAATCCAGGAGATGAAGGGTAGGTTTCCTAAGTTCCTTCGACTTCATGGGGAAAAACAGAGAGAATGACAATATTTTAGAAGTTAATATATTGTGAGGCCAGAAGGGATCCCTGTGCTCATCTAGTTTGATTTCCTGAATAACACAGATTGTGTGACCAAATTTTTTTCCTTCTAAAGAAACATTATTTCCCATATTTTTGTTAAAACAAATAAACAAACAAACAAAAACCCTTTAGTCCTTGATAGACTGCTTCATGACTGCTGTATTTCTGCAATTCCCCCCAAACCTTGTTTTGCTTCTGCTGCTGTTGGTCAGTGCTGAAGGCTGGTTCTCCTAACTGGACCAGTGAGCCTGGCCCACTGTGTCCCCTTCCAAGTTCACAAGCAGATTGTGATGAAATAAGCAATATAAGGTACTTTATCAGCTTCTGCTTTTCTGCATGTGTTTTGACTGACAATGCACCACCTGAAATCCTTTCTTG
This sequence comes from Dryoscopus gambensis, assembly GCA_013389985.1. NCBI lineage: Eukaryota > Metazoa > Chordata > Aves > Passeriformes > Malaconotidae > Dryoscopus > Dryoscopus gambensis. Next base: position 58,113 of record WEIT01042005.1, on the reverse strand, counting down.
CTGAATTAATTACGCAGCCTATAGGAGAAGATGCAGCAATAGTGCTTGAGGGAGCTGAGCCCCATCCACCCCTTGGCCATCATTCTGCCTGGAGAAGCTCTCTTGTCCATGCATCCAATCTCTCCTCTCCTTGTCTTTCCCCCTGACTTTGACTGGGGATAAGGATGCCACTTCAGCACAGCGCTTCTGGGTGTGCAAATGAAAACTCCCATTTCTTATGATAATGTGCCCTGTGTGATTGTTTGGATGTACTTTGCCAGGCAGTAGCAGGTGGCATTCTGCAGTAAACAGCCTGATTTTTTTAACTAGTTACCATAGCAGAAAACTGTAATAATTTCCCTAGACAAAGTCTTGGCATTACTGAACCCTGTGGGAATTTTACCACCATCAAAGGGATCTGACCTTGGAAACTTTGAGGGAGATCTGCCCTCCTGGGACAGAGATGCCAATCTGATTGTATTGCTGAGTGTTGCGTCCTGCAACAAACAGTTGGGGTTATTAACAGTCCTGGTCGTTTCTTTAGTTAAAATGTGAAATTTTAATACCGAGGTTTTATAACTGAAAGGATTTGGAAACCTGAGTTACAGCGTCACTGCTTCTGTCTAGACTGTGGAAAGAAAAGAGTGTTACACTGTGAAGTGGTAGCTTAGTTTTTGGCAAGAAGTAACAAAATGTCCTAAGAAAACTGTCTTTGTCATGAAGATCAGTTCATATATAAATGCACAACTGTACTGTCAGCTGGTGGATGTTCATTCCAAACACTTCTGCAAGGAGTGTATGGAAAATTTATACTGTGAATTTTCCAAAAATGTAGTCTAAATCTGAGAAGGCTATTTTAAAGCAAATACAATATTAAAAAGTTTCAAAGCCATTAGTTTTAAACTGTGCATTATTTATATCGAAAATATTGCTTTTTCCTATTTCATGTAAAAATTAATGCAACCTGCTGACAACTTGCAACAATCATTTTTTGTTTCATTTTGGCACAGTCAGTTACTGGAGGCTTTTAGCACCATTGTAAGGGATAATAAGGTCATTTTCCTCCCACATTGCTGTTTTTTGCTAATTTGTCTGTATGTGTAACCTTCCTAAAGTAGCTTGGCCTTGGCTGTCCTTATACTTAGAAAGCTTTCCCTGACATCTTTACAAAAGTTTCCTCACTGCAAACCAAGCTGATTTATTTCTCATGTCTTCTTGATGAGGCTGGCGAAGAGTTCCAAAATCTCTTTATACAAGCCTTTTATGTACTGAAAGAATATTCTGCATTCTACTTTTGTTCTCTTTTTCCAAAGAGGTTAGTCCTTCCTTTTTTATTTCTTCAAATTGTCTATGTCTTCTTTTTAAATAACTGAACAAAGTAGTTCTGTAAAAGTTCCAACAAAATTGATGAAAGAATGATTCTATTTGAACACTTTAACAAATGAAAGATTATTTTAGTTTTCTTTAAAAATTGCTGACTCATACTGTTTAGTGGCCGTATCTTTTTAGTTGTAGTGTCATTCCTACTTTCCTCATGTGTACCTGGAAAAAAATACACTAAAAGGAAAAGATAAAACTAACAACAAAAAGGTAATGATTTGCACATAGAGAAGAAATGTAAATTAATTACTCCTTATTTAAGGAAACCATTTGAGCCACTCTTAAAGCTCTTTTTTTTTTTGTACCTGCTGTTGTCATTATGTTTTATTTTGTGACTTATTTGTAAGGCATGCTTTTCAGCCAAATAGAAAAATGTTGGCTTTGTTTTGCTTCAGAGCTGCACCAATAGGAAATATACAGGATGGAGCTGTTGTTTTTCTGGTAAAGATCAAGAGTGTGTCGAGCTTATCACTGAAAATCAGCAACTTAATGTGTAAATACACAGTGGGGATATTGCTGGCTAAAGAAAGGAAGATGGTAAATGAATGCAGTTACAAAAAGTTTTAATACATTACATGTTTAATTGGATGATGGGTCTTACATTTCTGTACACAACTTCTACAAATCAAACCTCCCGCCTTGCACTTTTGAGGAGAGTGTGGCTTTTGGACGTTGGGCTGCCATAGAATTTCCACATGAAAATGTGTTCTGACATTTCTGGTTAAGATAATGGAGCACATGGAGACTGGCTGTGCAGTATCAGCTGTGTCAGGGAGCAGCAGTGGTCCCGGGTGGGGCTCCTGTTAGAGCTGCAGCCGGTGCCAGGGCCTGCCTGGGTCACCAGATAGCAGCCAGGAGCCATTGGAGCATCTGCAGGAAAGGGGATCCCTCCCAGGTTTGCCCCTCTGGTGCTGGCATCTGCTGGAGCGCCTATTGGACAGGTTGGGCTGGTGGGAAGATAACCCTCTTTGGAAGGTGGGGTGCCCAAATACATGAAGAGTTGTCTTCTGAGTGAGCTCCTCTTCACGTCCTTAGAAGAAGACTTGGCTGTGGCCTTCTCCTAAGTTCAAATCTTTGAAGTGATGGAATAAGGAAACGTGGCAGAAGTCCATGCTCCGCTAGTGAGGATGGGGAGAGGAACTTGGAAGTCCAAGGAGGTGAGTGGGAGAAAGGCCACATACACCTGCAGCATGGCAGCACGGCCATCCGTCTGTCTTGCAGGCATGGACCCAGGACATGCTCAGCTCTCCTCACATGAGAGATTGCTAGCAGGCAGCTGTAGCAGACAACATTACCCATCTCCTAAGGCATGTCACACAAACTGTGAGGGTGATGCAGTGAGATAAGGGAGTCGGGAGGGCTAGGCAGGTGTGATGGCTGGGCATGTGTGACAGAGCAGTTCCGCTTTGACAGGATCTAACCCCACTTGCAGCTCATGTTCCTGAGCATCCAGCTTCAAAACAATGCCTGCAGCAGAAAGCTACTGCAGATGAACCGAGTGGGGCATGACCTGACCTGGCTCACATGGATAATTGGATGGGTTTTGGGGACTCATTGCTGGGCTGCAGTTAGAGCAGGAACAGGGAGCTGGGGAGTGGAGTGGGGTGGCTTGCACGAACTGGAGGAAGCAGCTTTTTGTTAAAGAAGAGACACATCTGCAGGAGGGCAGAATGGGGATGAAGAATAGTTGTATAGCAGATAAAATTTGTGATGTTGATGCGAGAATAATGGAAGATAGGAAGGGGAGACGTGATGGAAAAGAATAGCTAGAAGAAGAATATGGGAAGCATAGGAAAGAAAATCAATATATGGTGTAGCTTGTTTTATAATTACTTGGTGAGAAAAAGGTAACTGTGAGATTTTTCTCTCTGAATGAGAGACAGCTCTTGTATGTAATTTGGACACCTCGATGGCACCCCCTCGTTGCTCAGGTTGTAACATACCTACCTGAATTGCTACACCAGGTTATGTCCATGAGGTATAGACATTATTTGAATTATCAGTCAGGCTTTTCCTTACAGAGAGGTAGCTGTTGTGTAGTAATGCCTGTATGCAGATGTTTCTTATCTTCTTGGAAAAGGAAGTAGCAGACTTATTTCAAGGCAGACAGGATGCACTTATCTGGTGCTGTCCTTTTTTCAATTACTGCAAGATGTGCAGCTTGTCACTAAAGAGGAAAGGCTTGTTTTCAGGAAAAGTAGCAGTTGAAAATGTCAATGAGTATGCTATTTGGATAAAAAACAAAACAAACCTGAAACAATCATGCAGAATAGATTGCATCTCATATTTTCATGGCAAGAGAGGAGGCATGCACATATTCTGACTGCAAGAAGAGAACAGTTAATAGGAGCACCCTGTTATCTCTGACACTTACTTAAAAGGGGATCAAGTAGTCTCTGAAATGCCTGGATCATTCCACTAACTGCAGGAGGAATTGGAGTACTGGTTAATTTACCAAGTCAGCTCTGATCAGAGAATATGAATCCCACCCTCTCCTTGCCTGTCACTGGAGGTGCCCAGTGCAGAAGAGCCATCCAGTGGGTGTCCAGGCAGTGCTTTGGCAAGGTTTGGGTTCTGTGGCAGAGCTGCTGTCTCTGGGTAGGAGTGAATACTGGTTCTCGTGCACCATTTAGTTGCTGCACAGATGGAATCCAGTGGCATCTCAGGCTGACTTCTCATGGTTGTTTATGGCTTGTAGCAGTTTCCGGAAACGCTGCACTACTAATGTTGCTGAAATTCTTGGAGAATGCCATTTCCGTCACTTCGGGAGCCATTGTTCTGGTGTGTGAAGGGCTGCAAAGCATTTGTCTGACACAGGGACAGCACAGAAATGGTGCTAAAATGTAGTGTGTTTGGGGTTTTTTTAAGCTTTAATTTTCTTATGTTTTTGCTTTGTGATCTATCACTGTGCTTGTTACAGGGCTTAACCAGTAGAGTTAATCAAACCTTTTGGTTAACAGAGATTTTTTTTTCTTTAAGAAGTTTGAAAATTACCAAGGTGTCATCTTCCAATGGGTTGTTTTTATAGACCATATCAACTTGTTGATGTGTTAACAGCAAACATAAGTCTGCACATAGTGTCAAGAACCTGATGATTAGAACTGATCCAGAAGGTTTGTACTTTTGTGGTGGACTCAGAAGAGGAAATCTCTCCCTTTTTTAGATGCAGAAAACTCATCTAGTATTACTATGCACTGCCTTCCTCCGAGTTATTCTCAGTAGCAGTACAATTACCAACATTCACAGTGATAGCAAAAACCTTCCCCCAGCATTCCTGTGAAGTTGTGAATCACACTTCTGCTGAGATGCCTCTTGATAGACTGCATGAACTATGGTAGGTATTGATATTTAAGATGAATTACAGTATGAATGTGAACACAGTGTGACTTATGAATTACATTTTCTTTGCAGAATATGTTATGTCTATTGAACTAATGCTGTCACAAAGAAGGGCTTGCCTGTTGTATTTACAAGAGATGGTCTTGTCCAGTTATCTGGCTGGACTTGTCAGACCTGCTTGTTAATCAAACCCTCTTAACAACCCCTCCCAGACAGATTAAGTAATATTCTTTTCAATTTGATGTTGGAGAAGGTTAATGTAATCAAAGATGCAAACCAGTGGTATTGAATCTGGTATATGAAGGCAGGAGCTGCTTCCCTCATAGGCAGGATTATTTCATTTGTGTTTTCTACTTTTGTAACTATGGTTTCTCAAATCTAAGTCCTTTAAAGTGAAATCAATCTAAACCCAGAATGCGGGTGGTTGTTGTAAGACACTGATACTTTCTCATTTGCCTGCGCAGAAGTGGCTGTGTGCAAGGCAGCCTCCGCTGCCTGCTGCGGCTGCGTATTTGAGCAGGCATACGGGAACTGGATGTTTCTTCTGAATTGTTTGGAAACTGACAAGGACAAGGACATCATGAATCTGAATAGATGATGTGGCTTTATAGTTTACTTCTATGAAATACTGATCAAAGCGATAGCTTTAACTGTTGCAGAATGTGTTTGTCTTTCTCCTTACCTTATAAGATCCTAGAGCAGGATTAAATGATGTAGTTATACTGCTCAGAGGTACAGTATTTGGTTGGTGGGGTAGTGAGTCTTCAGCTCTTGTTTTTCACAGACTGTCTGGTTTACAGTGCAGTTCCCAGGATGTTTTTGTGCGACTTGGACAGAAGCCTGGGTGGACTGCTGGGCCACCCCCATGGTGTAGAAATGCTGGAGGGGTAACGAGGTGTAGAGGAGCAATCCTGGCCTCAGAGTGTTCTGACAGGCTTCTCGTTTGCATTTTGCTGCAGCCAGGAGTTGGGTATCTGCTACTGTGGCCATGTTGCTTCTGGACCCAGCCTGGGGAGGTCTGTAGTACACCAATAGCTTCTTCTTTCCTTGCCAAAAGCCAGCTCTTGGGTTCAGGTGCAAAAGTGGCTGTGGCTGTACCCAGTGTACAGCTGGTGACCATCCTGGGCTTGAAGTTTGCTGCATGTTCCTCGAATTAGCCTGGCTCCTGATCACTGGGAACCATGTTCCTCATGCTGTGGGGCTGCTCAATCGGACTGCAAAGGAACAGAGAGGAGGAGAGGTGGGGAACAGCATGAAACATCTTTGTTTTAGAGACACATAAGTTTTGATGGAAATTGGACTTGAACATTGTTGCACACATAATTAAGGGGTGAACAAAAAGTAGTTTTATTCTTGGTGGTGTAGCTTGTGATGCTGCCAGAAGTGAACATGGACTCCTGTTGTCAGAAGTGAACATATAGCAGGAGCGCAGCTCTGTGGTCCCAAGGGAGCAGCAGGTCTGAGTGCCGTGCCAGTCACAGGGCTTGATGCCACCAAGGTCCTGAGGTGCAGCTGACTGTGTGTGTCCTTCCCTGCTGGGTCCCAGGTCACACCCACAGTCCCTTTTCTCCTACTTCATCTCCTCTGTCTCCTCCTTGGTTCTTCCTCTCTTTCTCAAGTATGTGGGCAAAGTTGTTTGTTTTAGTGATTGCTTTTTTTTTGCAGGTAACAGGCAAGGTGCTGTTGCCCTTTCTGTGGACCTACTCAAAAGTCAGCTTCAGGCAGCGTGTTCTTCTAGCTCTGCTTAGGGGCGAAAACTCAATCTGTTCTTAGTACCCTTTGATTAGGCAGTGCCACCACCTTCACTGCTCAGTGCAAGGCATGACTGGGTGGGCAGTATGTCCACACCAACCGGGGAAAATGGCAATTCTGCCCCAGCACAGAATATGCTGTTTTCTTTCATATATTATTTGTACTTCACAGATACTTCTCCTGGTCCGCACCATGCTGTTTTGTTGTCTTGCTTTCTTCTGAATTAGGCAAATGTTTATGTGTAAGACTTGATTAGTTAAAGCACTCAGGCAAATTTAATTGAAGTAGAGCTTGCCTTTTCCAATGGCAAAACAAATCATGAGGCAGTTTGAGTGGAGCCAGTGTTTATCTCGCTCACAAATGAAGGGTCAGACTAACACTTGGCACATTGTTATGGTTTTCTTTCCTTTTAGTGCTTTTGGGTGCATCAAATGCCTTAATATGCAGCAGGCACCATCAAAAGCTAGCCAGATCAGTTGAGTAATTTCAGCAACAAGTTTCCAGAAGGCTGTAGATTGCCCTTAGATGCCTGTTGTATGTATTCAAAGAACATTTGTCCTTGTGAAAACAACATTCTCACCTGGCAGCTGGGAATGTGTTTTGCCTCTGGTTAACTCTGCAATCTGGCTGCTTAAAGGAGGGCATCCAACTGGCAACATTATCTCTGTTATCATTGCTACTTGTTAATTCTCAATAGCACTAATTGTTCTCTTCTAGCATTTTGTGGTGGGTAACATTACCTGTCAGCTTAGAGCAGAACACCCCAGCTTCTTTGCTCCCCTGGACCTCAGCAAGACAAGAACCAACCCCTCCCCAAGGTGGGAGCCGGGGTCCCTGCAAGGTAGGCATGAGGGGATTTTGTCCTTGCAAAAGTTGTGGCAGGTCTTCAGCTGAAGTCTGTCTAGCTTTGTGCCTTCATGCTCCCCTTCAGTCTTTCTGGGCTTTCCTCAGCCCACCAGGGCACTCCCCAGCCCCAGGGTTATCAGGGCAGCACATGTTACCTCTGGTAAGAAATTGGTAGTGTGTGGTTTTTAAAACATAAATACAAGAATTGCAGTGGGGCAAATCAGTTTGGAAACTGTCCTGGCTAGAAATGTGATCCTAGTTCTCTGTTGCCTGTAAAATGTGCATTGTCCATTTCTCGCCCCTTTTTCATGTCAAAGTAACAGACTGCATTTTTACCCCACCAGTTTATTTCAGTCTGTGGAAAAACAAAGACCTCTAACTTTTTTTTCTGTTTCACTTAAAAATTCAGCAGAACAGTGTTTTTTGTGACACTGGTCATGAACCAAGCTGTGCATTTACCTGCAAACATCTGCAGAGGTTTCTGGTCTCAGTGCCTGTTGCAGGCTCAGTAGCTGTGTCATCATGGATTATACAGTAGTAGCCCCAGGACAGAGTTTTGATTAGGGCCCTGCAGAGACCTGCTGCCTCGGGTCCCTGCCAGCCAGTGGGGATGCAGCTGACACTGCTGCTTGGTCTCGGGGTGACACAGCTGTGCCCTCTGCCACCAGGGTCTCAGGACTTCGTTCCTGGGATGAACCCTGAGAGAGGGCAAACCACCTGGGGTTGGTCAGGTCAAACCCTTAAAAACTCAGGGGGTGGTCTAGGCTGTAAATTCTAGTTAATAAACATGCTGCTTTAGTGGTTGAACAATGCGTGAGACCTTTAAAAATCTTTATTTGCTATCCCAGTTGTACTACAAGTCAGTGTCACCTTTCTGCTTTTATTTTCTCCTCTTTCATCCTCAGATTATTCCTGCAAACAAGGAGGAAATAATTCCGACAATCTTTTATCGAAGGTAGCTAATAAAACAATGGAAGGATATCGGCTGAAGCATAAATGGGATATTGTGGCAGATGTAGATGATTATTAACCAGCCAATGTTTCTGCAAAGGATTCTAATCATAAACACAGCATGGAGTGAAACTGGGTGTATTAATAGCAGGGGTTTTATGGAAAATGAGAATGTGGGCTTTTTCTTAAACATCCAATTTCCTGCTTTAATTGATAGAGTGTGAAGCTTTCATGCAAATAATTTGGAAAAGATTATTTTGCATCTCTGACATTAAGTACATGTTGCAGGCCAGGAACAACATGCTGTAGAAGGATTTCTTGAAAAGGATTCTTACAGTGATGCTTTTTTAGAGCTGTGACTAGTGACAAATGCTAAACTCAGTGATATAAAAAAGCCAAGTGTCTGTGGTAGAGGAGTATCTATTTGTGTCTACGCAACCTATGTTTTAATGTGACTTTGCAAGAAAGACAAAGATATGAGAGATCATTATGCTGCAAAACTTGTGGGCTATGCTTCCAGTTGGATCAAATGTCCTCTTATTTAGTTTCAGTTTCATATTGTCCTGTGTTATGTTTTGAGAAATAAAATGCTAAGTTTGTACTGTAATCACTGGGTTAGAGTTGAAATACTTTAAATGTACACCTTTCTTTCTGCAGCTCTGCTACAAGTTTCCTCCATCACTCTCCTTCTGAATTTCTGAGAAGAGAATAAAAAGGTTAAGCAGAAATCATCCAAGTAGAGCGATGAAAACTCTATTTAACATGTTATATGTCAGCTCTGCAAATATTGAATTCTGATACCATTTGCAAGCATCAACAGTTTGTTTATCTTACAGCAGCTGATATTTTTGAAGTGTAGAGTGGTTGCTTACAGGGGGATAGAAAATACTGGGAAAGGAAATGTCATTATACTGTTATAATACATTAAAAAGACAATATGATTGTGAATGCATGTGCTGTTTTTATAATAATTTGTATTCTGCCAGTATCAGCCAATATATTTCAGAAATTTTGTGACAGGAAGGGCCTCAGGTTAAAATTTTAAAATAAGGGAAAATAGCAGAAGTTTAATCAAAGATATGGACAGCAACCAGTTTCTCCACTGGTCATCCCCAGCTCTCCAGGAACATAGTGTATAGCTGTAAAGCCAAAGGGGACCAGCAGTATTGACCTTGTGAAGTTTCCTCTTGCTACAGCATGTATTTTCTGCAGCAGCACCAATGAGTCCACAGCAAAGCGTGGTACTTACTGCATATGGTCTTTGTGGCTTTGGAGCCTGTTTTCTGGTGGCTGATTAACAAAAAACTTCATTATTCTTGATCTTAATTCTTCTCTTTCTTTTATTCTTTTTTTTTCTTTTTTTTCCCCCCAAAGCTGTTTCTCTGCTAAAGAAATCTGCTTAAATTAAGCAGCGGATGCCAAGTGAAATCATTCAATTATTGGCACTTTTGGTCTTTCCTTTGAATAAACAGAGCCTTCCTGACGGCAGGGCAGTTCTCAGGAATTCCTTTATGGTGAATTAAGCAGGGCAGTGATGAATAACTGAGAGCAAAGGACAGTCTGAGCAGCAAACCAAATTGATTATCTAAGTTCTCAGCTAACTACTTCAGGGCAATTTTGGATGGGACCGATATCCCCTAAGGCATAGGTGGAGCCTAATCTCACCCCAGGGACCTGCTGTTGTTAATGTGTTGTGCCCTGTTATCTGCCCTGCCTGTGTGCAGCTGAGGTGGGCCAGAGCTGTGTAATGAATTAAGGGCTTGCAGGAGAGACCAGGAGCTGGCGCCTTTGCTCATGGACCCCTGGTGCACGTGGGGTAGTGGTGACAGGACGTTCCTGTGGCACACCCAGCCCCTTGTCACCCTCTGGCTGGCTGCCTCTTCACCCTCCGCTCCCATGTGAGTGTGCTCCTGCCCGGCAGCCAGTCCGGCTGATGGTTGGACGTGGTGGCCTTCCCGCTTGGCACATCCTGACAGTTCCAGCAGGTACCGGCTTTGCAACACAGCCATTGCCCATCTAGGAGCCTGAGCGGTCCAGCAGCTGAAGAGTCTGGTCCAACCTGCCCACGCCTTTGGGTACTCCTGTGCCCCAGCGCAGGGCATGCACCTTCCAGGGGAACACAGCAACACTGTTTCACCATCCTGCTGTGGTGCTCTGGGAGAGGCTAAAGCTTCTGTAAAGAAACCTAGAAAGACCCTTTACAAGTCTACAGCAAAAATGTGACCTGCCATATCCTGTTATAGGAGAGAACAAAGCATCATAGCATGCACTGGTTTTAAGTGCACTTTACTTGGTATCAGCCTAATGTGCTCCCTACCATCTTGAGAGACTTGTCATTCCCAGCAGTCCTTTCTTTCATTTTTTTCTTTAACTCATTCTGGCTACTGAGGCTATCACTGTAACAGCAGAACATCAAACCTGTCTGTAGGAGTGTAGACCATGATCTCCCCCCACTGTGCCCTGTAAAACTAGCATCCAGTCTGATCCCTATCTTGAAAGGCTAAGGTGAATCAAAGGTTGTTTACTGCACATTTCTTTTCTTCCACTGTCCTTCTGAATGGCTTTCTCTAGATTAATTTATAATGCCACCCATTGTTATCCATCTGATTACATTTGAAGAGGCTCTGCATTTAATATTGACTGCTGTTCCCTGATGAGCACACTGGGGACACAGCGATTGAAGATAGGATGAGGAAATGGGATGTGGGACTCAGAATGAGAGCAGGTGAGAGTGATGATTTCAGCTGTTCCTGTTTCACTGCCAGCTCACTCTCCTGCTAAAAAAGCTACCTCAGAACTGTCTGGTATTTTCAGAGTTAAGCTGATGATAAAATATGCGGCCTCTCCAGGAAGCTATACAGACTAACTGTGAAATAAGCTTTGAAATGGATTTAGGAGCATCCCCACTGTTGCTTTCCAAAGTGGATAGATTTGGATGGATACATTTTGCTTCTGGTGCCACTAGAGCAGAGCAGAAGTGGAAGGGGTAGCAGTCAGGCTGGGGGGGTTTCCAGGCAGTGGCAGCAGCCCCTTGTTCCTTACCTTTCTCTGAAAGAAGAAAATTCAAAGCTTCAAGGGTAAACTGAGCTCACAAGCTTCAATCAGATCTGCACCTCAGGTGCCTATATAGCACAGAAATGCAGTGCCTGCTGGGGAATGATTTTGTTTCCTGATTATTTGTTTTTCAAAATGTTATTTCTGGGGGAAAGAGGCGCAGCAGTGGATGGGCAATACACAGGATGCAGCAGTTAAAGCTTCTCTGTTCCTCAGCTCACTGGTAACAGACTGGCACGCACCATTTGGATTTGGTCTGGATTTTCAGCTTCTTGCAGGTAATTGCTGCTTCCAGTGGCAAGTCCCAAGATAGACAGCAAATTTCTGAAAGAGTTACTTTTCTTTTTGAGGAAAGAGGAAGGGAATATATTGTGGGAAGCTGTATTTCATTATCTTGGATATATTGAACAGAAGTAAGTTGTGACACTGGCCTCTCCCTGCTTCTGGGATTGAGTTCTCAAAAATATTCACTGGGGCAGTGCGCTTCCCTCCAGTAAATATTTAACTAGATGCAACTTCATCAGAATTGAACAAGGAACTACCCTGCTGTAGTTGGCACATACTTATTGTGGAATCTGGGCTTCTTGTTCATTCAGATTGTGGAGAAATGTGTGGAGATATGGGAAAATGGGAAAGACTGGGTGGGAAATAAAGTTCACAGACTGTCCAGATCCATTATTTTTTTAGCTTGTCATGCCCTTATGCAGAAAGCCAGTCTGATGTAGATTTTCAGGTTGCCTGGTACAGAGGTCACACACGGAAGAGTTTGTCACCTGCTAAATTTTGTATTCAGTTTCTTTGCTTCCTAGCACTATTTGTTGGAGAAACTTATAGAAGGAGCATGGGAAGCTTGGCTGCACTCTGGCCAAGGAGTTGCAGCTGGTCTCCTAATTAAAGAGAAAGAAAATGATGTATAGGCCTGTGGGGATCTGTCAGACACAGATATATTGGGCAGGATGGAAGGGACTTAAAGCTATTGCCTCCTCTCTGTCACCCCCTCCCCACACAGAGCACGTGCACTGAGTTTCATGATACTTTTGCAGACTTGCAAAAATCATCATCTGGAGCACTCTTATCGCCATGCTGTTTGCCTCCTTACCTGTTTACAGCTCCTCCAATTTAATGGATGCACAATGCAGGAAATAATGTGCAAGGTAAATTTATCCGTATCAAAGTAAGGGATTCTGCAGGTTAGGGCTGCAGAGTGATAATCTTTACTGTCTCCTAGTCCTCCTAAGACATCAGTAAGGAAAAATACATCAAGATTGCTATTGATGAAAAGGAGAAGCTGCAGCATCAGTTAAAAAGAATTAAAAAAAAAAAGAAAAGTTTTTCAGAAGTGAAATTTGTTGACTTATATTGATGTTGCCATGTTTGGGTCCCCAGTTCTTGGGACATTACCTGGAGAGGATGAGGAAGAGGGACCAGTTCATCCTGAGAGTCTCTGCAGTCTTCTCTTGAAGGATTTCCCACATGATCTTTGTTAATGGGGGAAAAAAAAGGCAGGGGGGTCCGGGACCTTATCAAACAAAGTTGACAAAAACCTGCTTGTCATTCATTTGTACAGTTAATGTGCTTTAACTACCATCCCTTGGACTTCTCACTGCTTTCTCCCTGCATAGTCGAACCCCTCCACTGGGACTGCAGGCAGAAGTTTTTGTACCAGTTACCTAGTAATCTCACAAGTGTAGGAACACAGTTTGTCCCAGCCTAATCTGAAGAAAATTCATAGCTGGAAGTGAAATCCTGGCCCTGCAGAAAGTCATCTCATGCCAACTTTGGTCTAGTTAGGATTTCACCTTTAGGAATGTAAAAGAAAATAAAAAAATAAGATGCTTTTTGAAAGGGGTAAGCGTCAGTTAAGCCTTAAGCAGTAGTTCAAGGTACAGGACCTCAGTAGGATAAGGATGTGCTAAAAGTTAAGCTTGTGCTTAGAATGGTTTTCTGATATTTTTCGTATGTAGAAACCTGAGTGGTCCAGCTGTGTGCTCTGGCTGCAGTACTCTGCAGTGTATGCACCACCCTAACATATGTTTTTCAAAGCTGGGAGAACTATTGCATATTGTGTCATTCTTCATTTCATGACACTGTTGATGCAAACCAGGACAGGAAGCTGTCTGGGAGCACGATACATCGCTTATTTCTATTTATTTTTTTACCTCTTCTCCTTGCTCACTGGAAGGAAGAAAGATTAAAGCAAAAAAGTAAGAACATAGAAGTGGATACATGCTTCCCTTTTGCAAGAAACTGTACACTTTTTCTTTAGCCTTCTGTATAATTTAACTATAAACCAAACAAAAATAAGTAGTATTAAAAATTGTTTTATAGCTAGTTTCCTTTTTGACCTTGCTGCCTGACTGTGATTACAGGAGAAGCTGATCAAGAGATCTCAAGAGTTGCAGCTTCCTGGGATTGTCTGTCAGAGGAATGAAGAGCAAAAGAATAACTTTCCATCATGAAGTATGTGCCACTATATTTTCAAGTGTCCTTAAAAGACTTTTCTTTGGACATAATCGAGTGGATTCAAGGACCCAAGAGGTCAGACCAACAAACAGATATCAGTCCTTAAGCCATCTGGGTTTTTTAAATGAAAGTCAGCAGTTGATCTCGGTAACATTTCCTGTGTTAAATACTGGCATGCCTTTTGGTGCTGGTTTGCTATTTGGGTTATTTACATTAGGAAGTAGAGTGACCTTTAGAATTAAGTATTTCTTTTAAGAAGAATTGCTCCTTTATGGTGCATATATAAAGTCTTCCCTTCAGCAAGCAGCTGGAATCCAGCAGCAGGAGGCAGTAGGATTGATCTTCTGCTTTTCCTTAACATCTCAGTCCACTTTTCAACTATCACTTTACTGAGACAGTGCTGTCTTCATTTATCTCAGGGCCAGGATAAAAGCATTTCCCTCAATGACCTTGAATTTCTTCAGACTCCTCCATCAGCTGGTTTGATGTTTCAGGCTTGATGTGCTTGTCTTCCCAGCAAAAGCAGAGCCCAGTCGCTGACTGGCTTTGCTAAACAGTCTCTGTTTGCAGTCCTGGCAGCTCAAATGCTTTGCTCCAAGAGCAGTAAATGGATGGAGGGCAATTATGTTCAGCAATTTTCAGCAATATTTTTATTTCCTTAGTTTTGGCGGGTTCGTTGTCATGTAAAAGCTGGTGTACGTGCTTCACTGTAAGTGAAATTGGTTCCTAGGGTATCAAGATGGAGCCCTTGAACGTTCTTTTCTCTGCTGCTGTAGTATCTCATCTATACTTGAGTGGTTAGCTGCATGTGAAAATGTTTGTTTTCATCTAGAAAGTTAATTTGCAAGTAGTAGTGCTACAAATTCATCACTTCCCTTGCTGTATGAATGGACATAAAGAGACACTACCCTGCCCTTGGGGGTTGTGTGCAATCTCCCCTTCTCTTTTCAAAATTGTGTTTATTATGTTCTGGGAAAATGACAACAATAAACATTAGTCTACTTTTCAGGTGGATATAAGATACCTTAGAGTTAAGTGGCGTTGCATATAATTGCCCCTGTGAGAGGAACAGTCTTCGAAGAAGAGGGATTTGGGGTTTCCTCCTCATGCTGTGCCTGTGCAAAGAGTCCCTCGTCTGAGTGCAGCTATTGTATGAACATGAAGCAGTAAATGGCATTTTGTCTGATTCTTATTATGCATTCTCATTACCTTCATGTGTGGCCTGGGAGGGAAGTGGGAAGGGAGGGCAGAACAAACCAACCCACTTCCCTCCCTGGAGGTAAACCAGAGTTTTAAATATGAGCTGATTTGGGGTAGGAGAAAAACAGACCAGCATCTGGTGTGTCTGACTGCAGGCCTTTGCCGTGTTCACATCCTGGATGTTTGTGGAAACTGGGCTTCCTCAGCATGGGAGGGTTTCGAGGGACTTGTGCTGCCATCCTAAGAATCACCTACGTATGGTAGTAGTGAATGTGTTAAACTCATTTTGTACTGGGTATAAGCTGTCTTCCTAGAGCTGGGTTAGTTCTCCAGGGTTATTTACCATCATAAATTTTGTTTTGCAACCAAGAAGCTGTCATCATAGTTATATTTTTTGCACATCAGTAAGTCATGTTATAAGGAATCATTCCTATTTAAACATTTGTATGATTGTACCTAATTTCAGCAAATTCTTAATTTGGCACTTTTTTGTGTACATTTAAACGTGACATTTTCATGGCTTCCTAATCTAAGTGTCAAGTCTTACTTTTTTTGAGATTTGAGTTATATATAAAATGGATAAACAATGTATTTATTCTATTTTGTTGTCCAGAATGTCTTAAATGTGGTGGCTACAAGAGAGAATGGAGAAAGTTTATCAAAATACACAGTTATTTAATGGAACTAAGAGAAACTGATTCAAAAGCCTCATGGAAGTGTGACTTTGCTGCCCTCCTTCCTAGCCCCTTCCATGCCAGTCAGGCTGCTGCCAGTGGGGAGAGAAGCTAGAAATCAGCAGAGCCCTAGTGGTCCAGGACCACTATCCATAGACACTGAAGATGTCCTAACCTTCAGTCCCTTATGAAAAGTCTAAGTGGTAAGTGTTGAGATAATTAATGATACCTGGAAGCTACGTGATGTTGGTCAAAAAAGGAATTTATTGTGGGGGAAAAGGAGCAAGTAGGATGGTGATGAGTATTTGGGGGCAGAGCTGAATAAAAAAGTTAACATTCTCCAGGTGGAATTTTTTTTGAAAGGAAATAAAAAGGAGGCATACTAAGATACATGGTCTGAGCACTGTGGTTTTGGGGGTTTTCATAACATAATCTTGGCAAAATCAATTGTCTGAAGTGCTCTAGACTCCCCCCACCCCACACTGTTACAGATGTTTGGTGAAAACTTCGTGAACACTGAGCAGTCTGTGAATTTTGTCCAGATCTTGACAACAATTTTATGGACTGATTAATGACCTATGTTGCTGTAGTTGCAGGTTTCCTCTTCTGTCTGCTGGTGTCGTAAGTAAAACAGATACAGCTTTTGCAAAAAAAAAAAAACAAACAAAAAAAACAAACAAAACCCCAAACCCAAAAAACAAAACCCAGGGATGCATTCTCTTAAGGGACTACTTAAAAAGAGAAAGTAAAATGGAGAGCTTTTCTCCCAAAAGCTGAAGAAGGAAGAGTATTGAAGTTATATTAGCTATGGGGTAATGTCTTGTGGCCCTTAAGAACTGCTTATCTTGAGTGCTTAAAGCAAGGAAAAGCAGAGTAGATGACTCCCAGTGAACCAGCAGAGGAAGGGGAGCTGTGCTAGTTATTTTAACTCTTGGTTAGGCAAATAGGATTAGCTATGGGGGATTAAAATCATCAGATCTGAATTTTACTTTAATATAAGTAGGACCATATGTCTTTGGGAAACCCCATCTGGTTTCAGGCAATGCTAGTGAGAAAATGAGACAATTTCAATACTTTTGTCATTTGTTGTGGGGTTTTTTTTGGTATGAGTGGGGGGTTGCCACAGTTGCAATTTGTTCAGTTCATGAAGTTCCTGCTGGATTAATACTCTGTAAATTAAATGTTTTGGTTTTGTTTTCCCACTTGTCATCTTTACACTGTGTTTTCTAAAGGGACAGAGACAGCTTGAAAATTGAATGCTGTAGCAAAGGAAATAAGAGACCTTATAGTCCATCACTTCACATAGCCTTCATTGTCTTCAGAAAAATCTGGTGTGACCATTTTTTTGGAGGGAAGTAGGGAACAGTGGCGATGGGGAATAATGTAACTAACTTACATAAGTCATGAATATCTTCAATGTATTCTTGAAACACAGGTTTCTCAGTTCCCCTGTGTTCCAGGGTGCTCATAGGTTCAGTCTTCATCTAATATACAAAGAAAGCAGAGAAACAGATGAAACTGTGTGAAATAGGTGAATTAAACTCAGTGAAACAGCTTAGTTGACCTTTTTTTCCCCAGCATTTCCTTCTTTCCTTCAGAATAATTGCATTGATTTCATTGAAGTTACTCCTGATGTAGGGACGACAGTCTGGCATTGTTGTGGGTTGTCTTTGTCCTGCAGCTGGACTTGCAGGTGTTATCAGCCAATTTGTTTTAAAATAGCACAAGAGTTAGTTTTGGTTTGTTTGGTTTTTTTTTTTAAAGAATAACCTAATATTAATTTAAAAGAAAAATCTTACATATGACCTCATGGTTTAGAGTCAGCCAAATATGAATTCATAAGGTTTTGCACTTAGTTTTTCGGAGAAGGGGTTCATCTTTTCACTGTTTTAGCTGCCCCCAGTTCTGCTATCGACCTGGAGCTTGCAGGATAAAGTTACTGTTTCATCTGCCACCCCATTTGGATCCTAAATGGCTACCTCACCTCACAGAGTAAAAAATAGCAATATAAACCAGAAAAAACAATACTGAGTGAAACTTGTGTTACAAGAGAAAGTGAAAGGACCTGGTGCTTCTAGTCCCCAGGGGGGGGAGAGGAAAAAGCAGTACAATGGCTGAGCAGTACACGCCAAGTACAGGAAGAAAATTGCTGTTTATGGGCTTCCTAAGAGTACCTACATTAAACTTGGCATAGTATGAGAAATGCAATAATACAGAAAGAAAGGAAAATTTGATAGTTCTAAATATAAATCTGCGCATAGCCAAAGAGCCACACAATGCTTTTCTCCACGGAAATTGCATTTCCTGGGTAGTAAATAGTACTTCTGGAGTCATAAGAAATTCTGTTTCTCAGAGTAACAACACAATACGTGTTTCTTAGTCCATGCTGTATGCTTGCCAGAAATGCCATCCTCTGAGTCAGTGCTCTGAACTCAGGTGTTCAATTAAAACAACTTCCAGTATTTCAGAAAGACTACTCTCCTTGCCGATTGTACTTGAGACAAGTTTTATTATAACTGCTTCTTATTTCCTCAGCCAATAAGAGTGAATGACAGAGGCATGACCAGATCTGCTGTTTGCACTCCATTCTTGAACAAAAAATGATTGAAGCCGGGAACATCTCTCAAGATCCTTCTGTCTTGTGCATTCGTTTATGATGGTACAAAGCAGGGGAAAAGTGCTACGTGCTGTAATGGGTCAGATTTGATGCTCAGCCTGTACTTGCAGAATAAGGGAGTCTTCTGTAGAGACTGCTTGAAAGAGATATGGATCTCCTTCTCAGGAGCGAAGTTTGATTTGTAATTCTGTCCTTAGGAAATGCACATGCATCCATTTGTGTTTGTTTGTAATTCCTTGTATTTCAGAGCCAAGGAGAGAAAGACTTTTTGCCTGTTCCTGCCAAAGGATGTAAATAAAGCAGCTGCTTTCTTTCACCATCTATAATGGCCATCAGAGAAACCGGAAGGGAGCAGGCATGATAAAGGGCACCAAGTGGATGAGCCAGTGAGCCACATTTACTAGCTTTGGCTTTTAGTGGTGCTGGGCTTCTCTCCATGCTGAGGCAGAGGGGCTCTGGCCTTGTGGGGAGCTTAGCTTGGCAGCTCAGCTCTTGGCCAGAAAACTCTAGTCAGATTCCTGCCATGATGCTGGCCGGCACCTCTGTTTTCCCATCAGCCTGTGGCTAGCAAATGGTCATAGGCATTTGGCTTAAGGGCTTCTCGGCCTCTGTGCCAGAAAGTGTGAATATGAATTTCTGGTTCCCCTTCTTCTCTTGCGTGTTTGTGTAATTACTTCTGAACCTCACCTTTTCTGCAGTAACAGTTTTCTTAAGCAACAGTAGCAAAACAAAACCCACAAAAAACACAAAAAAGCCCCCCCCCCAAAAAAAACAAAACCAAAAAACAACAACAACAACAAAAAAACAACCCAAACACCAGACCAGCAGTTCTCCTGCTTTTCTCTCTCTAAACTCTGGTGAGGCCACGTCTGAGATACTGTGTCCACATTTGGGCTCCCCAATACAGAAGAGAAATAGAATGGGGAGAGTCTGATGAAGGGCCACAAGGATGATGGACTGAAACACCTCTTGGATGAGGAACGGCTGAGAACTGGGGTTGTTCAATCTGGAGGAGAGAAGGCTCAGGGGGATCTCACCAGCATGTAGAAATACCTGACAGGAGGGTGCAAAGATGATGGAGTCAGGCTCTTTTCAGTGGTGCCTGGCATCAGGACCAGAGGCAATAGACACAACCTGAAGCCATAGGAGGGCCTCTCTGAAAATCAGGAAACATTTTTTTTACAGTGAGGAATGAGCATTGATTATTTGGCCATTCTCATTTCCTAGTAATGGAATTGCTCATAGTTAAATAGTTTATTTGCATGTACCTTGACAAAGTAACAAGGAACAAACTCAAAAATGTTGGGAATCTCTGCAAGGGTCACTGCTGAGTTTTCACTTTTGTTCATGTTGAGGTGTTGTCACACTATTGTAGTTTTGTTCAGTTCTTCAGATGCTGGTGGGCTGAACAAGTGTCCCCACTGGAGAGGGCTTGCTGCTTGTCAGGGACATTGAGCTATGACAGTTGATCTTAACCTTGCAAATACAGAGCACCACATGGAAAATGAGGCACTCTGCATGTTTTTCTCTGTGCATTTGTTCATTTATCAAATTCATAGTTGTCAGCCATAGAAGTTTGCTGTGGAAAAATGAAAAATGGTAAGTGACCAAAACATCTTGCAGATTTTTATATGGACTTCCTCCTCTCCCCCAGTTTCACATTTCAAGAAAATTATTTTATCAAACACATGATTTTTGAAAACTCTTTACTACCTCTGCTTACTAAAAATAGTGATTTGACCAGATTAAAATATTACACTGGAAGCTGTTTGGAAATGTAGAGTTGAAGTGCAAACTAGACTGTGGATTTGATTTATTCCAGACACAATTAAGTAGAACCTTGAGATCCAGACATTCCTTGTTTTTGAATATTGTTCAAAATCTAGGTCCAGACATGAACCTTGCATTGGAAGGTTGACCAAGTTATATATATATATTTGGGGGGTATTTAACAAGGTTTGATTTGACCTGGAAGATAATGACTGCTTAATATTTTTGATGAATAGAGAGGAGTAAAGGATTTCCTCTGGATGGTCCTGAGGTCATCTTGCATTTCACAAATACAGCCTGCAAGAAGAGGTTGCAGACTGTCCCATGTGTATTGCAAAACTAATGCCAGCACTGATAAACTCAGTACATAGTGAATGTGTTGGATGAACAGAGTATTCCTTTCCTGTATTCAGCACAGTTAAACAAGATGACAGTTTGCTTAATGTAATCTTGTCTTGATTTTATTTTTTAATTTTCTTTATTTTTTCTGCAAATTTGAGATAGTAAAAATGCAATAATCTGAATTTAAGATAAGATGAGGGATGTATTTCAATATGTTGCCTCGGTGTACCCTACCAACCTGCCATAAGATCAAGAATAAAATACCTGGAGTAAGGCGTGTTTAAAGGACCATTCTGAAATAAAAAGCAGGAACTTCTTCCTCTGGGTACTTTCACTACTTTTGCCCTGATCCAAAGCCCACAGAAGTCTTTCTATTATCTGTGGTTGGCTTGGATTGGGCTCTATCTCAGCAATGCCATTATGTCAGCACTAATATTTCAGGAAGCTGAAAAGGCAGCTTGATAAGGAGGGAGAGAGCAGTCAGGACGCAGAAACTGCTGCCACAGAGCATACTGTTCACACAGCAGGAGTGTTGTTTAGAAAGTGTTGAGTACTTTGGAAAAACAGATCTGCTACAGCACATTGCTGAGGGATACTGAAGTCAAAGAGCTTCCAAACACTGGTTTGTGAGTGGCCTTTACTGCAAATAGAGTTAATGTTGCATTATATTTGGAAAAATGCTATAGAATTACCCTGTGGGCCTCATGGAAAAAGTGAAACAACAGGAATGTTAGTTGTAACCCCCTTCTCAGATGCCAGGAAAGAGTCCTTGAGGCTGCCATAACCTAAAAAGACATCCTGTTGAGGTCAAGAACAATTTTTTTCTTCCCTGATCTTTCTACCTCAAGGCAAGGAGAAAGGAACTTAAAGGAGTTAGAGAAAATAGAAGACACAAAATTCTGATGCTCCACTTGTTAATTCACATGAAGCTGGAATACACATGGGGAAAGGCTTGTGTCTTTCTGAGCATGGTTGCATGGAAAAGCCCCCTACTTTGTGCCTGGGAGATGGGTGGAAGTAGGGTGACTGTGTCTGGCCGACTCCACTCTCAGGAATGCAAGAGGGGCTGGGCTGGGACGAGGGTATGCAGAATTTTACAATGACCCAGACATTATGAACTTCTGCACACTGGGATATTAAGGATTACATCCCTAAGTGGCTTAGCTTGGAAGGCAGTAAGTATGGGCAAAGAGGGCCTCAGAAACCCCTGGTCCCTGATTCTCTTTTGTCCCTGAGCTGGGAATTAAGTCTAGCTCTGCTGCCCACCATGCAGCTCAGACTGGAAGTGGGAAAGGATGCCCAGCACAGCAAGGGGAAGAGGAAATCCCTGGCCACATGACTTTGTGCAGATGGTCTTGGGCTTCTCACATAATCCTCTGCTTTTGTTTCTTGGGAGAGACCCTACCTCTCCTTTGCCTGAGTGCAAGCTTGTGTAGGAGGCTCAGTGGGGGAATCTTGCTGATTTAATCATTCCTTACATGTTGTTTGCCTGTGTGCGGGACAATTGAGCCTGTAACAATCAATCTTGCACACTCTCAAATAGGAAAATACTACGTATGATCTAAGCTGCATGCTGAAATGTGGTTATTGGAAATGAATTTCATGGCTGAATAGGCCGGCATCATGTTGTCTCTCTGCTTTTTTGGGCTTTTAGTTATTTAATCACAGTGTCATGCCGGCAGAAGATTTTATGTTTTTCCATTTAGCTCGCTGGCTTAATCTTCTGCTTCTGGAAATGTTTATATGCAGATGACAAAATAAAGATTTTGTAAGTAAACTGGTGGCTTACTTTTTGATCATGTTAGTTGAAAGGCTTATCTTTGTAGCATCTCTTTAAAGAATAAGAAAGGAATTTCCTGAACTCCTATTATAAGCATTAAGGTAATTAATTTTTGCTGGTTCTTATTAATATTGTGGTTTCTTAAGAACAGAAGTAGAAATATTAATTTGGAAGTGTTCTCCTTCCATTTGCCCTTCCATCAAATTGGCGATTCCCTATAGCTGTTGTGTTCCGTATGGTAATCTACCAAATATTTACATGTCTTCCTTTATAGCTTTTGAATGCATTTGTAAATCTCTTTCTTCTTACACATGGTCTGTGTTTTGGTAAAAGAGGTCTATTTCAGGCATTCCTAATTACTGCACTAACATTCCTTATGAAGTTTACGTGAGGAACTCTGTTCAGATCTTAGGTTTTGAAAAGATTCCAAATTTTGGAGGCTGTGAAGAAAATAAGACAGTCCTGTTGATTGTAAGACTTGCATTTTTTCCCACGTTGAGAAAGGCTAGGATTAGATGAGATAATTACTGCTGCAGAGTATGTTTGATTGCTCCTAAGTGACTGAGAAATAATCCATCACAGGTAAAGCTGCTGTTACTAGTAGCTTTCCCCTTCATTTCTATGTATATTAGAAGCGGGAATAAGTTTGAAAGATCTGGATCTTTAGCCAAGAGTGTCACTTGTCTGTAACCACTGTGCTGCTACTCTATTTTGTTTATACCTGTCATCTATCATATGGTAGATGAGAAGAAAGAATCAATAAACAGCTATTTTGCCTCCCCCTAAGTTCCCATATGTTGAGATGCTTACTTTTGCTCACTTAGCATTCGGGCTTCAAGCTGTGTGTTTCAATTTTCTCTTTAATGTATTTTACTTCTCTACTTAGTTGGGTGGATGCAGTGCTTAGCAGCAACACATATCTATCCTCTTTGTTCAAATTGAAGGCTTTAAAAAACATCAAAATGATGATAAACCGAGGTGCGTATTGTTGTGGGAGCTGTTGCCCTCCATCTTTCGTTGTAGGGTGGGGGTAATAGAAGCATCCTGCCTGCTTAACTCATGTGATTAAAATGGGACACATTGTGATATTCTGCTCAATTAGCATGATCGGCTCCCGGGGAGCAAGGGAGCGCTGGCAGGGGTGGTTCGCATTTTCCCCTCTAATGAGTAGAAAAAGTCTTTTGAGAATTGCTAAATAATTCAGGCCATTAGGAACCTGTCAACTTAAACAATGCCTTCTCCGACCAGAAAAATGGTTGTGAGCAGTTGGACGCCCTGGCAGATGTTGAACTTGTTCTCATTGTTCACTCTGCTTCAGGCAAATAGCTTTGCAGGATTTGTGCATCGCTCTGTTGAGGCAGTTCGTGTGGGTGTAAGCAACACATGTTAGCCAGACTTCATCTAGCTTTTACACTCCAGTATTTCTTTTAGTTAATTTAATGATATTGTAATAAGCTGCTAATACTGCCATTTACCACTTTTAGTACATTTGCCAGTTAGCTGTAATGAGAAACTATAATCAAGACTCAAAAAAAAGGTAAAAAACCTCCCCTCCCCAAACTTGACTTCTTTAATGTTCCTTCTGTTGTGCTAATTTCCTATTTCACATTTTGAAGTGCTTCTCTACAAACAGAATGGTTAGAGGTATTGTTAAGCAGAATTTGCTGTATACTCATCTAACCCTAGGATCTGAAATTTCTGGGGAAACATTCATGTCTCGAAACATCCTATAAAATCATATGCATGTTCAGGACTACTTTAGTTGAAATTCATTATGCAGCAATCTGTTTTAAATGCCTTTTGGTTCATGCTATTGAAGCAAACAGTGTTTTGACACAATTTTCTTAGCAACTTTGCCATGCTTATCCTTCTGTAACATTTATGGATGAAGATTTTTTTTCTAAGTTAACTGATGAACCAATGATCAGTATTCTAAAGAAAAATTATGTAATAATTATTTAATAGGTTTGATTAGAAAACCACCCCTTAAAGCTTCCTACCCCCAGCAGATGTTTGTGCTTCTGTCTTGAACGGGTGACAGCAAATAGTCAATTTTGCACAAGCAACTAGCTGGTCTGTTGGATCAGTTAATGGAACAAGCAAGGGTAGTAATGCAATGTGAAATAACACGTGTGCTTTGTAAACATTTATGTTGTAAGATCTCCTAGTATATTCTTGTGACAAATGACTCCACCTTCAAATATTTTACATGTTTTATAGACAGGGTTTTAAAAATGGCATGTGTGAAGGCATCAGTTCTCATTTTTTAGCATAATGTATTCCAAAAACCTTTGCATTCATATTATGAGATTTGTCCAAGCTTTAGATTTTTTTTCCTGCAAATTACTGTCCTAAATTGAGAACCTTTTTACACGTATCTGTTGCAGTAAAAGAGCTTTTAATTACAGCTTGGAAGAAACAAATACCTACTTAATTAAAATGATTTGGTTAACTCAAATTTGTTACTGTTCGTTGTATATTGAAAAAGTGTATTGTTGAAGTAGAGCACTCATCAAGAAAAGGTGCCTCAGTTCTGCTCTAGTGATACCGCATGTAGCAAGTGCTATTTAGACAGGTTCCAATCTTGGTCTTGTGTATCAGCGTTTCTCACTTTGTTTTTCAAAAATTCAGCTTTTACTGTTAGTTCTAAAGCAAAAAAAGACTATTAAAAAGTGTGAGCCTTTGAGGTTGTGCAGGGCAAGCCTCTCTGTCAGTGTGGGTACCGCTGTTTCTGAGGGCAACCTTTGTCTCATGGGTTAACCCTTGTGAGGGCCTTGTTGGTCTCAGATGTTGCAATGAGAACCCTGTCAAAACAACCCCTCATTTTTATTACTGAGCATGACATTATATGGTGTGGGATTATGTGGTCTGTTGGGATCAGCTGTCCCAGATGTGTCCTCTTGCCCACCTCAACCTGCTCCCTAGCAAGATGGAGTGAGAAATGAAGAAATCCTTGATGCTGTGCAGGCACTGTTCAGCAACAGTGTAAACAATCAGGTGCTATCACCACTCTTTTGGTCACAAATCCAAAACACTGCACCATAGGAGCTACTATGAAGAAAATTAGCTCTCTCCCAGCCAGTCCCAAGTGCAGGATTAGTGGTGGATCATTGCATGCCAGGCTTCTCGAATCCGGCATGCTTAGTGGTTGAAATTGAAGAGATAGGTGTGCTGCATAGTTTCCTTTTTTTCCTTTCCTATCTTCCCATTTTTCAGTAATGCTCATGCCACATGCCTTGCCATCATGTGATCATGCTTTATCTTTCTTAATTCGATTATACTGAAAGGAATAAGACAGTGACTACAGGCACTTTGATTCCCCAACTATTCTCTGTAACACTTGATAATAGGTCATAACCACAAATAGTGGGCCGTCATCTACAGCAGTGCTAAAGAACCGTGCAACATAAAAAGAAAGGAAAAATGCCATCTTGCCTTAAACATCAAATGTGTTTTATTGCATGCCTAAAATGGCAGTGGATTCTTCCTGTTTTGGACACAAGGTGAATGTGGAGAGTGTCTGTAGAGCAGCCCCTCTTCTCTGCTGAGCTGGGCAAGGGCACACTGACTCCACGGGGAGGTGAGGATGGGGAGAATCCCTTTGATCTCTTTCATCCCAGCATTTCACAGAGAGAACAGGAGACTGACAGAAACATAGTAGGCACTTAGGACATTGTAAGTCTCTGTGATAACCAAGGGTATAAAACTGTGCTCATGTACATCATGCTTTCGTTGCTTAATATCTCTTCTGACCTATAGCCAGAGCTGTTAGACTTGAGCTGATGATCTCACTCCATAAGTGATCATCACTGTTTTCTGGTGAGAAGGAATAGGCTAACACAGGCTCCTGTTTACTCTTTTCTCAAACTCCTCTGCATCAGAATTAAGTAACGAATGACTTCAATCATTTTTTGTCATTTTGCATCTAATAAATATTTTGAGACGAGACCAGAAAGTTGAGTGTGTGACCACCAGCTTGCAGAAAGTTGAGTTCTCAGAAACTGAACTGATGTCTTTATGGAAGAATTTCATGGAGTGCAAGGTTTGCCTTCACCACTGGTTGAATGGGAGACCACTGTGTTTCTTGTGCGGTTCCACTTTAAGGCCAAAGATACCAAGAATGGATCTTAAGTACAGTTTAATGAGAATATTTCTTTAGCAGATGTTGCATGATTCAGATGTTTCAGTCATGAGATCAGCAAGGCTTTGAAACTCATCTCTGTTCATTATCCTGTTGACAATAACATGCAATTATTTTTTAGCATTAGTTACGCTTAGTATAGCATAGCTTCCCAGCTTTCTTGAGAGCTCCATTAGAGGTTTCTGATTTGAGAACCCAAATTTCCTACTTCAAACTTCTTTAATTCCTACACAGATTCTGTTTCAGAGAGCATGGGAAGCTGTTTTGGATTTCATGGGAAGACTCTGTACACATCTGTGTACTGTAACAGTCTGTGGTTAAGCCATGATCGGCAAGACACTGATATCTTTCCACATGTGCCCATCCAGCACCCATCTGTTGAGTATTAGTTGACGGACCTTATGGATCAAGGATTTTCACACAGCTGTGAAATGTCAGGGGAGCCAGGCAGGAGAGGGCAAGAGGCAAAGTGGAGAACTGGCATTGTAGAAATGTACTGGACTGTCTAGGAAAAGGTATTTTACAGGCATGTCATGTGTATTTAGGGAAGGAGGCATGTCGTTGTCTCAGCATGAATGCTGGGGATATGTGCATTTTCTGTCTTTTTCTTCATGGATTTCCATTGCTTAGGAAACAAAACTGTGGTGGCAGTGGGATGCCTTTGCACTTTTGAAGTAAAATCTAAGGCTTTGTAGTGTAAAAGAGGTATAAAAGATAGGTTAAAATACCTGTCTTTAATTTTGAGGATTCATTTCTCTCCATCTATAAAATTAAGTAAGTGGCTTTAAAGCATCTTTATAGATGGAGAGAAATGAATTTTCAAAATTAATACACACAACTTTATTTTTAATTCCATTATGGATTTCTCCACAAAAACTGCAGTTTGTTTTTATGGCAAAACAGAGATGTTAAGAGCCATTAAACTATCAGAGACATGCATTAACAAAAGCTGTGGGGGTTCCTCTTGCTGTACTGAAATACCCCTTAATTTCCTGTGTGACCTAGCAGCTCTTTAGAAAATAAGGATAATGACACCCTTCTCTTTCCCAGCAATGTTGTGACAATAATACATTTGTGGAAGATTGTGAGGTGTGTAAATACTTCTCATAGTAGTAAGAGATTAATCTATTGTTCTCACCATGGGGCTTGCTGACTCCTTGTTGATCTCCAGAGAATATTTCATTATCAGTTGTCCCAAGTTGATAATGGCAAGGCAGTGGGTGAGAAAAGGGGGACAAGGTAGATGTGGAGAGTCAGTTTTGGGAGTGTAATAAATAAGGACCCTCATATTGTAACCCACAAGCTAGACTGTACCAAATAAGTCAACTAGAAATTGGAAAAGTATGCCTTTAACATGCAATGTCTGTGTGCTAAAAGTAATCAGTTAGATATATTAGAGATGAAATTTTGAAAATAAAACTTATTTGAAAATTAAAGAACTTGGGGGCATCAGATGGAGTCTTAAGCCCAAATTTAATGACTATTGATTGCCTTGTCACAAAGAGAGAGAATGCATTGATGGAACTGGCTGATAAAAAGTGGAAGGCATAGTGAATACAGAGGTAGATTAGAAATAATGTAGTAAATAGCTGAATGACCCCTAGGACTGGAATGATCACATGCAGTGAAGTTCAAGGTGGAGAAAGTACAGGATTGAGTGTTTTGCACTAATAGCAAGAATGCCTGTTGACATTTTGGGAGTAACCCTCTGCAAATGGAAGTAGAAGGGAATAGACAGCCTTAGTACCTGTTACTGAAAGATTGTGGGGCATTAATGTGATTCAGCTGCGTCCTAGGTTCTGCTGGTCTAGTTATTTTTCATTGAGTTAAGGAAGAATTGCTGTTTTTTGAAAAAGGGTGATGGAGAGACATCTTTGGGAATAGTATTTATCCTTCTGATCATTCATTTTTAAGAAAGATAAATTCAACAGAATAGCTGATGATGAAAGGCTTCTGGACTGGTTGGATACTAATTTTATGTAAGGAACGATTTGAACATGGTTTATTTAATGACCTAAGATATAGACTCAAGGGGGAAATGCTGTACTCTGTGTCAGAAGGGGGATAGGACCCAAGACCAACTGTTTCTCCTGAGAGAGATGTGGTACTTTCACTCATGAGCTGTCATTGCTTCCCTGTTAGTTCTAGGACTTGGGTCTGGCCTGTTAGTGAAATAATTGCACCACAGCAATGCTAAGTGAAAAGAATGTAACTGTACCAGGAACACGAAAAGAAAATAGTCTGCTTTGCACAGAGGGAAAAGTTTTTTGCCAGAACAAGTAGATATGAAGCCCTCAGACCTATTTTCAGTTGAAGAATTAGGAATATAGGCATAAGTTGTGTACTGCTCTATTTGGTTTTACAAAAACTGGCCTGTGGAACTTGCTTATGGAAAACTTAATGGAGGTCTGTAGAATTCTAGGAAGGATTTGACCTTTGCTGTGATGAGGAGAGTGTATTCTGTGACAATACTGTTCACCTGTGAAGTTTGAGAAGAGATCCAAGTTGTTGTTTTCCAGTGGATGAGTTAGTTACAACTGGGCTTTGGAGGTGAAATAGAATTTTGTTCCAAATTACTTCAAAGCTGCTGGGTTCTGGAGTTTCCTCTGTAATGAGTCTGAATAATGGACACAGTGAAACAGGGGTCCACTTTTAGGTGGCAATTCCTCTGTTACTGTGCAAATCATTATTTCATTTTTGTGAACGCATATATTGATTTTGGGCTTTTGTGGGTTACTAATGCTTTTTATTATGGTGTTCATGTGTTTCTTTTCAAATGAACACGTCATCTGCATTGTAACTTGGCTGTATTTTCACACTTGGCACTTGAATGTAACTCTGCAATTTTATTAGAATATTTAAATAAATACATTGTTTTTTGGCTGAGTTTGTTCACCAACTGCTGCTGCAATCAATGAAGTTTAGAGCTTTTCTGGTAATAAAGCAGTTGTTCATGCACCTAACTACAGATTAGTAGCCTAGCTCTGTATATTGAAACTTGGTGATGCTATTTGCATATGAAGAGACATTTTATCTAAGGTCAGTTATTAAAAACCAACCAATTCTTTCCATGGGAAAGTGTAAATGTCTGACAAAAGAAGGTGGCAAGGAAGAGAGTGGCAGAGTTTGTGGTTGTATCCGTGATGCTGTTGTGCAGAGTTGTAAAGCACAGCTGAGAGCTGCTGCTAAGAGTGGGTTTTCGTGACTACAACATTCCTGCTGTGGTTTGAGGAATTACATTTTTGCCAGGGTGTCTCACTCAAGGACGTTAGGGATACCTACTCCCTCCCNAAACCCACCCCCCCCAAAAAAGCTTGGTAAAAAAAAAAAAAAAAAAAAAAAAAAAAAAAAAAAAAAAAAAAAAAAACAAGAAAAAAACCCACAAAAGAAGACCAAAAAAAAAAAGAAGAAAGAAAAAAGAAAAAGGAGGAGGAGACCCTGGAGCTACCTTCAGGCAGGCAAATGCCTTGCAATTCAGCAGATTTCCAAGCAGTTTTCCTGTGGAAGCAGCTTGGAGGCTCAGGAATGTGGGGTCAGACAAGAGCTCAGTCACGGTGTATTCCCCGGCGGCTGCCCGGCATCGTGGCAGGCCGGCCCGCATAATCGTTCCAGGCGGCCCGTGGAAAACCACCCTCTGGTTAAGGCTGCATCATGCTGTTCCACCAATGGAAAAAACTGAACGGGAGGAGGGTGTGTAGCCTGCAGACAAAAATACATCCAGGCGCGCGCAGGGTCTGTTTTTAGTTCGCAGCGGCTGAGCGTTCTGAAGCACAGTTAGGCACAGTTTCCTGGCATGCCCCGGGCAGGGAGAGGCTGTGTGTCTGCGAGTCCCTGTTCCCGTGGCACTCTCGGGGCGGCCGGGAGGCTGCAGGCAGCGCCCTGGGGAAGGTAAGCGGGGCTTGGGGACCGGGAGGGAGATGCTGGAGGAGAGCCGTCGGTTCTCTGCTCTCCGGCTGCCGGCCAGAGTTGGAGCGCTGAAAGAAGAGTGGGGAAGGACTTGGGAAGCCTCTGAGAACGGAGCGCAGAGTGAGCTGCTGCGGTGCCAGGACTTGCAGCCCCTGCGCTGCCCCCGCTATCGGTGGCTGCACCCAAGGTGAATGGTTTTCCTCCAGAAAACAGTTCTTGGTGGTCATCTGTCAAACTCCATTGCCTGAACTGGTAAATAAAGCACTGCTGGGATCATTTTACATCTCTGTTATGACAGGACTGGATTTTTTTTTAAGGCAAAGTATGAGAAAGTGTGTTTAATAGTACTATGGTTTCTGTTATGTTAAAGTGACTCTTCCAATACAGTGAATTGAATAATCCCTCTGAATATTTTTTTTTAAATTATTATTCTGTCTATTCTCAGTAATACCTAGAATGACTTAAAATAAATTGTGTACCCCAGCAAGGATGTTATGTTTGTTTAGTGTTAGAGGAAAAAGTTCCAGTCAGCACTACTACCACTGCTGAACTGGGATGGTATGGAAAACCAAAGCTTCTGCATCTGCCAGAGGTAGGTCCGGCACAGGTTTTGATCTTTCTATGTAAATTTTTAATACATAATTGTACACAAATAGTGAAAATACTATGCTCTGTGGCAGACAAATTGAAAATGAGGAAAATGCCCAAGAAATGGAGAAGTGCCTTCCCCCTTTGGTTTCCTTTTTTTTTTTTTCCATGTGGTGATTAATTGCTTTTGCACTGCAATCAGAGTTTGCAACTTTGTTTGTGCTTGTTGCTGATGTGGTCACTGGGTTAATTTTGTACACTGGTGACTTCATTCTGGAAATCATGCATTTCTTTCTCGTTAGGGTGGATGATTTGAAATTTTATACAATGTATAGCAAGTTACAATTTAGAGGCAAGAGCTGGAATTTTTTCTATCTGATCACCTTCAGTGGGGAGGGGGTATCCACGTACCCCGGGAGGATGGACTCTGAATAGGGCAGTCTGTAGCACTGTGAAGCTACAAAGCAAGTTTTTCAGAGAGGAAACCTAATCCTCAGTGTACTCTTTTTGTTCTTTTTATGTGTGAGTAACATGCTGGTACTACAGGGGTACAGGAAAGGAAGCCTTAAGCTGTGTTACTGCTGTAGAGCTCTTGGCATGCAACAATCAAGGTCTGCTTTCAATTTTCCAAGGGACTGTGTCTCAAGTTTACTTTTGGTGTCTAACTCCCAGATCCTCTGTCCTCTTCAGGAAGTCCCAGGGCTGAAGGTAGGAAAGCATTTACTTTGGAACTGACACCCTCAGGTATTATGAATGTGTAAACTGAGAAGTAGAAAAGACCATGCCAGTTGTGGCCTGGTTTCCCCCTCCTGCTTGTGGAGCAGGCTGTGTAATAGGTGACAAGCAGGGAGTTTTGCAGCCACCCCAGCCCCTGCCCCTCAGCCTGAAACATGCTGTTCTGCCAGTTCCTAAAGGAGGCTTTTCTCTGATGCCATGGGTTAAGAGTTGTTCCAATAGATTTGGAATGTGTTAAGCCAGAAAGAGTCTTTGTGAGCAGAATGTGTTAATATTCCTGTCTTGGGTTGTTCTTCCTTTCTGCCATTTGCTACTCTTCTTTGGTAGGGTCCATGAGGCTGCCCATGGTGTTGTGAACTGTGTCCTAGTCCAAAAATAACCTTTATCCTATCTTCTCCAAAGCTGATGTTTTGGCTCCTACAGTTTTGGGGGAATATGTATGAGAGAATATCCCCATAGCTGCCTGCTGACTGTGGTTGTATTTAATAGCATGAGCTGGTTGCTATTAAAGAGATAAGAAAGGAGAAGAGCAAATGTTCCTGGTGGAGAATTGGGAATCCCAGCTTGACCAGAAAGCCCACCTTGTGGGCTCCCCTCCTTATGTTACTATAAGTAAAGAGGGGCTGAGGCAGACACCTCTTCAGGAATTTGTCTTATCAAAGCCTCCAGACTTGAGCTTGGTCTCCAAGGTGTTGTTACTCCACAGCCCAGGATGGGCAGCGATGTTGGAGCCCAGGCTCCCCTGCTTGGAGTATCTTGGCTCCTTTCAGGTGCACCATCCTCCCCACCTGAGGCCTCAGGCCTTGAAGTCCCCTGGAAGCACCATGTTAACCTGCAGCAGGACCTGACAGTGTGCTTACAACCCAAGTAAGTGGAGAAGATCTTTCAGATCACTGGTTAATTTCCCCTCTGAGGGCAGGAAATAGACACTTAGATGTATCAACTCTTTAACTACTGCAGCTACTGCATTAAGCCAAGATGTTAGCTGGTGTTCCTGGTGGGTTCTTTTTTTTTTTTTAAACAAGCTTAATGGCTTTTATTTAAATGGATGTGCACTTTAGCCATTGTGTATAAATTCAATAACATTTACAAATGGTGAAATTTGTTTCTCCTGCCAAAGAAAAATAAGTCCCTAGAGATTTAGATTGTATCAGCACTGGTGTAATATGATAAGGATCTTCAGGCTCGACTCAACCTTCCATATTGCACTAACTTGAAAGCTATAAAGCCTAATTTAATAAAGCTGCCAGTGTCTTGGACCTAGAGTGATGGGTTGAGTAAAAGAAGGAATCACATCCCAGGTATGGGATGTGTAATTCTGATGTGATATAGATGTGAAGCACTGTAGATCTATTGGAATTAATGTTATTTTAAAAGAAGAAACCAGAAAGGGAGAATGTCCCTTTCTTGCTTAAACTGTGAAATTAGAAGTCCATCTGTGATGTAGGTATAATTCACAACATGAAAAGAACTGTTTGGGGTCATAAAGGCTACTTATGTTTAATGAGAAAAACAATTGGTTTTAATTTGCTGTGTAAGCTACCAAACAGTTCCTAATACAGGAGACTAGAACTCTACAGAGACTAATGAGTGAGTGAGGAATTCTGGCTTCAAATTGAATTTTTAAGGCAAAGTAGTCCTTTTTTTTTTTTTTCTTAATACAGGCATACTTGTGGTGTTTTGGTTATTCATTCTTTGAATACAGTGGTATATAATGCAAAATATCCTGCCAAGAGTACCGTGGTATAATTATTATGGTATATTTTTGTAATAGGAATGTGATTGAGATTGCAGGAATAAGAAATCTGCTTCTGGTTTGTGGAAGCATGTGACCAAAGTGCATAGTTCGAAAAAATACAGTAAATTGTTTCCAGTAAGAAACTCCACGTTTAATCCAGCTACAATGTTGTGCTAACCTGCCCCCCTCACTAATTTCACATATCCGTCCGTACACAGCCATGCAGGAAGGGGAGGGCAGGTTCACATTCTAAAATTCTGTATTACTTTCATATTAAAAGCCAAAGTAGATTAAAAGTTAATTAAAGCTTCAAACCTGTAATTCTGTATCCCTGTAAGAATTCACAAAGCACAGCGATTCCTTGGAAAACTTATGAAGACATTAATATCTGGAAGTTAGTTATATACAATCTCGAAGACTTTGTAAGCCATTTAAAATGGACAGCGTTTTAACTGTTAGATGAAAGAGGATGTAAAAGTAGTTTGAAAGAAAATACAGGAATTGCTCTGGTAACTCAAACAAACAAACAAAAAATGACACAAAAAGCTTTTCCTGACATAATAAACCACCAGCGTAATGACTGTACATCAAACCCTGCAACATTTCTAACCTGATCTGCTGTTGAGAGAAAACAAGTAGGTAATTTCTTATAAATCAGGGGACTTTCTGTTTCATTTTTTATTGTTCTGAAATACTTTCAGATTCTCCATTATCCCAGTTCCTCTAGTTCTGATGACAATCTCCTGGGGTGCACTTAAGAGCCATGCACTGAGGGCAGCTGGCTGTGTAAGGACCCTGGTGCTGCCTTTTCTCCTCTCTGTGCCTCCCTGCTCCCTGTGCAGAGTCCAGAGGTGGCTGTACTGGCCCCACTCCATGGCTGGGGGCCCTTACCTGCCCTTGTAGAAATGTGGGTTTTAAACACAGCAGAAAGGACGTGACTCCTCTTGGTTCATCATTAGAGAGTAGTTGATGGGATATACTCTGCCCTTACAGGCCCTTTGTATAAGTCTTTTTATCACTGCAGAGTGAGTTGAACCTCTGCCTTTCTTTAGCAGACGCTTATAGCTGGGTAGGTGGCTGTGAGGGACTGCCCAGTGACAGGTATTCCAGGATTGGTCCTATCCAGTCTTGAAAGGAACTGCAGTAGTGCAGGTAACAATCCTCCTCTTCATGAAGAAAGTCTGATGAGTTTGTGATACATGCTTGCTGCTTAAGCTACAAGTAAAAATAAAATATTTGGTTAGTTTATTTCTTTCTTTCCTCAAGGAAAGCTCTTCTTAAAAAGTTAAAACTGCATTCTGCTGTGTCATTGTGAAGAACTGAGAAGATGGAGGTTGCTCTCTTCTCCCAGGTAACAGGTGACAGGGCCAAAGGAAATGGCCTCAATTGTGCCAGGGGAACTCTAGATTAGATATTAGAAAAAAAAAAAATCTTCACTTGAAAGGGTGATCGGGCATTGGAATAGGCTGCCCAGGGAAGTGGTGGAATCACCATCCTTGGAAGGGTTCAAAAGGCATATGGATGTAACACTATGATTTAGTGGTGAACTTGGCAGTGCTGGATTAACATTAGAGATAGTTTCCAACCTTAATGATTCCATGTAGGATCTTATTTGATAGGGATGAGACAGCTAGCCCTAGCTCTTACCTATTTTTTAGTTCTTAATCTAGCTCTCCTTTTAAGTGCTTTTTCCTTGTTAATGATAGGGGGTATTAAATTTAAGCTCTTCTGCTGTGCCTGAAGAGTTTTGTTCTTGGTAACGCTGAAGACTCGTGAATACCTGCATTTTTTAATGAGCCATCACTCAATGGTGCCAATTTGATGGGATGATGTTAGCCTCATCTGCACTCATCCATACTGTTATTTTTTATTTTATTTTGCTTTATTTTATTTTTTATTGTTTTTGCCATTCTGGCACAGATAACATATTTAGTTAAGTGAGACTCAACTTCCCTGGAACTCTTCAGTAGATTTTTGGGGAAACTTCAGCAGAGGTAAGTCGTTTGTAGATCACTTATTCATCTACCAGTGAAGGTTTGTTTTCACCAGCCACTCAGAGGAATAAAGGCATCAAAATACATCAGACACTTAGCTTTGGTACATGTGTTTGTCTCATGAGGGTAAATTCGTGATCCAGACTAAAGTTTAACATTGCTAGGGTTGACTTTATTAAGCTCTTTCAGCATCCTAGGTGGTGGGACTGAGACAGTCCCAGTCAGGCAAATCTGCTGAACCTCCTAGGAAGATGCTACCACAGCCTCTTGCCTTTTTATGGCCACAGTCTGACACTGGCTGTGGTTGTGGAGCATTCAGCCTACTGATGGCTTCCCATCTGGAAGCTTGCCATTTTCTGACCTGTAGTTTTAGAGAGTCTCAGCCCGGTTAGTGTGACTGTATGGGAAGCAGATGGCTGACAGTAGCACAATCATGTTTGGTATGTGTTCCCACTGTAGCAGACGAGAGCAGTGTAGGAGCCTGTCTCCCTTGACTCAGATCTCCCACCAATTCATAACACAATAATTCCTTGTTATATCTCATAAGCAAACCTAGTACTGGGATATTATTATTATGATTCAGTTTTGCTTGAAATATGGTTAGTGAGTCAAGTTTGGAAACCTTTGAGAGAGTAAGACTGGAGAGGAAAGCACCCCCACAATTGCTGAGCACTACTTGTCCGTGTTCACCTTAAAGAGAGTAATTTTCTCCTCTAGCATTCGTAAAGCAGTCCATCTGTGGTGGTAATAATGAGGGAATAGAGGTGGCAGGCGCTTCTTCATAATAGCGCCTGAGCTTGTGTGTTTGTGTTGTGAAGTGAAAAAAGGAGAACTTTATGTAGAGAAGCCCCAAGGTGGGGAAATACATTTTTAGCTCTAGGGTTATGACTGGTGTTAGTGTTTGGGTGTGGTGGGGATGATGGGGTTCCCGGATTAGTATGTTTGCATAGCTGGGTTTTTTTGAATGTGTCAAGGAGAACCAGGGTGAAGATTGAAAA
The DNA here is from genome assembly GCA_013389985.1 of Dryoscopus gambensis. NCBI lineage: Eukaryota > Metazoa > Chordata > Aves > Passeriformes > Malaconotidae > Dryoscopus > Dryoscopus gambensis. The sequence goes on along the minus strand of WEIT01042005.1, from coordinate 21,866 downwards.
CTTCTTTTTTAGGGAGTGTGGTTATAATTGAAAGCAAATAAACTCTTAATAGTCATCTTCAGGCATGGTGAGCTGCTTTCTAATTATGCTGATTATAATTGCTGAAAATATTCATAGAAACTGGTTTTGCTTACAAAAAGTATTCATCCCTCTACATAGGAAACAAGAAAAGCACATCTTCTGCAGCAGTGGATAGCTGTGAGAAATACAGCTGAAGCTGAACTCTGTCCCCTGCACTATAATTTCCAGGGCTTCCGCGGATCAAATAGTGTAAAACACGAGTGTTTGGAGCGAGCACAGCCAGAGTTTGTCCATGACCACCACCCTGCCTCTGTATCATGCAGCCTTTTGGTATAGGCTGACTTGCTCTGCTCCTTCTCCACTAATTGGAAGTAACCAAAATAAAATTGCTTCACACAAGTGTGAAGCAAGAGAAAGGCATGACAGCTGCTTTCCAGGGTGATGGTCTCTGTGCAGCTTCAGAGATGCCCCGATGTGTTATCGCAGTGTGTACAGATGTTGGGCCCATCGTATCTTTCTGAATGGCTGGGACGCTGATTAAAATCCCTTGGGGTTATTTCTATGGAATTTATTGACTGTTCTGTTGTAGTGCAGACTGATTCCTGCACAGACTGAGACACTGTTTTGTAGACATTGTACCCTGAGATAAATTTATTCCCTCACCCATTGTGTGGCCTGTGTATCGCAGGTGTGTACAATGGACCCTGGTAGCCACGGCTCGAGCCTTGATGAATTGAATGTCTGTCTTTTGAGGTTCATGACAGCAGCTTCCTCACTACCTACTCTGTTAAAAGGATTACCTAACCATTGCACAATCACTATGGAGACCAGATGGTCTTTTTGCTTGTTTCTTTAGACAAATTGAGTTCAGTGTTTCCTTATGAATAGATATAAGCTCCTCAAAGCCCCCTTGTTGAATGTACTTTCTTCTCCCAGATGAGGAATTCTGAATATAAACTCATTTCTTGTTTGTGGTGTGTGCCTCTTGGATATAGGAAGAGAGTTCTGTTTGGTGTTCACAATTTGTTCAGGAGCTTGGAGCTTAGGAATTTTGTGTGTTGTCTTCTGCTAACCTTGAATCAATAGTGTTTTGTTCAATCCAAGTTGCATATGACACTTTAAAAACTGTTTCCATAGAGGAGTGCACTTAGCAGCATAGGCAAATCAAACCTGCACAGGCAAAGGTATCATAAATAGCAAACTTCCAAATTGTTGGAGAGAATAAGAAAGTTACAGGGGTTTTTTTAGTGTAAAATGAAATTTCTGTGGCTTATCTGTTTTATCAAATATCTTTGTGATAACAGGCATTAATTCATGTTTATAGGTCTATAGCATCTCTATCATGATCCATCTCTTCTAAGTGATTTATTTGCTAACATTTTTCTAGGCTTGCTGTTAAGACTGTTTTTAGTTCTAGTTTGCAACCTTTACCTTTTTTTTTGGGAAGGTTACCTACATACCAGTGAATTAATTTAAACTCTTTTGAGGTTCTGATACAGTAAATAGCCAGGAAAAAAGAGTCAACAAGAGCAAAACCCAGCATGTTCAAATCAAGTAGTTATTCACTTGAAAATTATGTACAGTAGCCATAGAATTTAGGCAGAAAGGAAAACTTTTGGTGGTGGTGTATTAAGACTGGTTTCTAACTTTAATGTGTGTTCCAAAACTGAGTCTAAGATCTTGTAATACTTCTTTTCTACGGAGTGTTTCAATCCCTAAACTGCTGGTGTGTTCTATGAGATCCAAATTTGGTCCTTTTGCTTTGAGTTGCAGTCTTTGTGTGCCAAGTGAAGAGCCAATACTTTCAGAGGGTTAGGAAGAGTTTGGGTCTTGTTACCTCTGGGTCTGTGCAATGATGCTTGGTGCAGCCTTTTTCTTGTTTGACTGGCAGATTAACTTAAAATCAGAACAAACCTAAAGAGGGATGTTCCTGGGTGGCTGCTGGAGTGAATTTCTTGGTGGCCTTTCACTGCAAAGATCATAGCTGGAGCCCAGGCATGGGGAAAGATAAACAGATGTTGTGGGAAATAGCTCTGATCAGTCTGGTCCACATTGTAGTGGACCACTGCACAATACTGCTGTAATTGGTCTTCCAAAAGGAAAACTGGAGAGGGATGAAAGTTTGTCCTAACTTGTCAGTAAGAAGAGAGACGGACAAAATTAGAAAATGAAACACTTACTCAATGACTTAATTCTACTAATTCAATGTCAGTTGTTAAAGTATGCTTATAAAATGCATGTCTAAAGTTCAGGAATCCCCTTTATCAGACTTCTTTTAATCTGTAACTTTTGATTTTTTTCTTTTTTATTCATTTTACATACAGCTGGACTGATGTGTAAGTTGTATTTGACTGAAAACCCTTTTTTGTCCTTTTTTTGTGTTTTCTAGGAAGCAGCTCCATCCTGGTTTTGGCAAGCATAGTGGCTGGCCACGAAGACAATGCAGAACATGCTGACTGCTAAGTGTGCCTGTGTTTGAGAGTGTTCCTACAGGTTTGCTCTTTCTTTTATACTATACTTTTAACCTGAAAGTGCTAAGGGCTTGAAGTAGGGATGTTCAAACATACAAACTCTAGAAGATAAGATTGTGCTTTTGCAGTGGCTTGTTTTGACAAAACTTTAATGAGCCAGCAGTGTATCCTCCTCCGGGTGATAGTCTGAGATACGATGTGTAAAGAAGCATAGTGCCAATGGAAAAAGCATTTTGGTGTTGTTTCTGTATGTTACAAACACTGGAGATTCATTCTGAGTAACAAAAAGAACAGAACGATCTTTTTAACTTTGGGGTGCACTTTATGTAGGTTTGAAATCTCCAGTCACCTCAGTGGGGCAATTTAACTGCTCCAATGTGTGCTATTCACTGCAAACACTGTGAAGAGCTGAAGAGCATTTTACTAAGTGAACTATCGAACTGTGCTGAGCTGAATGAACATAATGCAGTTTTGTGCTGTAGTGGAAGATGAGGCTATTTGCTAACCAAGTTATTTTTTGTCTGATTTTTGGCATGTTTTTTTTTTTTTCCCTTTATCCTAGATTAGCTCCATTTAAACACATAGCTGGGGTTTACTGAACATTTTATTGAGGCAACATTTGGTTGCACAGAAATCAGTCAAGCTGAAACTGCAGTGGGCTTGTCTGCTGGCAGAAGGCATTTCTCTGAAAGTACAGTTCACTTTACATCTAAGTTATGATTATCTTGCTGTCTCCCTTTCATTATGCCATTGTTCTTGGGAGCCAGAGATTTTGTAAGTTATAAGAAAAGGATGTTGCCAAGGGTGTGGGTGGAGGAAGGTGTTGACATGATTTCAATGGAGTGGGATTCCAGCTTTATAACAGAAGGGTAATGAACCATAGAGAAAATAGGCTTTCCTAGCTTGCCCCTAAAATAAGTTCAGTTATGAATTTAATGATGTACATGGCTATTTAATGGCTTTTTTTTTGAAACAATTGTTTCATATCATTTTTTAAATAGGCGTTTTCCTGTGTAGAGGGTAAAAATGGCCTGTTATTTTTTGCTCTATCTTTTAGCCATTGTTTCTAATGAAACTCTTCTTAATTTAGTGGAAAATGGGGAATTCAGAAAGCCAATACAGTCTTCAGGGATCAAAAAATCATGCTGCTTCTACAGCTGGTGCCAAGCAGAAGCCTTGCTCTCTGAAAATTCGCAGCATTCATGCTAAAGATGAAAAGTCTTGCTCTATGCATGGATGGGGACATACCAGCAGTGGCTCAAACTACAAATCAAGGTCCCTTGCCAGAAGCTGCCTTTCACACTTCAAGAGTAGTCAGCCCTATTCCTCTAGACTTGGTGACACTGTGATGAAGGTCTCC
>WEIT01042005.1:4186-17982 GCA_013389985.1 Dryoscopus gambensis | reverse complement strand
AGGACAAATGCCTCAGGGGACTACTGCCGAGGGAATAATGCAGTGTTTTTGCCGGAGAATGGTTTCCACTATATTGGCCTCCAAGCTGGAAGTAATCATGGTGCCTCTCGAGAATGCAATGGCCACATTTTAAATTGCTATGGAAAGAATGAGAGTCTTGCATCAGCCTCCCCATCAGAGGACAGGAGGAGTCCAAAAGTTCTCATTAAAACTCTGGGGAAGCTGGACGGTTGCTTGAGGGTCGAGTTCCACAACAGCAACAACAGCAAGGTACCAACCGAAGAGTCCAGTGGGCCAGTGCAGTTGCTGAGGTATTCCCCTGCCTTGGAATCTAAGCCAAATAACCTGCTTGATGTCAGGAGAAACTCCAGTGCAGACTGTTCTTCAAGCCATCGTCTGTCACCTACTGATTCACGGCTTCGGTCTAGTAAAGGAAGCTCCCTCAGCTCCGAGTCTTCATGGTATGACTCTCTCTGGGGAAATGCTGGGGATATCACTGAGCTGGATGGTTCATATTTGACCAGGAGCACTCCAGATACAAGCATTCATGCCAGTTTCCCAGCAAGCGACAACAAGAAGTCCTTCAATCAAAGTTCATCTCTTTCCTCACTCCGAGATCTCTATAAGGATACAAACTTGGAAAGCACTCCTCCACCTGGGATCAGGCTGTCTGATGAGTATATCAACACTCCTGGCAGCCTAAGCAACCGTGTCTCATTTGCCTCAGACATTGATGTTCCCTCCAGGGTAGAGCAGGGAAGTCCTGCACATTACACCTCCTACACACTTCCGTGCAGAAAGTCTAAGCCCCTTGGTGAGGATGCATCCAAGAAGGATACATTAAAGAACCGAATGCGACGCATCAGTGACTGGACGGGAAGTCTTTCAAGGAAGAAAAGGAAGCTGCAGGTATGTACAAACCCCAGCCTAAAAGTCTGAAAGTTGGTTTTTAGATTCCTCTTGTAAGCATAGTGATTGCATGATGTTTGTCTTTTTTGCAGGATAATCACTTACTTATCTCATTTAGTAATTTGTGGAATTTTGAGAAGTACTGCATCCCTGGTGCTGTCTGAAATGTCAGAAGCAGAAAAAGATACACATTATTATGCGCAAATTTTCCCTTCCTATTTTCCTATTTTGTCACCTTCTAAGTTAACTGCAATCTTTTCAGCCTAATATCTCCATGAATTTTATTTTGAAATTGTTGCATTACTTAAAAAGTGACTTGGGTTTTGAACTTTCTTTTTATTTCAAATATGAAAATACAGCGTCTCTCATATAATGCTATGAATTAGCATACATCATCTGAAGAGTGTGGATGGAGCAGTAGAAGGAGGACATTGTAACTATCTCTGCAAATGTTCCCTGTCTGTTTTATTGGCTTCACACTCACTTTTTGCTATCCATCCATCTCTAGCAAGGCAAGAAGCTGTAGGGACCAGACGTGCTCGTTCTGCCGCCATTTCCTCTGAAGGCATAACATGGAGCAACCTCCTCCTACCTATGTGTCAGCTTAGTTCACCAGATGGAAAAACTTGAGTTGCCATCTGCCTCACTGGGAGATGGTAGTAAGAAGAAGGAGATGGTACGGGAGAGCAAGAGGGAGGGAAGGGATATTTCTTTAGAAGAATTTAAGACTAATCCCATTAAAAGGAATTTAGGATGCCTGTGGTCAGGAATGAAATTCTCATTTCTAGCTGCAGGCCCCAGAATTGGCTCTTTAAATACCAGACTGTGCCTGGTCTCTGTGTGTGAGTTTGCAAGCCGAGATGAGACTGTTTTTGGATTTGGTTTGGTTTGGATTTCTTTCCCTTTTTTTTTTTTTTTCTTCCTTCTTCTTTTTTTTTCCCCTGAATCTTCCTTGGTGTTTCTCATACAAGAACAGTCACTGTGCTTCCCTAAATGAAGGATGCTCTCTTTCAGCACATTGATATGCTGGCCACCTCAGAAGTTAGCAGAGAGTGAAGGGAACACCCACTTCTGCAAGTTAGGCAGCAGCTGAGCAGTAGATCATAACACATGCTTTATGTGGCATGTAGAGCAAATCCTGTCTCCTGTGCTGGAAATTCAGACAGGTATTATGCTTAAACCACGTGCATCTGTCATTGCAATGTAAAACTCTGACAGACCCTTAGGCTCAGAAATGAGGTCAATGTAAAGTTTGCTGGTGTGCATCCTAGTTGGGGGCTACAGAACCGGGAAATGAAAATGAAAGCCATTTATTTGGATCACTTCTTTTGTGAGTTGGTGCCCGTGTGCTTTATCAGGTGCTGTCTTTTCACCTTCTTACTCAGCTGTGAAAGAGAGGGCAAAAAACCCTGGAATCACTGAAGAGCCTCCGTGCTGTGTTCCAGGATTCTTCCCTGATTTCAACATCTGTAGCTGTTCGGGATTTTACTGCCAGGCTTTATACATGATTTCTGCATCCCAGACCTTTACTATGTATTACTTAGTTATGACATTTTCAGAATGGCATTTGTGGTGTGCAATTCATAGCTGTTTTGAATTCACTGTGCAGTGAACTGACTTCAGACACAGCAAGGAAATTTGGCTGGCGAGATTGCATCAAGCTTGAATCAGATTCTGGTGGAAGGAAAACAGCCCTAGCTCCAAAAATGGTGGTTTCTTAGAAAAAGGCATAGGAAATGGTTAGTCATTGATTTTAATCAGACAAGTATCCAGAGACAGGAAGGGTAAGAGGGAGGTAGTGAATGCTTTATAATTTAGCAGTTCCTTATGTGGCTTGATTGGCTCCTTTCCATCTTTCACACTTTGAGTAACCTGCCATGACTTCTGGGGGTTGCTGTATTTTAGTTTGGTAATGCTTATACTCTTACCAGGTCCTTTAGCTTAAAAACACAGAAATGTTGTGCATGGTTCTGATCCATCAGATGGTTGGTTCCTGTTTGTGCAACTTCATCTCATCGAAGGCAGCATCTGTGCTCTGCTCTGAACAGCGCGTCCCTTCCTCCGTACATTAGTAATGACTGACTGTGAGTCACTTGGGCTGAACGTAGGTGAAAGCTGGAATATTTCCCTATAAGTGGGCCTAAGTGCTGGTGGTGGCTGGGTAGTACCCCCAGTGGAAACAAATCAGCCAAGGCCCTGCTTCATGGGAACACAGGCCTAGGAGGCACAGGCTTGGGATATTGAGGCCAGACCCGTGACACTAGAAAGGCAGTGGAGTTTAATGCCCTTTGTGAACAAATTGCAGCTTAAACACAGGTAGGCTTTTCTCCATCTTGAAGGCTCTTTCCAGACCCTCTTACTCTATGCTTGCTAACTGGCAGAGTAAATGTAGTCCCAGACAGTTTGTTCTGATGTCAGTATTGCCTGCTACATTAGTTATTCTTTCCTATTTTTTAATTTGTTATGATTTATTTAAAGGGAGAAGTGGTATCTTTTCTTGGCCTGCATTTGTGGGGCTATACAGTCTCTCCTTGGTCTCCTGTGTTAAGACTGGAAGTCTATTTCCTTTTCATTCTGGCACCTTCCTCTGCACCTGTTTTAAATCATCCACAAACAGATTTGCATATGGGATATTCCAGAGGAGTCCTTGGCTATGCCCTGTCCAGTTACTTGGATGTTTCCTTATGTCTGACTTGATCTAATGTATCCTAGAATTGAGTTTGCGTTTCTAATAATGGTCTTGCATCAAGACTTGCAGTCATCTTTTCCATGACCTAGCTTTCCTTGCATTAGGGTGTCCTAAAGTGTTCCCTCAATGTATCTCTGGTACTCTACTGAAGTACACATCTTCATTTAATTTAATCCATGCTGAAATGGCATTGGGTTGATGCTGTATCACAATACACTGTGTGAGTTGAAAGGTCTGTGTGAGCTATGTGAGACTTGTGGACAGATTTTAGACAGACTAGCTGCACAGCCAGATACTGCTAAAGGTGGTGATGTAAACTCTGTGTAACTCTTCAATATGGAGAAAATTAGCAAAGGCTCTGTAAAATGAAAATCCGGCCATCAGAAACAGCTACTGAAGGAAGGTTCTTCAATTAAGTAAAATAGCCTCACTTCAGGAATCATATCTGAAATTTTATGACTTTATAAGCCAGAGCCCTGAAGTGAGGTATAAAGAGAATATAAAGGAAAAGTACATTGAGTCAACCTCTTTATTTGACTTGGAAACTGGTATTAGATTCTCCTTTTAGCTTGGGTCCTAATGAATGAAGCAGGCTGCATTGTTTCCTGTGCTATTCTGTACAGCTAATTATTACATGCGTCACTTTGTCTAATTGGTATCTTAGCCACTTTGTCTTTTGCATTATCTATAACTATTCCAGAGTATGTCTCAAACATTGAGAGAGCTCCTTGAATGCAGCTGAGCAGAAACAGTGGTAGTTTTCTATCATCACTCGACTCAACAGAGCAAAAACCAGCAGAAGGTCTCCTGGCATGGAAACCACCTGGAGTAGAAACTTAGGTCAAACCTTTTCAGTGGTGGCAGATATTGCTACAATGACAGGCTCCTCAAGGACCAACAGAGACTGCCTGACTCTGCCGATTCAGTTCTTTAAGAAAAGAAAAATACAAGTGATGTTGTCCTGGTGAAGTGTATATATTCATTTTGGATTCTTCATCCATTTTCTCTACTCTGGTACTTCTTCATTCCTACCCTTTCTGTGTGTGAGGAGAAAACATAGGATTTGGGTAGTGGCTGGTCTTTGACAGTTGCATCCCACCCTTTTCATTAATGTTTGTTATTCCAGTGGTGGCTCTTCACAACAGACTCCTTCTATGTAATTGCCTTGTGTCGCGTCTCTTACTAGTGCTTTGGGACTGAAAGAAATACATATTCTTAATAAGCTGTATACTGATGTTTTCTAGGGGACACTAGCTGTTCCTGGAGAATAGTCAAACAATTAAAATGCTGGATTTTGGCACACAAGTGCAGTGACAGTAATTAAAACAAGGGTGGAGAAAGCTTTCGATTTCCCCCTGGAACACAGATCACTGGCACAGTTGTATGATCCATGTTCTACAGTTGCTCGTGGCATAAATGCATTACATGCAGGATTATATCCTGGTTTGCCACCCTATGTGCTGATCTTCCTCCCTTTACCATATAAAAACCAGCTAAACTATTGATGTTTAGGGAGTTACTCTTGGACAACAGTGATTAACTCTCTGCAAGAAGATTTGAGGAAGGTGCTCTTTTACCAGGAGAATTGGATCACCAGACAGTGATTTGAAATGCCAGACTTGAAGTTCAGTGTACTATAAGGGAATATGGGTTTCAGTTCAAATTGGCTTTTGTGAGGCCACAGCCAGCAGTGTCCTGCTGCTGGAAAAGTGGTTTGCCTGGCATTGCCTGGGAGGGTGTATAATCCCAGTCTTGGCTGCACACCGGAGGCCCTGATGCTATCAAAACGCAGCACAGCTTTTCCACTGCAGTTTTGAAAAGCATCAAGTAAGAAGCAAAGAAATAAAAAAGTAGTTGTTTTCAAAGCTGCTGGTGAGAACAGCTCACAGGAGACCAATGTTTATTTACTTTGTTCTTAGTACAGTAGTCTGTGAGAAAATAAATGCTTTTAGAGAGACAGTCTAAACTTGAAAGTATAATGGCTTTATTATTACCAAGGCTAATAGCTTCACTTCTTGATTTATTGCAATCTCTTCTTTTTTCTTCCCTCACACTTCTGCTGCAAAAGGTAACATGTCTTTTGTGTTTTCTGTTCTTAAATCGTGGTTTCTTTTAAATAGCATTGGCAATGCTTGAGTTCAGAAGACAGTAAATGGCTTCTTAGGATGGGTGGTGTGGTTCTCAACAATGAAGGTAGTGCAAGGTGCTCTTAGGTAGTAGGGAAATCCCTGTCCATCCCTGGAGCCTGGGAGAGTTGGGACATTTATTTGAAAAGGCTTAAGAAAAAAAAGGTCCAACCTGCCAACAAAGTCCCACATTGACAAGTAGCAGCGAGAAATGGGCCTACTCTAGCATCCATATCAAAGGCAAAGTTGAAGTCGTACCATCAGGCCTGATTATTGCAAATAAAATTGGCCAGCCCTCTCAATCCAAGGGATGAAGTTGCACAGTGCAATTAGGAGAAAGGCCTGTTAGTGCTTGATGGGATGGTCAAGCTCTTGAGGTGTTCCCAGCAACTCAGAAAATACACAGCTCTGCAGTGTGGAGACTGAATTTATGCCAGTCAGCAAGCATGTCTTCCTTTTTTTAAATCATATATTGTTTTAGATTAGATTTTAGTCAATTGATCAATACTAACAAGCTTAAAATATTCTCAACTTTTGACCCTTTTTTTGTTGGTTAAGCACGGTTTGTATGACAAATAGAAAGTGGAGGTTAAAATCAGCCTTGCTGTGCTCAAGCTAAACCTAGCCACCTTGCACAAATGTGATAGCACCAAAGTATCAAAAACCCTGTAATAATAAAAAAGCCTGTCATGACACTGTTTCTGCTTGTACTCAGACAGATGTAAGCCATGGTGCCTGGGTTTCAGGTGGAGGATGTAGTTGTCTCCTGGAGTACCTCAGGTTTCAGCTAGTAGTTTCTACTGAAATTTGAGATTACTCAAAGGTGCTGGAATTTCCAAAGTGCTCAGACTTAGTGGTCAGGGTTTAATGGGGTTCTGCTGAAAAAACTGAATGGTAGCAGTTGGTGGAGTCAGTGGCTGAGGCAAAGGCTATGATGTAATGGTGAAAAGATGAAGGAGCTGGAAGTGGCTAAACAGGAAACAAATTTAATTGACAAATGAGGTGTGTCTTTTGATCGTAGCTCTGGTGACTGATTGCAGATAAATTTCTTTTATGCGCAGGAGCCAAAGTGTAAAGATGGGAGTGAATACTTTGACAGCAGAATGGACAACTTCAATACGGACACACTGGCACCATCACAGCTCTCTACTTTACTGTGGTCTCCTGGCTCCAGCCATGTCCTGTCCCAGAGAAGCGAATCCACCAACGCAGTCAGCAGCGATGCCTTGAGGCAGAACATTTATGAGAACTTCATGCGAGAGCTCGAGATGAGCAGGATGAACTTGGAGAATACAGAGACCTCATCAGAAACAGAAGACTCCAGTGGCGAGTCCCTTAGCTCCTTGGAGCAGCTGGATTTGTTGTATGAGAAAGAGCAAGGAGTGGTGCGCAAGGCAGGGTGGCTGTTCTTCAAACCCTTGGTGACCCTGCAGAAGGAGAAGAAGCTGGAGCTGGTCACACGACGGAAGTGGAAGCAGTACTGGGTCACACTCAAAGGTAAACCACCACATTGATCCTTCACCTTGGCAGCAGCAGTTCTTTCCATCATGTCTCAGCAGCATTTTGCGCATGCTGGCTTCTGTTAGTGGCTTTAGGGGGATCAGAAGTTCACACCTAACTTTACAAGGAATACCTGCCACTTAAAGAGGAGCATGTGCCTAAGCAGAGCACTGAACTGAGGTGTTGCTCAGTGTCTTTGGAATTGCGTGCACAGCCTTGTGTTTCATACCGTAGTGGGAGTTGTTTTAGCTGAGTTCCTAGTTTGTGTATTCACATCAGATTGGGGACTTAAAAGATGCTTTTGGATGTTTGGAGGTCAAAGACCAAACTGAACCAAAATTTAAGGGTTGGGAGAAGTCGCTGGTGCCCAATTTCTTGTTACAGACACACAGTTCCTTAGGCTCTGCTATGAAATTTACTTAAAGATGAGGTAGGTTAATGTAAAAAAGTTTTGTTCATTTCTAGCACTTCAGGTGGCAATATTATGAAGAGGTGAACTCCCTGTGCCAGAGCATTTACACAGACAAGTGTGTGGTTCAGAGCAGAGAGCTGAAGCAGCAGCAGGAGAAGCCCCATGATGCCCAAGGCATAGTTGCCATAGACCATTCCCAGGACTTGCGGGTCTCCCTCCTTTCCCTGGGTGGTCTTCCACCTTCCCCGCTCCCAGCAGCACCCCTTCTGGCTTTTGGTATGCCCAGGTTCCCATCTCCTGCAGCTGCTTCTGTTGTGAGAACAGCCCCATGGGAAGGGAATCCACTCAAAGGGGCTGCTGCAGATGTGATTGTTGTGCTCCATTTATGGCTCAGAGGGTGCTGCAAGAAGTGTACGGGTGTCAGGAAGTGTGAGAAGGAAAATAACATCTATTGTAGGGAGGAGGGGACATTTAATGGGTGAGTTCATAGGCCTTTTTTAAAATTTTGAATTGCATCCAAAGGATTTGCCTATATAATACTAAGTTAATGAGTAAGGAAATGATCAAACTTGATAATTTCCTATCATATCTGGGACTAGAGGAGAGAAAATAACAACTTTCCCACAGGTTGCCCTTTTTAAAATTGTGCATGGGTGTAGACCTGAGGAAAAATGAACAGCAAACAGCAAGTGCTGGTAATATTATCCTTGATAGTACTGATTTAAAAGAAGCAAACTTGCTAGAACGAGGCAATTCTGCCTAATAATTCAGAGACTTGTTATCAAAGGATCAAAATGTAGGCAGGCTTAACAGTTTAAATCACTTGCCCTGATCATCAGATAGCATGATTCATGCTTACAAGCAGTGTATACGAATGGAAAAACAGTACCTGAATTCCACCCTCTTACTGTGTGTGTTTGTGTTATGGAGTATGACTATAGTTTGATCTGCCTCTTCTAAAATTCAGTTTCTAAAGAATCCTATCAAAACTCTAAACTGAAATACGTTACATACAAGTAGTTTGTGCGTTTTTGGGATAATGAGGTTCTGGCAAGGAATTCAGGTGCTTCATGTTCATTATTTTGCTATAAAATTGGCTTATTGGTAACCTTGAGCAAGTTACTACCTGAATCTCCACAGATACAAAAAAGGAATAATAAAATCCTCTGTAAAAAGCTTTATTAACTTCTAACATTATAAGAGTTAGATACAATGCTTTGTACTTCCATGGCTAATATGGCTGCATTCATGGTAAGGAGTCTCTTCCACTTTGTTAGCTGTTTTAAATATACATTCCTCATTTCCTTGATCTCTTACCTTTATTGTCTTGTGGAGACTTCTGATGCCAAAATAAACTTGCCTGTCTGGATATCAAGGCGTACTTCTGTTTTCATAATATGCTATATCAAGATCAAGGCACTTGCTTTGGTTCTCTTTCTACAGGTTTTTGAATAAATCTGTATTTAATTTGTTCTTGAAGTTTAAATAGCCAAGATATTTTAAAGCATGACTTAAAATAGCCACATATGTAAATGGAGAACAGCATGTTTCTTTGCACTCTGTTGGGATGTGTTTAATTATAAATATGCAGAAGGCTTATAACCATCTGGTTACCTGCCAGACTTAAAAAGTATACATGTCCTGAGGCCTCTGCTCCACTTTCAGGACTACCAAGACCTGAGCCCAAATAGTAACCGTGTACCAAGAGGAACTCTCTTTTCCAGGTGTCCTGCCCAGTTAGTTTACTTTAACGAGGGAAATTGCTTTCCCGTTGCCCTCCCCCTTCAGTTCAAGTTTTAATTAAAATACTTAGACAATAATCAGTCCCAGTGGGTCTGACAGACCTTGTGAAACTAGCTGCTTCCATAGATCACTGGACTTGACCCAAAGATATACCTGGGGTGCCATACACCCAAGCATACATGCAATACCTACAAAATGTTTTATTTATGTACATATAAACTCTCAGGATAAAATATGACTTATCTTCAATTAGAGCAAACAGGAGAAATATAGGAGTTTAAAATAGAACTTATTATGCACTTTTCTAAAATGCGGAAGTAGAAGTGGTTGTATGTTGCTGCTGCTGCTGAATACAAGGGAAGACTTGGTTTTGTTGGTTTGGTTTGCCCTGTTGTGTTCAAATGTTCACTTCTGATATGCAGAGTGTAACAAACCATGTCCTTTTTTCCAACTGCAGAGATCTCCAAGTATTTCAGTGGCATAAAGAAGATAAAGTGAGGGCTGCCCAAGGGAAAAGATAGGACCAACTCTATAGGATTTGTTCTTACCCAAAATATTCTGCCAGTCACTTTGGACAGTAATAGGAAAAGGTGCACTTATATAGTATAGAGGTATTTCTATGTGTTAGATTCCTTACTCTAACAACTTTTTAGTCAACGGGTGATTTGATCAGAGATCTCTGATGTCTGTTTCCCTTTGTAATGATATTTTAGAAGTGCAGTTCAGCCGATGACCCCTTGATCAGGCAAATTGGTGCATTTCAGAGGACAGTGGGTGATAGCATGAGGCAGGAAGGAAAAGCTGTCAGGGATGGAGGGGACAGGCCCTTCCTGAGCCAGCTTTGCTGCCAAAGGCAACGTGGCACTGTAGTCATACTGCTGTGGGCTAGGACCAAGTGTCCTCTGCTGGGATCAAGTCCTCCAGAAGTAATTCTACTTGTTACACTCAGGATTGTCATCATCAAGGATGAAATTTGTTTTCTGGATGCAAGCTTCATACCTTAGATATTACACTATATACAAGACTGAACATGCTCAAACTCAGCCCCTTTAAACTGTTTTAAATTACTCAGAATTGTCTGAGTCTCCAATTTTCAGCTAGATTCAAGGAAATTTGGTTTAAATTTGAGAAGTTTATTCTTTAAGCATATTGTAGAAGACAAAAGATTCCGCAAATCTTTTCAACAAATACAAAGATCTCTTAAGTGGCTGTTATGAGAGAGTTGATTCAATTTAGTAAAGAAACATAAAAGCTGATTTAACTAAGCAGGAGTGAATCTCTTCTATATGCCTTAACATTTTAATAGGCTGAGCTTATTGATAGAATATTTTGTGTCAAAAAGGACCTTTAGTTCAACTCCCCTGCCGTTGGCAGGGACATCTTTCACTAGACCAGATTACTCAAACCGCATCCTACCCTAACCCTCAGATGCTTCCATATTTATTAATTATGATTTATGTATTAAGTCCATAGATGTTTGTTGTGTCCCTATTAGATGTCTGTTTCAACTTTTCCTTGGCAAATTCATCATTAACTTTGCCTATTTTTCTGTGTAGAAGATCTTCCAATTTTGTCTGTTTTGGAAGAGGAGTGGAACTGCTGTTTCCTGTCTCTGAAGGTTGTCTTAATTCACAAAAACGTTATTATAATATTGGGAAATCGCTGACTTACTTTCTCCTTATGTTTTTTTTTGTCCCTCTGAACTGCAAAAGGTTGTACTCTACTGTTTTATGAGACCTATGGAAGGAACTCAATGGAGCAGAGCAGTTTGCCTCGATACGCCCTGTTTGCAGAAGACAGTATAGTTCAGTCTGTTCCAGAACATCCCAAGAAAGAAAATGTGTTCTGTCTCAGCAATTCTTTTGGAGATGTCTACCTATTTCAGGTAACAGGATGCATGCATAACTTTGTGGTTGTTTCCATTTTAGGATGTGTTTGTGACTCTGCACGTGCATATATATGATTGTAAATACACACACACACACACACACACACACACACACACACACATCATATTTGTGCCTTTGACATGAAAATAATAGCACAACTGCACTGTTGCATTACACTATTATAATGTTAAATGTATGATATGACTTCAGTTGGGTCAGTCAGTTGTGGTTCAGAAACAAAAAAAAAGGATCACAAATCTGCAAGAAACTCTGGGTATCTGGTTGACCACAAGCTTCTAAAAACTCAACTTTATTATCAAAGTTTTTCATGTCTATTAGCATTCCACCCTTACAGAATGGTGTTCTCAACCCTGAATCTGCTGGGCACAGGGAGTTTGCTTGAGCAAGATACTCAAGAAAGAGAGCTAAAAATAATCAAAATACCTTGGGTGATCAAGTGCACCACTGGAAATGTTAAGAACAGTATTATGTGGAACTGCCTGCAGAGAAACATGTTGATTCATAGGCACACTTGTACATGTCTCCAGAGATACTTTGTGCAGATTGCATTCTCTTTACCTCAGTGTTGCCTCTCCACTAACTTGGCACTTTTTAAGTAACCAAATACCTCTCTTCAGAATATCATGTGTAAAATCTTCTCTGCTGTTGCAGCAGTGATGGTTTATCTTTGATATCTGGTAGGGTTTACTTTAATTATCTAGAGAGATGAAAGATGCAAGTCACATCCTTCCCACAGATTCTGTGGCTTTTGTGCTCCTGAGGCTTTCAGACCTCTCAGGTCTAAGAAGCAGAAGCCAAAGGCTGGAGACAAGTCATGATGGAGTGCAGGAAAATCTCATACTTCTTTTATTCGCACAGTTCTAAAGAAAACCTCATTTCACTTGGTCAAGATAAAGTGCCTAAGATGACAGTGAACCGATCAAGCACTTCATGTTCTAGAGCTGTTGATTTTATTTTTTTTTTCTCTTATCTGCTCATAACATTGCACCATTGATTGGTTTTGCAGGCAACAAGCCAGACAGATCTGGAAAACTGGGTTACTGCCATACATTCAGCCTGTGCTTCTCTCTTTGCGAAGAAACTTGGGAAAGAGGACACTGTCAGGCTGCTGAAAAATCAAACCAAGAGTCTCTTCCAGAAGATTGACATGGATGGCAAAATGAAAAAGATGGCAGAGTTGCAGCTCTCAATTGTTAGCGATCCAAAAAACAGAAAGGCTATAGAAAATCAGGTACTGGAAACATTTTTTAAAGAGAGTATATTTATCATTACTTCTTGTTTTGGTCTCTACTTGTGCTTTCTAGGCCTGAGAGTAATTGTCTTGGGCATAGCTGGCACAGTGGTTGTAATTATTGCCAGGTTTCTGTAGCTGTCCAGAGCAGTGCAGAAGGTAGGGTCCTCAAAGCTGAGCATCAGACTGGTCTGTTTTATGAGCACAAAGCGATTTCTTTTCTCTTCTGTGAAAATGGAATTTATTTTCATTGTCTTATGTTAATAATAGCTAGCTGTTACATTGCATACCACAGAATATACAGTATGTTCTGTGAATAATTTATTTTTGTATTGCAGAAGAGATTGAAGAGTAGGTACTTGGCAATATTATTCTGCACTTTAAGACAGGACATGAAGAATACTTAGTCCTTCCTCCAACTTTATTTGCATAGTGGCAGATAAAAGCATGTGCTTCCAGTTGAAATTTAGCCATGACTAATGATCACCTGATTGTCTGTGTGGTGGTGAACAAACACGAAGCCTTACTCTGCTGTCACTTCTAGCATGTGAACCAGGAATCACTCCAGGGATTCCTTCTGGAAGTACATTTTCCAGTGTTGATGTCTTGCCCATGCCTCCAGTTTTGCAGGTAGTAAATGGCAAAAGATGCTTTAATTATTTAGACATGCTTAGTGTTCAGGCAAAGGCCTCACTATCCCTGGCCTTGGGTGCACCAAACTTGTCTAGTAGTTTAGCCTAAATGAGTCTGTGGACTGAGGCTGCTGTATCTTTAATTTTATTAGGGCCTTTACAGAAGACTTCTGGTAATTTGAACTGATTGACTGGTCTTGGAGAGCCCATCCCTACCTGCCTTTCCAGTCAGAGTAACTATTCCTCTGTCAGTACTTCATGCTGCATATTATGGCCTGTTGAGTACCAAATGAAGTTTTATTTCCTTTGAACCAATATGGCGTAATTATTTTTCTTTGGTTAGCGAAACACTTGTAGTTTCAGGGATTTGATGCTTATAATATTTAAAATTCTTACTCTATTCACTTGGTCTTGATGAGTAGCAGACTGGCTGGTACTGACTTCACTGCCAAGCTCTTGTGGCACACTTGAGTCTGAAGCTGTATGAGCAGAGTTGAAATAACCTGCAAGTTTTTGTAGGAGTTTGTGGTGCAGATGTTCATAAGTCCTCCAAGTGCTCAGATGTTCATAATTTATTTCCAGGTCACTTTATTCATGGTCCAGAGCTGAGTGAGGTGAATGGAGGAGGAAAAATGTTAAGCATC
>WEIT01042003.1:192248-231312 GCA_013389985.1 Dryoscopus gambensis | reverse complement strand
AGCGGGGACGGCTGCGAGCCCGGGGAATGCGGCTCGCACTCATCTGCGGCAGACCATGGCAAGGGGCTGGTCTCGCTCATGTTCCGCTCCTCGTCCCAGCGCTTACGGGATCCCTCCCCGCGCTCAGCTCAGGCTCGGTACTACCTACAAGGGAAAAGAAACCACACCGTGGGCGTCGGGAAGGGCTGTCAGAAAGGCAGGCTGAAGCCCCCACCCCACCTCGCATCCTCAGTGTAAAAGCAAGGAAGGGCCATTCCGGTGTGTGGTGCTTTTGAAGGTCCAGTGCTCCTTACTCAGCACAGTGAGATCCCAGAGGACAAGCTGCTGTTGTGGTGCTGAGCCGCTGGGGCCCGGGCACCCGCCTTTGCTGCTGCTCCCATAGCCCCAGACAGCCTCTGAACAGGGGATGTGTCCCACGGAGCCTGTTAGTGCCCAGGGCTGGGGGCAGGAACGTGGCACGGCTGAATTTCGCGGCCTCGCTGCTGGGATGCTACTCCCTGGTATTCTCTGCCCTCCAGAAATAGGAGAAATAGGTGAAACAGGCAATAAGCATGAGTTATTCTTTTCTAACTGTTCTAAGCAGCTGTGCTGTGCCAACCTGTGTGATTCTCCCTGCTGACTTAGCACTTCTGCTGAGCCTCTTGCCTGCCAGAGCACCACTTCTCTTTTCCCAACACACAAGTACAGCTGAAGGGTGTCACAAGCTGCCAGCTAAAACTCTGGCAAAAGTGTCCTGATTGAATATACCCCGGGATGCTCTCTCTGTAGGGCAAGGGAAGGGCACTGTTTTGCACCGAGACAAGTAGTTTTTTTGATAAAAAGGCACTTTATTGGCAAACAGGCTCATTGATGCAAAGCCTGCAAGGTCTTACAAGCACCATCCTCAGCCCCACAGAGCTGTGCAAGCTTTACTCCATCATAACCCCCCAACAGCTGCAGTGAAGTGCTGCCAGAAATGGTCTCTTCTGGAAGCAGGAGTATTCTGCATGGCACCCAGGCTGAGCCGTTGTAACAGCTGATTTTGGTTTTAAGCACTATGTGTCTTCACAGATATCTTTAAAACATTACCTGTCTTCATGGGCCTGTTCAGTTTGGAGGAGAGAAAGCTCCAGGGAGACCTTAGAGCCCATTCCAGTACCTAAAGGGACTCCAAGAGAGTTGGAGAGGGACTTTGATAAGGGCGTGAAGTGACAGGACAAAGGCAAATGGCTTCACACTGACAGAGGGCAGGGTTGCATTAGAGATTAGGAAGAAATTCTTCCCTGTGAGGGTGCTGAGGCCCTGGCACAGGTTGCCCAGAGAAGCTGTGCCTGCCCCATCCCTGGAAGTGTCCAAGGCCAGGCTGGACAGGCCTTGGAGCAACCTGGGACAGTGGGAGGTGTCCCTGCCCATGGCAGGGGGTTGGAGGATAATCTCTTGAGGTCCCCTCCAACCCAAACCATTTGGTGATGTGACTGTGGTTCATCTGCACAGGAAGCCTGGCTAATCGGTGCCAGCAGGCAGACAGGACTCTGAGGTTCTCCCCCTAATTCGGTTCCTAACTCACATCTCAAGCAGATCATTCAAATTCCCTGCCTCAGTTTCCCTCTCAGTAAACCATCACCTTTGAGCAGCCAGGAGGGTGCCCATGTTCAGCAACAGACTCTGGGTGCTCTCACTTGCTGAGCTGAAGCTCTCATTAGCAGTAAAATCACTAATTGCTTGGCCAGGTCAGGGCTCTACCAGTTCTTGTTAACAAGGGGCACAGAACTGCTCCTCTCCTCTGCTCCTCTCACCCTGTGGAGAGGTCAGCAGCCCCTCCCTGCTGCTGCTTCCTCTGCACCCGAGCAAGGGAGAGGAGGGATTCCAACCCAAACACCCCTCTGTGGCCTGGGTACGGGCAGATCCACATAGGTGCATGCTGAGCTCCTGCTGAGCAGGACAGATTCCAATGGGAACACAAATCCTGCCCGACTTTGCTCCAGTCCCACAGCCCAGGCAATCTTGGACCTCAGATCTAACCCACTCTCCATGTCCTGCTCCCCACAGCTGGGAGGTGTGATGGGCTGGGGAGTTCATGGCATGGCATGGGTTTGGGGTGAGGCACTCCTTGAGGGCTGCACATGCCACAGTCATGAGCCGGGGCAGGTCCCTCCTGCAGGCAGTGCTGGCAGTTTTACCTCTTCTCCACGGGCATCCGTGTGCATCCCTCGCTGTCACAGCGCGCGCGGCATCGCCGCACCTACCGCAGCAGGTGCAGCCGGGCGCTCCCGATCCCCGCACGGCCCCTGCCTGCAACAAGGGATCAGAGAAAGTGAGACCCAGGCCAGAGAGGAGGATCCTGCTGGTCTCCTGCCACCCTGCTGCTGCTCCTCATCAGGCTGTTTCCCAGACCCATCCCATGACTCCTCGGCAGAGCACAGCAAGTGCTTTTCTCTCAGCATGCTCTGGTTCTCTGGGGTTTTCAGACACGGTGCAAGAGTATTCCTTACACAGAGCTTCTGACATCTTTCCTTATGAAGCATCCCCAACCAGCTAAAGTGGAGCAAAGGGACTCTGTGGTTGCAGGTTTCAGGAGGAACTTGAGGATGAGCCTCCAGAGTGCCCAATTTTACCCACCAGATCCATAGAGTGAGGCACCTGAGTTATGGACTGATCCCCCCAACAACCCTCCTCAGCCCCACCAACAAACAAGAGCCACGTAAAGGTCTTTGAGCTAACTGCAAGCAAATCCGAGCTATCAAAGTGACTGATGGAGCAACATTTCCCTTGCAGAGTGTTTTGCACAAAGCCGGGATGGACAGTGATGCGTCTCCCTGAGATGACCCCTGGCTGGAGGAGCATGTCAGGTCACCACAGACGGCGCGTCCCCTATAGACAGCTGCCTGAGCTCACGGGCCAGACTTGCATAGAGCTGGTGGAGACAGAAAGACAGGACACCACTGCCTGCGTGCTGTTAGAGGTGATGGGTGGATCAGGGTCCAGATGTGCCACCTGCTCTCCAGTGGCTGGAAAGAGCCCACGGAGCAGCTTGGCAGCAGATGTCTGTGTAGGCTCCCTGCAGAGGGCTCTGCTTTTACCCTCTCTTGGACTTGCCTTTGCAGGCCTTCAGCTTCATTCTCCACTAGCCTGACAAGAGAAAGGCCGGCCTAGACTTCCTGGGTCACCAGCACATCAGCCTCCTGCAGCCCAGAATCCCACCTGCAGGAGCTGAACCTTCCCAAGGGAGGTCAAAACAAGCCCCTGGGACAGGTTCACACACGTGGGCCAGGTCTTCTCAAGCCATCCCAAATTAAGAGGGAAAAAATGTAAATCTCTTTCCCACCAAATCCAGGAGAGAAAGTCAGTGCCAGGCACTTGGTGTTCCCGTGCACTGACAGCAGGGCCAAGCCAACGGAGCATCTCCCAGAATTTACTTGCAAAACTACCAACGCTCTCCTGAGCATAACCACACTGTGACCCCAAAAAATACTGAAAACCTAACATGGGCCAAATTTGGACATGACGGTAAAATACAGACATGTTAAGACAAGCAACACCGGGCCACTGCTCAAATCTTGGGAGGAATCTTTCCAGCAAAGCTTTGCTGTCCTGTTTCTTAATGTGTGATGAAAAATGTGGGGGGTTTGAGTCAATTTTTTTAAAAACATCCAAAAGGGTTCGAGCTGAAATTCCCCACCTCCCTGCCATCCACCCAAAAACTCCAGCAGGAACCACCCAAGCTGAATTCCAGTCCAATAGTTCAAGCTTGGCACAGCTGTATGCAACCAGAAAACAGGAAACTAAAAGCAGTTAGGAGATGGGCCTGAGTAAGAAACGTTGGCAAACCTTAGTAAGTGTGGTGTCCCAGCCATCCCTCCTAACTTTAAGTAACTTACATTATTTATATTAAAAGAAAAAAAAAATATTACATATAAACTACTACAGTTGTTGAGCGTTGTACTACTGTTTCACCCTCTGTGAAGTCTCACTGGAATGTCTGTGGTCTGGAAGGAGTGCTGAGGAACCAATAGCTGAGGCCTTAGTCACGCTGCTCCTTGGCCTGTGTTCCTGCTGGAGAAGAGGCACCAGGGAAGCCCTGGCAGGATGTGTGCACAGACAATTGCTGACCTGGGAAGACCATCAGCTTCCAGTGTGACAGAACTGGGAGCTGAGCACAGCCAGGAGGAGAAATCCGGGCCTCTTGCAGCCTCCTGACCCTCGAGGTTTGTATGCCTCCCGCTGGATCCCTTCTCCATTGCGCACACCTGCTTGGGGCCTGCCGCGCGCACCCAAAGTCTGCAGACAAGACAAGAGTGTAGCAACCCAGGACAAACTCCCAGCAAGTCACCAACTACTTGATTTTTGCTTGCGGTGACAGTCACTTGAAGCACACACAGTGGCTGAGGCTCCCCAGAATCTCCAGAGGAACTGGGGGGATGGTTTGTAACAGCCTGAGGCTCTGATCCCAGCTCTTCGTGGTGATGCCTTGTCCTGAAGCCATGCGGCCAAGTCCTGCCACGCTCCCAGCTCACCCCACATCAGCTGCAGAGGGTGTCTCCTCCCCTGCAGCTCATCCATGACCTGCTGCCTCCCCACCCGTGTGGGGAAGGAATGTGAGCAAAGGGAGGAGCAGACAGGCTGCGAAGCCACAGCTTGGAAAACCTGGAAGACAAATGGCGGTGGAACTGCTGGTTGCAGCTGTCCATATCTGCCTCCAGCTAACAGCTGGAAGGTCACCAGGTCTGGGCAAAGCCCAAACCTGGACCCTCAACACCGTTCTGTTTGCTCTGGAAAGCACCAACGTGAAGCTGCCACAGCTTCAGCCAGGCTGTGGGGAGAGGACACACTGCAGCACTGGGGCAAGGGACAGGTGTTCAGAGGTCCCTCTGGGGCTCCTCTGACTACCCCAAAGCTGTACAGCCTGGCTGCCTTGGACTGCAGGCTGACATTCCCCAAGTCCTTCCTCACTTCCCTTTGTTCCCGCTTTGCAAAGTGCCCTCTGAAGCAGGTAAGGGCTGAAAAGTGCTATGTGGGTTCCCATCAGTGGATTTTCACAGGTCTTGCCCTTTCTGCAGGCTCAGGCACCCTCTCAAGTGACTGCTCTTCCCTAGGTCCTGGGAAGACCTGGCACCCTTTGTATGCCCAGGGTTCCCAGCCTCCCACAAACGTAACCGGGGTTAGCGTTCAAAAAAGGGTCTGGCAGGAAAAGGGGGTGAGCTGGCACATATCCCAGCCAGGACCGGTCACAACAGCAGATAATGTGGCCCGGCTGAATTGTAGACAGTTGTTAAGCAGGAGCTCCATGATTTGGAGCAGACCAGCTCTGTAAGGCCCACATGAGCAGAAGAACATGGATTCATGCCAGAAAGAGCACATTACTGCTGTAGGAGAGGCTAAGGGAAGCCAAGGCATCCATGATCCACGGCTAACCATGGCCTTTTCATCTCCTTCCCAGAGCTAGGGCTTGGTGGGAGAGATGGGACAGAGGCTGAAGGGACTGAGGACCCCATCCCTGTGGCCATCTCACGCTGCCCTGCCTTGCAGGCCAGACCCAGCAAGCCAACTGCTATTACCTTCATTTATCAGAATTCCAGCAGCACCAGCTCACCACCATGATGTTCCCAGAGCCACAGGATAGCAGTGCAGGACAGCCCCGCTCTGCCCCGGGTCCTGCACAGCCCCTGGACCAGAAGGAGAGAGGGCAGGGCTGGCTGGGAGGGAAGGAGAGCAGAAATACCCCATCACCTACTTTGGGATGATGCTGGATTTGCAGCGGGGCCAGTGAAGCCGGGCTGGCATCCACTGCAGGGAAGCACTGGTCCCGAAGAGGCCGGGCAAAGATGCAGCAAAGTTTGCCCTGATTTTGTGAGGGGTTGGAAACCACACAGCAGCTCTTTCAGGATCTGGCTCTGGAAGTGTCCCAGCTTTTGTTGAAGCTGAATGGCTGGTGGGAAATGATTTATTTTTAATTTTCTTCCCTGCATTAGGAACTGGAAGGGCTCCCACTTCAGTTTTGTGTAACCACTTGGCTGCTGGGACACAGGAAGGCTTGGAGAAGAATCCTGCTGCTTAGTCAAGCATGAGCTTTTCCTCAAGTTTGTGCTGAGCTGGGCTGCTTCCTGCAGCAGCCTTGCTTTTCCTTGCTGCTCTGCATCTCGTTCCCTGCGCCTTAGCAAAGACAGAATCATGGAATGGTTTGGGTTGGAAGAGATGTTGAACTTCTTGGGCTAAAATGCCCATAGTGACATCCTTTGCTGTGATGGACCATGTGCTCCGAGTTCCTGTCCCCCGTGAGCAGGAATGGAATGTGCCCAGCAGCCATTTGACGTGCAGGCTGTAGATCCCATCCAAAGCATGGCTGCAGGACAGGAATGGATGTGCTTTTATGACCCGACTTACCAGTGAATTTATAAAAGGCAGGTGTCACACATGACCCGGCACATGGGCACGGTCAGGGCTCTTTGAGGAGACAATCCTGTAGAGACATGGGGAGATCACAGCCATGGTTCTTCTTTTTGAAGCACATTTCTTCCTTCTTATGTCTCTGCTTTGACCTCTGCCCTTTCAACATGGCTGAAAATAAAAACCTTCTGCCATTCTCATTGTGAAAATCCTCATTTATTTCTCCCATGGGCTTGTTTTTTTGTATGATTTTGAAGACCTCAGTCATATCATTCTCCGCCTTTCCTCTCCAGATTGTAGACCCTGCCATCTTAGCCTGTTCTCAGAAGACAGCTTCTCCACCCGCTTGAGTACTTTGGCTACCTTTTTCTGGATTTTCTCTAATTCTTTTACTTCTATCACTCTGTTACCGTTTGGAAACAAGCAAAGCAGCACTGCATAGCGAACTCAAGATGTGGGCACACCAAAGATTTACCCAGCACCAAACTGCTCTGTACATCACCCCCTGCTCCGTGCAGGAATCCCTCCCCGATGACACCAAACTCTAAGTCACCTGCAGCATTTCTGAGCAGCATGGCTGAGCCCTGAGCCACACGCTGATGCCAGTTACACTCTGCAGAGCCCCTGGAGTATTGATGGTCATTGCTCACGGGCTATAGGCTGTGCCAGTGGTTTCCATCCATCTCTGACAGTGTGAACTGCAGGTCCTGCACCCTTCACTTCCAATGTGGAAAAGAGGCCATGGATAAAACCTATCCCACAGAATAAAATAAACCAGCTACACGCTAAAAAATGAGCTTTTGGGTAATCAGAAATCACTGTGCATGGAACATACTTTTTCTTGAAACCAAATCCTACAGCTCCTTATTTTGAATTTTTATTAGAGTCCCCAGAGCAATTAGGACACATTCAGATCCAAACGACTCCTGCTAAACTTCATCTTGGGGAAACAACAGCAGTTTTTTGCTTCTACAAAACAATAAAGCTGAGTCGTAAAATCCTCAACAGCTTTCCTGTTTGCACTCTTTTGCAGTTACTAAAACAGGGAAAGATAAACGAATATATTTAGTACTTTTTTGCATGGCCCTTTCCTTGTACTGTCACCTTGGCTGGGCAGCACTTTGTGCACTGCATCTTCCTCCAGCCCAGGGTGTGCACCATGCACACCCTGGGTGTGCTTCCTTCGCAGGGAAAACAGAGCCATGATCTCAAGCCTGTGAAAAAGGATGATAGCCTGAACTGTGTCCAGCTCTGAGCTCTTCAGGACAGGATGGACCTGGGGCTCCTAGAGCAGGGCCAGCAGAGGCTGCGGAGCTGAGGAAGGGCCTGGAGCATCTCCAGCTGGGGCTGCTCAGCCTCAAGAGGGTTAGGGTTGGGGTTAGGGACCAGCTGAGAGGGGCCCTCAGCCCTGGGTGTCCCTGGCTGCAGGGAGGACTCCAGGCAGGGCCTGGGCTCTGCTCCAGAGCCCAGCAGTGGCACCAGAGGGACGGGCAGGGGCTGAGCCCAGAAATTCCCCTGCACAGGAGGCAGAACTCTGCCCTGGGCAGTACCCGGCCCTGAACAGATTGTGCAGAGAGGCTGTGGAGTCTCCTCCCTGGGGATATTCCAGAGCTGTCTGGACACACTCCTGTGCCCTGTGCTCTGGGATGGCCCTGCAGGAGCAGGAAGGTTGGAGCAGATGAGCCACTGTGGGCCCTTCCAACCTTCCCCAGGCTGTGGTTCTGTGATTCGGTGATTGCATCCTCACTTTGCATCTTGGTGACGTGGAAGGAGTCACTTAAGCCTCCACAAAAAATGGGCCAAAGCAGAGGGATGACAAGCTTATGTGTCTCCCAGGAGAAGTGCGAGCGTGAGGCAGAAGGTCCAGGATGTGGATGAACATGGACCTGAATGTCCCTTGTGTTCTACACAGCATGGCAGGTCTCTAATCTGCCTGGAACAGGCTCCTTTCAAACCCCATCCAGGGCCTCTCAGCTTGGCTGTGGGAGGACAAAGATCCTGCTGCACTCAGTGGGGTCTGTCTGATCCTTACATCCTCCCTGCTGCAGGAGCAAACCCTGACCCCCTCGGACACCTTGCAGGGCTTCCCGTGGCTGGAGAGAACCAGGAGCCTCCAGAGAGGGAGCAGCAAAGAGGGCAAATCTGTTCTGCATCCTGGGGGAAGGAGGAGAAGGGCAGCTCCCACAGGGCTGTTGTTCCTGCCTCTCCAAGACAATGCTCCCCACTAAGTGGGTCTGGCCCAGGTGGTTGTTTGCTGCAGAAGCCCAAGGCCATAGGCCCACAGCACAGATCTCAGGGCTGCAGCTGTAAAGGGATCACAGGGACACCAAAGGATCCCAGCCAGCTCTTTCCTGGCCTGGGAGAAAAGGTGGAGAAAAGCGGCAGAGGCTTTCTGTGCCCTGGCACCCCAACTTCAGGCAGCTCCCAGAGCTCAGAGAAGAGCTTGAGAGAAGGATGTCTGTTCTGGGTAACAGGTGAGTCCCAGTGGCTCCAGCCTTGCCTGAGTACGGAACAAACAGCTTGTAATCAGTCCATGTTGGGTTGAGTCCAACTCAAGACAGGAGTTTTCAGGGGTTTTAGGCTTGGCTCAGAGCTGGCTCCATCCTCACCTGGGCCTATGTGCTCTGGTGCTTCTCTGGAGGGGGAGTTTATAGTCTGATTGTCTGTAGGGGTTGTTTTTTTTATAAACCCAGGCTGTTTTGGGGCCTTTCCACTCAGTTCTGTGCAGCCTCGTAACTGAATTCATTAAAACCCAGCTTTCCCACAGCCAGGGTTACCTTCCATAAAAATCCACAAGAGTTGCAAGTGCTTCTCATAATCCATAAATGGAAACAGCTTCTTCCCCTCTCTTTCCCTCCCTTTGCTTGATCCTCCTTCCCCACATTCTCCCAGTACCCAAAATAATAAAACAGGGCTGGCAGCTGACTCAGACCCCAGAAAAGGAAATTCCTGCCATGCTGTCTGTCTACTCTAAACCTATGCAACGCCTCGCTGCAAGATTTCAGGAGGCAGCAGGCGAGCCCATCCTGCTTGTCCCCTGGGAGAAACATCCAGAGGGATGGAAACCAGTACTGCAGAACGAAATGGAGTTTTGGAAGGGAGGCAAACTTCCCTCCACACTCCAACACATCCCTAAACCTCAGGGATGAGGACTAGTAAGACATCAGACTTTCATGGCGATGCTCTGACCACAGAAGCTGGTAGACAAGCTGTGTGCAGACAGATGGCCTCCAGCCCAAGGGATGTGGGGACCATGAGCCCAGATGCCAGAATGTGCAGAGATGGCTGGGCACTGGCTTTGGGCTCCTTGGGAGCTCAGTGTGACCTGGAGAGCAGGGAGCAAGGTCTTCCTGAACATTCTCCAAAGCTGTCAGGAGAGGGGGAAGACAGCAAACAGACTTTTGTGGGTGCTGACATCAGAGACAGCTGGTTTGGAGCCAGCTGACGGTGTCCAAAGCTGACGTGCAGCAACCCGCAACACCAGATAACTCCTCACTTGTCAGTGAGAGTGTGAAATCTCCCATTCTCTCCACATAGCGCTCCTTCATCCACAGGGAACCACCTGATGGCATGAGTGTGAATGAGACAGCCACTCTGGAAGGTGGAGGATGAAGGCGGGGATCCTCCTTTGATGAAGAGAACAGTGAGCATTGTGGACGTCATCAGAAACACCTACAGGCATCTCAAAAGGCCTGCCTTTCCACCCTGCACCATCTCCAGGTAAAAAGGAATAACTCCAGTCTCTGTGAGGCGGCTCCCTTGGCAGAGAGGAATGGTCCTTGTTTTGCCCAGCAGAGACTCAGCCCTGCTCTCCAAAGGGCTCTCCCTGCCCATCAGTTAAGCATGATTTCTGCTTGCCAGCACAGCTCTGTGCACATCATGATGGTCCCCACATCCTCCAGACTCGAGAGAAACGACTGCTGCAAGACTCTTGGATGCTCCTGAGTGTCACCATGTCAGCCTTGCAATTCCAGCTGGCCTCCAAACCAGGAGCATTGGCACAGGGCACCCATGGGTAGGTAGCAGAGACCTTGACTGCTGAAAATGTTCAGGCCCAGAAGGCATCAAGTCCAGAAAAGGCTGCTGGAGAGTCCAGATAGGACTAATTGCTCCAACTGACTTCAGCAAGCAAAGCATAACATGGGATCAACCAGTGTCCACTTTGGACCTGAGGCAAGTCATCCATCTGTGAGGGGAACAGCTGGGTAGCTGTCACACCAGGGGGGACTTTCTATTTTCATCTTGGTGAAGGAAAGGAACAACAGCCTCCCTCACCCAAATCAGACTGGGATGCACTTATTTGGCTTGAAAACACAGACTCAGCCAAGATTTGCTGACAGCCAGCAGGGCTGAAACTTCCCTGCCTGAAATTAGAGGGTGTCAGGGCACGAAACATGGCAATTCTGCTAAAGTCAGCAGCTCCACTTGGGCATAAAGCTGTCTGCCCAGAGGACCTGCAAGGAACAGCCTGAGAATGTGGGATCTAATGTGAAGGGACTTTCATACGTCACCAGGACCAAATCAAGACATTTGAGAGGCAAAGTGGAGAGAGGAAGCCACCACAGGGGAGCAGACAGGACAATGCTGTAGGAAAACCACCCCCTCTCAGACTAGGATGTGAACATCAACCCTCTTCCAGGTGAATACTCTTTAATGTGCCATTTTTAATGTGGTTTAGCCCAGCATTTCCACTTTTCCCTTCAAAACTGCAGAAAACATTCCTATAAAAGAAGCATGGGCTAAGTAAATCTTCCTCTTCCTAAGGCAAACAGATGATCAGTGACTGACCTTCTGAAAACTGCCTGTCGGCTGTGGAAAACCAAGGAGGCACCAACAGTTCATAATTCTTCCATGCTGGAGGAGTCACACTCATTCTGTTCTCTGGAAAGGGTGCCTGTTTTGCAGGTAGCATGACCACTCTCTCCTTTCACCAGCATCTTTCACTCAAGGAAAAATGGCCCGAGGCACACCTATGTGGGTCCATCAGACCTGTGTAGTGATGTGCTGCCTGCTCAGTCTCCCAGGCTGCAGTCAGCAGGGTGTAGGAATGGCAGAAAATATAATTCCATATTTATTCTCAGAACTTACAGACCAGGATGGACCCACTAAAGGAAAAGGAAAAGCAGGATTTCGCTGCTCCGTTAGGATGTGTTGCGCTGTCATTATCTTTAATAGGGCACAGGAGATGCTGCTCAGAACCTGGATATACCAGAACTTGCTTGAATACATGGAAAAGCACTTTGAGTGAGACTCAGCTCACCCAAATGTAGACATCTCCAGGTGAGCTCAGCCCCCCGGATTCAGAGTCAGCACAAAGGCTGTGTCTGATCTGCATTAGAAGTTTGTGTTACAAGCAGGAGAATTCACTCTGCTCTCTCTGCCCCCAGCCTGGGACAGCAGCCCCAGCTCTGAGGCTTCTGCTACAAACACCCACATTAAAAACACAAAGCTCCTGCCCAGCCCTCCCAACCATGCTTGGGCTGCAAACACTTCCACAGCAACACCTTACTGTGACATGGCCAGATCTGGCCTCCCTAAGCATGAGTGGCTCGGAGCAGCCTGAACTGTTGAAGCTGACTTCTTGTGAAAACAGAGCAAGTTGCCCAGAGAGTGCAAGCAAAGCCCTGGTGGAGCCATTTTGCAGTTCCTGTGCAGAGGCTGGATCTGCCCTTAATGGATGTGCTGGATAAGCATGGTGAGAGGAGCAGGGTTTCCCTGAGGAAGGGCTCTAACAGGCACTCTCCTAAACTGATGTAAAGGTGCTTTCTAGAGAAGAGGATGCTCCTTCTCCTAAGGGGAATTACAAAAAGAGCAAAAAGCACACCAGGATGATGTAATTGCACCAGGACAGTGTTTTAACTACACCTGCTCTGGGACCAAAAGGCTCTCCTGACCTCCAAGATGCCCTGCCACGCCAGCCTGCAATAGGGTCATTTTCCCTCTTAGAAGACTTTTTTAGGTGTTCTCAGGGCTTTTCTCCTGCTCCCTAGACATCATTACCTTTGGGCATCAGACAATGACTTTGGGAACTGATGAATTACGTGCTGGACTGAGGCTTTACTGAAGCACAGCGAGGCCAGAGGGGCCTGCCAGAAATAAGTGTGCTGTAAAGATGAAATAGGTTCAGGAGACGAGTGCTGCTCAGCCTGGCTCAGCGGTGACCCAATGACACAGTGGCACACGAGGAGCAGCAGCCGGGGGACGCAGCCTGAGACAAGTGTGCAAACTGCAGTTGTGCCTCTGACACTGGGAATCTCTGACTGTGGTGGTGTGCAGAATTAAAGGGACAGGGCCCCCAAGGTCCCCAAGGACCCAAGGTGCACTCCTCGCAGTTTGCTGTTATCTGGAGAGCAGTGGATTCCCTGCCCTTCTGCTTTCGGGAAACATCCAGGCCATAAAGCACAGGCTTCTCCTACAGGATCATTCCCTGCATCTACCAGGAGCTGCTGGAATTTTGTGGCCACTTTTCTGCTCCCCTGCTCTGATGGCAGTAATAGTAACACATCTGCATGTTAGGTGTTGCTATCAAGCTGTAATCTTGCTGCACATCCAAACCTCCTGCCTTTCACCTGGGCTTGTTACTCTGCTCCTGGTCCCCAGGCAGCTCTGAGCCAACATTCCTGCCACGCATTTTGGAGTCACCTCCTCTTGGACTTACCCCAGCTCTTGCAGCGGGGGCACACAGGAAACCCTGAAGCCACCTCTGCACACCGAACTCTCCCCATTCTTGCATGCAAAAATGGAAAGACTGTGGAGGAAGCCTGTAGGGGTGACAGGAGGTAGCTCCAAAAGTCTGGGATAAAAATCTCTTGCTCTTTCCAGACAGTCTTATGGTTTGGGGTGAGGGATAATGCCCTCCCTGGTGTCCTGTGGCTCCTGCAGAGGCAGGTCCCAGCTGTGCATGCACCCAGCACCCTTTCACCGTGCTCAGGTGCTGTGCTCTGGGGATCACCTGCAGGAGCAGGCACTGTCCCAGGGCACAGGATGGGCTCCCAGTGCCACACGCCCGTCCCACCAGCCCCTAGGAAGGAGCCACCAAAGGAAACTGCCTCAGCTGCTGCAGCAAATTAATTCTCTCTACTTCTGGGAGGAAAAACAGCCCCGTGATTATCTGCTGCCTCAGTTTCCACACCCATGCATGGAAAAAGCTGCCTCCCAGGTTCTGGGGAAGAGGGAGGGCTTTCATGTTGAGAGAATACCAAGAGACCTGGATAAATTGCCTTGAAAGGACACATGATGTCCTCTCCTGGAAAGGCAGGTTAACACTCCCAACTGCAGGCAGGGAGCTCCTGTTTCCAAGCTCAAAACTCTGGTGAGGAGTGGCTTGAATAGCTGCCCTTGCCTCGTGCTGCTAACTTAGGAGGCAAAACCTAAATACTCATTAAGGCAGCACTTGGCAGAAACCCCATCCTCAATTACAAAAATCAATTCATTTTTTTTATGAGTCTGAAACCTTTGGGGCCTTATAATCTAATTAAATAAAGCTTTCTCACTTTCCTCCTGCCTGCTCCCCTAGCTTCTGTTGTACCAGCAAAGACAAATATATATTTTTAATTTAGCAGAATTCGCCTGCATTGTGTATCCCCTTCTGGCCAGAAACCCCTTCTGTTCCCCCCGTGCCTGTGTCCTGCTTGGGCAGGCTGCATCCACAGCCTGCTTGCTTTTGTTCCTAGGAAGTGCCCAAAGCTCCAGGGTCTAACTGTCCCAGTTCGCCTCCATCCACTCGTGCAGTCTGGGCACCAGTGCCTGTTTGAGGGGTAAATATGCAGAATCTGGGAAGGAGCAGAGCCCCACACGAGGAGAGCTCAGCGCTGGGAGCAGTGCCTCGTGTCACACCGAGGGCAGCACTCACCCAAGTCTGCAAGGTCTGTCTTCCATGGAATACCCTGAGCTGGAAGGGACCCATGAGGATCATCGAGTCCAACGCCTGGCCCTGCACAGGACACCCCAACAATCCCACCCTGTGCCTGAGAGCACTGTCCAAACACTCCTTGAACTGCCAGGACGTGCGGTCAGGAGATGCTGCTTTAGGACTGGCAGCGGGAACAGGCTGTGGATGGACCGGAGAAGGTGCCACAGAATCCCAAAATGGCTTGGTTGGAAGGGACCTTAAAGATCATCTAGTTCCAAACCCCTGCCATGAGCAGGGTCACCTTCCACTAGACCAGGACCATCCTCTCCTCCTGTGTCCAGCACCAGCCAACAGCAAGTGGCCATGCACAGCGTGGGCAGAGATCTCTGTGAGCGTGCCCAGGCCCTGCTGTGGAGGAGGATGCAGTCCTGCTCTGTATATGGCAGCACCTGGATGTTCCCCTGAGCTGGCCTCAGACCACCCAGTTCTGGATCAGGTGCTGGACGAAGGCTGGAAGGTACCACAGGGAACTCCCTCTCCGTCTCTATGAGGCTTTTGCCCAAAACCGTGTGAAATTTTTTGGAAAAATTGTTCACTTGCTGAAAATTGCAATTATAGGTCAGCTAAACCCTACCTAGAGCTGTGATGCACTTGTGCTGAAACCACTGAAGAGCTTGATTTTAAAAAAAAAAAAAAAGTTGCAAGAACTGAGCTTTATGCCTTGACTTTGGAGCATGTAAGCAAATACAGAAAACACAATTGCAACCCCTCAATTTAGTTCGGTACCAACGCATTTCCCTACTATCTTACAATTTTTAAAAGATTTAAAAGATATTTGGGTCAAATTTGTTTTTCCATGTCAAGAAAATAATAGAGAGACAACTGCACACGGGGGAGGAGAAGCCAGAGAGGAGGCTGAGCTCACATCATTTTCCCTGGGCTTTTCAGTATGGCTGGTGAACCATAAGTGTATCAGTCACTGGGGCCTGATGTCGGTTTTCCTGCTCGATGTTGATCAGGAGAGCTCAGAGGCACGTGCTCTAACCCTCAGAAAGGGGACATCACTGCGATTTGCTCTCCTAGGTTTTGTCTTTTGAGGGGGAATTCAGTTCTCCACCCCAGAGCCACAGAAAGGCCACAGAGACACGAGGAGCTCAGCTGTATCGCCTGGAGGGGAGACAAGGATGGGCAGTGACCGCACAAGACACCAAATCCAGCTGCGAGCCCCCAGCCCAGAAAACACTTCATCCAGAAGCTCTCAGAGTGGCCGTGTGCCCAGCATGGTCCCTGCCACAGTCACAACACAGGAAAAGCTCCCAGAGACACTGGGGGCCTCTGCAGAGTGGAGGTGTCAGAGCTGGAGAGTGGGAGACACAAAACCAGCGCACAAAGGTTTTGCCAGACTGGGGCTTTGGGATATTATCCTCAGAACCAGTTCATGTGCCATGCTGTAGAGGAGGGCAGAAAATCCTGGGATGAATCCTGGGCTCATCCTGCTTGAAAGGAAGCTCTCCCCAGCCCCGACGGGGTGTCTCACAGCAGCCAGCAATGTCAGGGCATCCCACCAACACCACCTTTGCTTGGAGCCATCCAGGACGTCTCAGGGAAGAAGGAGACACAGCAGAAGATGAGGCAAAGCTGGTGGCACCACAGAGGTGACACCCTGACCAGCTCCTGTGGCACCCCTCAGAGTGGTGGTGGGAAGATCTGTTCGGGTGTGGTCTCCTCTTCTGGGACCCAGTGTGAGCACAGCTCCTAGCCAGGACATGGGGACATGGGGACACACTGTTCCTTCAAACAACCCCACAGCAGACAGCCTGAGCCACCTGCCAGCCCTGCCTCTTCCACAGCCACAGCCAGGCCCTTCAAAACCACAGAGCTGAGAAACCATGAGGGGAGTATGTGAGGTGATGAGAAGGAGGAAGAGGAAGGAGTGGAGGAAATGAAAGCAGTGGTGGTGAAGAGGTAGGTGACAAACCATATGCCCCATGCCAGGCTGAGGCCCAGGGCCCAGAAAAAGCATGGAGAGCACAAGGAGGGGCTTGGGCAGAGCTGCAGCATCTCTGCTGAGGCTGCCTGCAGCTCCTCACTCTCTCTGGCCCTGCCTGGTGCAAGTGAGGGAGCACTGGGGCTGAGGCACCGGTGGGAAGTGTTTGCTCTAAAGGAATCACCCGTGTCCCTGCCTGGGACCCGAGCAGAGCTGGGTGCTGCCCAGGGTCAGGAAGGCTGGGCTATGGACCGCAGGGAAGGACCTCCCTGAGCACCTCAGCCACCTCTGGAGCCCCTGCGGGAACACAAAGGGACAGCAGTGAGGACAAAGGGAGAGGTGGTTACTGTCCAGGTTGGACAGGTGCCTCTCCCCCGTGAGCCCAGCCAGCCAGTCACCTCCCCAGGGTCACAGGAAATCAGGGAGGGAGCCAGAGCTGACCCCTCTCACACCGTAACCCCCACAGGGAAGTACCACGAGCCTCCTGTGCACAACATACCCCTGTACCACTCCTGTGGCTCCATCCTGCCACTGAGAGCCTGGATGCACGGAGCCTCCCATGGACCCTGTCCCAGCACATCCCTGGGAAAGGCATTTCCCTGCCAAAAGGGCGAGGAGGATATTTTCACCCCCAGCAAATCTGGCAAAGAGGTGTGTCCACAGCAGAGACTGTCAGGGAGCAGAGCAAGCAGCACCCACAAGGGATGTGGCCACTTCCACCAGGAGATGACCCACTCCAGGGACTGCTCACACACAGCCTCCAAGGAAGCTTTTCCCTCAGCAGGAATCGCTCTGCCCATAGCCAGCACTTTGCTGGCAGTAGCCACAGCTCCCTCCCAGCCCAGGGAACGTCCTTCTGGCAACTGCACCAACCTGCGCGAGTCAGCAGGGCCACACACAGATGCCTGAGCTGAACAGGGAATTCCATTTCCTTCTGGCAACAAGGGCCAGCTCCAGCTTTGTGCAGAACCACAGACACCACATGGGGCAACTTCAGATTTCAAAGGAGACTTTTCACGTCAGTCCTTTTGACATGGTGGCCTGACATGCCCAGGGCTGTGTGCCTCAGGACAGGCACAGAACATACAAACCATGGCATGGAAGCTTGGGGCACTGCTGGATGGAGGGAACTGCACTGGTGGGAAAACCCATGGAGGAAGAGTACAAAATGGTGTTGGGTGATGGGAGGGAGAGCAGCAAGTGATGGTAGTGTAGGCTGAAGTCCAGAAGAGCAAGACAAGGTATTTCAGCAGGGAGATGAGAGGCGAGCAGCACCAGTGGGGAGAGCAGAAAGCCAAGATACCTGTCAGTGCTTCATGTGAACAGCCATGTGATGGGCCACGTAAGGAGGACACCCTGAGGTCAGAAAAGCAAGCCCTCATCTTGGGCGCCTCCAAAACTGGTCTGAAACTTCTTGACTCCCTCTTGCCACCCTCTGCGGAGCTCTCATGAGTGGCCTCAGCAAACACACCCTCACCCCATCCACCTGGTCTCCATGAACTGGAGTTACTGCTTCCCACCACCACGTCCCCGGTGCAAGCAGGACCATCGGGGCACTGAACAGGCCTGGTGGTCACACAGAGGTTCTTCCTGGCAGAGCTGCTCTGTCCCCAGCCCAACACTGCCACTGTCAGCTTGGCAAAGTCACTTGAGCACCCAGTTTCCCCAGAGAATAACTCAGCCACGTCCTAGGGTGGGTTGAAGAGTGACAGGGTGCTGAGACAGGAGGGAACTCAGCATTAATGCAGAACTACTTGGCTTCCAGCCTCACACATGCAAGGGGATCTCCAGGGAAAACTACCCACTTCAACTCCACTTGTGCCTAACTTTTAGGGGCAAAAGAGGCACAAAACGAGGACCATCCATTTTGTGCATCAGCCATCTCTCCAACTTCCCCTCTGGACGCGGCCGCCCACTTTCAGACTTTATCCATTGTTTGCTTGGACTCGTACGGGAAAAATCACATTAAGGAAAATCTGAGTTGAATCACAGACTCTGGAACAGTTGCAATGGACAATTTGACAGGGACATGGGGATTTAACATGTTTTTAATGCAAAAATACCTAATGAGAATATGCTCCACTCCTGGCTAAAAACATTATCTACTGGCATGGGGGGAATTTAAGCCATAATGCCAGCTACTGTAGTGCAGGCCTGGAACTCCATGCAAATATTATCCTGATCCAAGAGCTACAAAGCTCTGTTTATCCTAGTAATTAATTCTGTCTTATGTTTAGTGATACAATTAGAGAAACACTGCCGTTCTGATGGGCTTGCTTCCACCAGTGCCTTTTACTATATTTACATGCCCACAATAGGCTTGGTCTCACAGAAAAGGGTGAAATTGCATTTATGGAGACAATGCCACATGCATTCCCAAAGCATTTTAGAGATGTAAAGTTAGGCTCCAAATTGCACGTTTATTGTGTGAGCACAAAATGAGCTTAGATTAAATATTGACTAAAGCCAGCCTAACACCCAAAATAATGAAGATGAGCACAATAGTGTGATTTACTCCCAGCCGCTAGAGAAATACACATCTGTAACATATAACATGCCCTTCCCACAGATATACTCTTTGTATTCTAGCTAGCCTTAGGCAGGAAAATTTCATTCTCATAAATTATGGATTTTCTTTCCCAACTGCCAACACATCCATATTACCAGTTGCAAAGCAAACAAAAATAAAGAGCTTGATTTAAAAAAGGAAAAAAGAAAAAAAAGAGAAAAAAAGAAAAAAAAAGCCATTCCCCTGACACAGTGAGGAGCAGGTGACTGGCTCCTTGAATCCTCAAAGTTGAGGCAGCAAAATGGAAGATAAACATGGATAAAATCAGAGCATCCTTTCCCTTTTGTCCCCCAAGGTGTGTGAGCCAGCGGGGAGGTGTGGGCATGGCAGGTATCCTTTCAGAGAGTACTCCCAGCCCTAGCTGTGTTCAGAAAACTATCTGTCCTTCTCACGCCTTCCTCCTTCCCAGACTTGTGGAAGAAATTCAGGGAGACGCAGACGTTAATAGAACAATTATGATAATAACCCAGTGCTGAGTGGGGGTAACACACACCCTTGCCGGCAGCTCGACCTCTAAATCCTCTAATACGGCACCGCTTCATTCAAGATTAAAAGAAATTGTAACCCAGCAGAGACAAAAAGACACAGGAGGCAAGGCAGGATCTCACTCGGCAGCGAAGCCCCACTCCAGTCCAGATGCAGTCATATC
This sequence comes from Dryoscopus gambensis, assembly GCA_013389985.1. Taxonomy (NCBI): domain Eukaryota; kingdom Metazoa; phylum Chordata; class Aves; order Passeriformes; family Malaconotidae; genus Dryoscopus; species Dryoscopus gambensis. Next base: position 211,892 of record WEIT01042003.1, on the reverse strand, counting down.
ACTTCAGCTTCTCTGTACCATCTCCATGACAACCATGTAATTTGGATGCAATAACCACTGCCGAATTGATCTTTAAATGTAGCTTTGCTATAAAACATAATACTGAACATGTCAGGCTCAGGATAAAGAGAAGTAGCCCCCCACCACTGAGGACTGTGATTTAAGAGCCCCCCTTTAATTTTCAGCTTCAATAATTGCGCGTGTGAGTGGATTTTAAAGGCAGGAGCAGCAAACACCATTCGTGTGTGTGTGCACGGCACGCTTTGGGGTAACAGTGCGAACGAGACACCACACTGAGAGCTGGAAAAATGTGTCAATGTATATCCAGAGAATGGGCATCTTCCCACATGCACGCGCATGCACACACAGACACACACACGTACCGGGGAGGCTCAGCCTCCAGCAGCTGAAGCATACAGCTGATGCATCAAATAATCCTAATAAGAATCAAACCCAGTATAACTAAGCAAAATAGGAGGGGGGATCGATGTAGAGCATGACAATGAGAGCCGGGGAGCTCGCATTGGCACTTACCCGAGCAATGAGCTGTTTGCTTTTTGGTCCCTTCACAAATGCAGCTCCCTTTTCTCTTCAACAATCCATGCAAAATAATCTGCAGTCCCACCGATGGAGGAGTGGCCCCGTCCCTCCCCCTCCACCACCTTCCTAGACCTCCCTGTTATTGGCTTCCTTCTCCCTTCTCTCCTGCTCTTCCTCGCTCGCTGGCGATGGTTACACCTCCCAGCCTTCCCCCAAGGTGTCAAGAGACTGCTGGGGATCCAGCAGGCAGGGTGGGAGGGACGGGGAGAGGGGGAGGAGGCAGGAGGCATGGTGAATGGACCAGGGAAAGGATGGAATAAAGCTCTGGCTGGCGAAGCCCCCGGCAGAGCCCCTGGCAGGAGCACACCCGCCGCTGGCTGGGAGGCTCCGCTGGCAGCGCAGGAGCCAGGGATGTCCCCGGAGTGCTGGGGCTTGTCCCCCCACAGGAACCTGCAGAGCGCTGAGGGACTGCTCTGCTTCCTGCCAGCAAATGGTCACCCTGCGAACTGACACTGGCTTGAAGTTTTGTGTTGAAATCCCGCCAAATGCTCTCAGTGTCTTTAACAACTGATGCACTTCCAAACGCAGACGTGCAGCACTGGCAGTGCCTCAAGGACCCACCTTGGTGCAGACCCCAGCACTGCAGGTTGGGTTGTTCCGCGCCTCTGGACACTCCCACCTGCTGCAGCTCCATCCCATCCCATCCCATCCCATCCCATCCCATCCCATCCCATCCCATCCCATCCCATCCCAGGCTGAAGAGCCCCCCTGGCTCCAGCAGCAGTGCTGCCCATGTGCCTGCCAAGCTGGCTCCAGAGCCTCCCCCACCACCGTGAGCTGGACCTGGTGCCTGCTCACCACCACTGACACATCTCCATCCTGACAGCTCTTGCATGCGAAGGCAATGGCTTTGTCTGCAGGCTTACCCAGGAACCTGGCTCACCAAGAGGGCTGGGGATGCAGTGTGGGGTGGAGGGGCACAGGGACACAAGGCTTTTCCTGCTTTAGGGCCTTTTTACCAGACTAACAGAGCAGTGGTTTAGGGCAAACACTGTCCCTTGGCCTTTTGGTGGCTGTGATGCAATGGGGGTTTCTGTGGGTGCACAGGTGAGGGGTGGTGGGTGCTCTCTGGGTCAAGTTGCCCAGCTGGACCACGAGCCAGTGGTCCCTTAGCCTGGGCCAGCTGGGACAGTGGCCAGCTAGAAGGATCCTTCACTCAGAGCTGGCACACCTTGGTACTGGAATCACGCATGTCTTGGTGACACACAGGACCCAGGATGTGCACCCTGACTGCTGCACAGGGATTTGGGGCCACAGAATCTCAGAAGGGTTGGAAGGCACCTGAACCACCTAGTTCCAACCCAGGCCATGGGCAGGTTCACCTTCCACTAGACCAGGTTGCTCCAAGTCTCATCAAACCTCTGGGAGAGGAAAAAGGGTTTGGTGTCCCAGACACACGTTCCAAGACAGCCCATGGCTTCCTGATTCCATGGAGAAAACCTCTTCTTAGACCCCTATCTCTTGGAAAACCCGTTCCAGGGGACACACATCACTGAATGAGCAGACAAACTCCTGGCATCCCAAATTAAAAATACCATTACAGTGTACGGCCATACATCCCAACACCGGAGCACAACCATCAGGTGAAATCATGTCCTGGAGCAGCTCAGCAGAACACAACCAGGGATCCTTCCAGCAGGGATACCTCCAGCGCAGCACTCGGGGTTATGTGCCAGGGATAGTATTGGTAATGAACCATGTAATGAGCCACCCTGCAGCTGTACTCAGGACTTTTCCAGCAAATGCAAGTGTGAATGAAGGTTACTGTGCTGGAGAGACACAAAAACGGATCTTGTGGCCACAGTCAAGAAGCTGGGTAAATCCAGGTGTGGGGCTTTTAACCTCCCACAGGGTCCCTTCATCCAAGAGATTGGCCTTACACCATCATAAAAGTCTGTCCTGCTGCTCTCTCTGATCAACTCTAATGTATTTGTAATCAAACAATTATCAGGTTAGGGTGCTTCACCAAAAAAATATTAAAATATAAAAGCAAAATCAATATTTATCAGTCTGTTGTGCTGTTCAGGTCTGAAGGCAGGGAACAAAATCCAATTTCTGTGCAGCCAGTCCTAGGAAATGACATTTTGCAGCATGAGAAAATGAGGTTCTAGTTTCTAAGAATACATCCACTAGTGGGTTCCAAATAACTGGGTTATCAATCATTCTGCTCCTGGGAATGAGCATATCAACAGCTGGATTCAGGGAGAAACCTCCTCTCCTCACTTGGGCAGGGTAGTGAGCCTGTCCTGCCGCTGATTGGGCATTCCTAACAGCAACAGGGTACAGAGATTTCCCCTGCTACATCTCTGTCAGATGCCTCGAATATGTCATAATATTTTCTTCCAATTAAGAAAACTCCTGAACTGCAGCGATTCTGTGTGTGCTGCTGAACTGTCTGGATGTGCAGGTGAATGTGCCGATGCTGTTTGCCACCTGGGACATGAGTTCTCTGAGGAAGAGGAGACATCCTGAGGTAAGGACACCTTTCCTCCACACCAGCATCAGGGGAGTCACGCCTCAAGCCCCCAGACAAGTCAAAGCAGCCCTCTGGGAGCCTGCCAGGCAGCAGGGAACTGCAGGCACCACAAAACACTGCAGACCACTCGACACCTGCACCATACAGACCATGTCAACGCGAGGCTGAGGGCAGAGGGGGACACCTGGATAAAAGACAGGAGCATGTGGTACTGAGAGGGTTCACGTTCATGTAGCGCCATGGGATCCACCAAACCCGAGCTCCAAGGCTGGCAGCTCCACAGACTCTGCTCCCCCTTTGCTCTGAGTGGAGAAGACAGGACCAGTTACCCTGCAGCATACAGGGTTTACTGACTTTCCTCGCCATTTTAAAAGTGCCTTAACGGTAGTTTAATGCCTCTCCTCAAAGTGCTGAATCCATGTTACAAAGAGTTTTCCAGCCATGCCCTGCTCTTGATGCTTAGTGTGGCACACAAGGATACTCCTGGGTGCTGCTCAGCCTTCTCAGTTCTTATTATGAAACCATCGCTAGTGTTCTTTTGAATGAGCATGCTTCCATGTCCTCACACAGCTGTTTTTCTCAGGAAATACCTTGGATTTCCCAGCTGGGATTCACTAACTTTCAGCACAAGTCAATTTGATGGAAGCCATTATTAGGAGAAATCCTTATGAGGACCTTGCTGCATGCAGGGGGATGTGGAGGGGGATAACAGCTCCTCTGAAGAAAAGGTGTCAGTCCTTGAGAGCCTCTGTCTGCATTTGACATCATCTTGACACTTAAGATGAGTTCTTTGTCCTGGGCGATGTCTGTCCTTGGAAGTAAGATGAGCTCAGAAAGTCCACACCCAGAATTTCTGCATCCAAGCGGGCTTTTGTCAGTCACAGGTGTAGGCAGAAGGCAGAGAGCTACACCAAACACCTCACCCTGAGACAAACTGTCCAACAGCCAATTAACACACAGGTGAAACAACTCCAATCCCACAACCTGCGCCTAAACACCGTGCCTGGGGTCACCCTGCAACCATTGGCTCTTCCTAGACAATGAAGCCCAACTGCTTCAAGAATGTTCCCCTAGGAGTTTTTCTTTCCCCACAGGCTGTGACCAGTTTCCCTTGTAACCTCCTCCTGGATATACATTCAAGTGAAACTTGTCTAGGGCTCCATAGGAGTCTGGTTTTCTACACCACAATTCACTCTCTGAGCTCCTCAATAACTTCCTGGGTGCTGGACCAGGACTCAGAGTTGAGTACCAGCCTGGCCAGTGCCCAGCACAGCCACCAGAGCCCTCTGGAAGTCCCAAGAAGACACTGTGCACTAATCTCCTGTGCAGGGATTAGTCACCTCTCTTGCTCATGCAAAACAAACCTCCATGTGTCGTGGAGGTTTTTGACTCCCTGCCCAGTGTAGGCACTTCTGCCTGGGAAATCCCAGCCTGGAATATGGGAGTCATCATTCCTGGCATTTCAGGTTTTGGCAGAAGGTAAGATTGATGCTGCTGGATGAGCACTCTGCTCACTCTCCATCTTCCTTCATGGGAACTTTCAAATGAGTCACTGTCCTCCAAAACGCCATCTCTCCTCTGCCCACAGGGGTTTCTGAGTGCATGAATTTGCACTTGTCTTCCTGAGAGCCCACTGCTGACACAAAATCAGCTCCCCAAGCAGACATGACCACTCGTAGCATCTGACTTGTCCTAATTTCAGTAACTTTCAGTGTATGAAAACTGTATCCTCAGCAGCTGATGTGAGCAAGTGCGTGGAGGTCCCACAGGGAGTCGGCTGTTCTTCTGGCTACCAGGGGTCTGCAGCATCTCTTCCATCTTTTATTGTACCCCAGTGCTAGGAGTCTCCCCGTCTCTGCCATCCATCATCTCACCCAAACAAATGTCATCCTATTTTGTTGGACTAATTTCATAGAATCACAGCATGGCCTGGGTTGGAAAGGACCTTACAGCCCATCCAGTTCCACTCCCTGCCATGGGCAGGGACAGCTCCCACCAGACCAGGTTGCTCCAAGCCCCATCCAATCTGGCCTTGCACACTTCCAGGGATGGGGCAGCCACAGCTTCTCTGGGTACCCCCTTCCCCAGCACCCAGGTACTGACATCCATTAAGTACCAACACCCTAACAGGACCTCTCACGATGCCTTATGAAAACATCCCATGCAGTTTTTCTAGCCCTAGACACGTACAAACATTTCAATTTGCCAGTTGCCATTTAAAGTGCTGCCTGGTTACTGCTGGGGCAAGCAGCTTTCCATGCCCCTTGTAGGATATGGACCCATCAGGCTGCTTTTCTCCAGAGCTTTGAATCTTTGACTGGACACATTTTTTTTGCAGTATCAGAGCAGAGTCTTTACCAGCTTCATCTAAAACCAACATGCCGCATTTATTTTCTTCCTGACATACGTGCATATAAACACACACACATGCACACTCCCTAATAGTCCTTAATACCACCAAACATAATTTTCATTGACTGCTCTTCCAGATTAGCCTTCCAGGTCTCTGCATTATGTAACAGTTAATTCATTGCTTTTGTTACCAAATCCCTTCTTTTCCTATTTGGGTTTTTATTACTGTTATTATTTCTGATTTTCTCTTCCTTAACAATGATAGATTCTCAGCTAAGAATATCTTCAATGACTGCAGAACTGTGTGCATGCTGTGGAGGAGACAGCATCTATCAAACTTTTCTTAAGCAACCCTCATTTAGAACACACATTTTTTTCACAGTTTTTCCTCCAATCATTTCTTGTTTGTAATTGTTCCCAACTTAGGAAAATTGACCACTTTCGAGTGCCTTGCATACATATTATCAATTTAGGATCACATTCCGCTCAGAACAAATGCAATTAGGGCATTTAAGCAACCATTTATTCTGAGTTCAGTAATCAATTCACCCTTATCTGTCCAACTGAGGCCTGATCCAGAATCACACCAAATTCACGGCAATACTTTTGGTAACAGAAAATTATCATCTGTCATTTTTAGAAACCGTGGTGCTGCGCATTGGCAGCGGCACGAGTCCTTCAGCATCTATCCCTGAGGCTGAAAAGCTGTTCTGGGAACATGGATTTTCTTTCACTTTGTTATGAAGCTGTTTAGGGAAGCTATTTGTCCATCCCCCCGTTCGATCCAGCAGTCTGCAGGGATCCATCTGCGCCGGGGCTCATCCGCTCCAGCCTGAGTGAAGAGCAGCCCTTGGTGGAATACTGGGACACTTTCTGCCCCCAGCGCTGGGGTCCCAGCATAGGAAGGACGTGGAGCTACTGGAGCAAGTCCAGAGGAGGCACCAAGATGATCAGAGGGATGGAGCAGCTCTGCTATGGAGAAAGGTTGAGAGAGTTGGGTTTTTCAGCCTGGAGAAGAGAAGGTTTTGGGGCAACCTAACTGTGGCCTTCCAGCCCCTGAAGCATCTCCAAGAGAGTTGAAGAGGGATTTCGGAGGGTGTGAGGATCAATTTTGCTGGCTGTGAGCAGGTTTTGGAGCACTGATGTGAAGGGGCGGAGAGCAAAGGAAGGAGAATTTGCTGTTACCTGAGACAATCCAAGACACAGAAAGTGAGGACACTTCAGCTGTGGGAAGAGAGGCCCTGGCCCTGGATTTTCCAGGCCTGTAGGATTACAGTGACCAAGGGCAGCAGAAAGCTCAGGCCAAGGTAAACCACACTGTCCATGGCCCATCTACCCTCACCTTTAAGGCTCATTGTCAGTCTGAGTCCAACCTAGAGGCCACAGCCTGGTCCTCTGGCTCTGACTTTTGAAAGACTTGGGACAGGGAAAGGTGGATTGAAAACTATTTTTGAAGTTATAAACCTGATTTACATTATATTAATAGAATCATAAGATGGTTTGGGTTGGAAGGGATCTTAAAGCTTTTCTTGTTCCACCCTCCTGCCATGGGCAGGGACACCTTTCACTAGACCAGGCCCTGTCCAGCCTGGCCTTGAACACTTCCAGGGATGAGGCGTCAACAACTTGTCTATGGCCTATAAATTAAAAAAAAAAAAGTTCATAAACAGACATTTTCAGATGATGGAAAAGGGAATTCAAATGATCTGATGTTTCATTTCAGCTCAGCAGTCAGGTCCTGGCTGGGAGAAATGGGGGACAGAAGCACAGGGGCCCTGGGGCTCCCACACCTGGGCTGCACGGGGGCAATTAGCAATGATGAGGTTTTACACGAGCAGAATCCCAGCACCTTCTCTGCTCTGAGCATTCCTGGGTTGCCAGAGTGGGTTCGATAAGAGGGACATTTTGGGATGTTGCTGGAGGGATGACACAGATGCCAATGAGTTACCATTAGCTCTGTGTGCCCTTAGGACTGTTGCAGCATTTAGTCTTGTGGAAATGACCACTGGAACTGGGACAGGAGCACGAAGGGCAAGGCTGAAGCTGTTACAGAGACCCAGCAGCACTAATGGCACTGCAAGGGGCAAAGAGCAAATTATTCAGTGGCTGGGCTGAGAGAACAAACCAAAACTATTTCTGATAAAGCAATTAGTTATAGCCCAGTGTTTCACCTCTCTTAAGCTGGGGGTCAGGGGGAGATAGTGATCTTCTGCAAGCAGGGAGATGAAGAGCGGTTTAACAATTTAGGGAAAAATCAATTTTAGCAAACTATAAGGAGACCATTCACAATGAAGAACTGCAATTGCAACTTTTATGAAATGATTTTTTTTCCCTGATTGGAACTCCAGCAGGAACCTGTGAACTTGTGGAGCTGACAAAATACGTTTCATTTGCAAAAGAAACCCACTTTTTAAAAAATTTTAATTTTTTCTTTCAGTTCACTTCCAGGTATTTTTCTTCTGTTCTAGCTGAGCTGAATTTCTGTGACGCATCTGTGGGGAATGGGAAGGGAGCTGAGATAGGTCTGGAAAGGCTGCATGGGCATCTGTGCTGCTGCCATCACTGATGGCATCGAGGGCACAGCCATAACCAAGCTTCCTTTCTCCATCCTTCAGGCCATTTACAGCTAACCTCACCAGGGCTCAAGTTCTTCCACGCTCCGGATCACAGGATGGGTTCCCATGGAGCTGGTGCCCCTGGGGCTGCTCCTCACCGTGGCACGTGCCCACAGCACAGAGGATGGAACCGTGTTTCCAGCAGCAGGGTTTATCCCTCCTCAGCCACAGGCCGGGGGGGACTGAGATGCAGTTAAGTAGTTCCCCAGCCTGCACTACTTTTTAGCTCAATTTCCATTTCCTAAACCGCTGCTGACGTCTGTCTAAATAATCATTATCTCTACAACCACGCTGAGTTTTAGCTTTGCTGAGCATCCCACAGCAGATTTGGAGCTTTGGAAAGGATGCTGAGCTTAAGAAGCTGCTGCTCTGGGTGTCTGTCCCATCCCACTGGCTGTTTTTGCCTGCGCACACACAAACACACACCCTACGTGCATGTGTGCTCTCTTTCATGTGAGCTGCCTAAGTGAACACTTGCTGTCAGATCTTCCAAGCCACAGCACATTTTTAATCAGTCAGATAATTCAATCATTCATTTCAGACCTGCTCTGCACAGCTGTCATTTGCAACCATCAAAGCTTCTCTGTCAAAAATCCACGCAGGCTGGGGGTTCATTCAGGCATCGCTGTTTCAAAGTGCTGAGGGGGGTGCAAAGGAAAAGAGCTAACAGGATGGATTAAATGAACTTATTAGAAAGACTTCTGAAGCTACCACCCAACCATCCTCAGCAGACAACAATGGCATGGCACAAGGGCAACTCAGGCATCTGCAGGATTTGTAAGGTATTTGCAAATCTCACTCTTAAATTGCAGAATGGGGAGAATGGAGGCGGGGGGTGTCAGATGAAGCTTCCTGCCTGAGATGCTCAAAGCTACCGAATGGGATTTGGATGTCTGGTTCTCATTAAAATTAATGGAAATTGGGTGCCCAGACCTACAGGCAGCTTTCAAAAGCTGCGTCTCCATTTATAATTAATGTTCCCAACAGAGTGACTAAATATTTATACAATAGTTCACAATATATGCAAAGTGGGAAAGATGCCTCTTGGTAGATCAGGGACCCAGAGAAGGAGAATCCGATGGGGTGTCAGGCTTAATCTGCCTTGTCTCTTGTTTAAAGCTCTTCTACTTGCAAATCTCCAGCGGTTCCCACTGGATGAGCACCTGGGTGGTAGCTCAGCAACGATGATGTTCTCAGGGTACAATGAAGCAAATTAAAATGGCAGATTAACAGCTTTCCTGGGTTCTTTTCCTGTCCCTCCCCACAGCTCTGACTTCCTTCATCAACTCACTTCATCTCTGCAAATCCCAGTTTCCAGTATGAGAACTGCACGGTGTTGCTGCAGGAGTGCGGTGGAGCTCAGGGCATGAGCACTCCCCTGGTCAGAGGTGCTATGGGTGGGAGATGCCGAGGAAAAGACTGACACTAATCCGCCTCCAGGCATCAGCAGAGCTGTGGCTGGATCTGCTCCACTGCATTTGCTCTGTAGGGATGGAGTAATTCAGGGTACAAAGCTGGGGATTGGACTCTGAGGGTGTTTGGGGGATCTGGATAAAAGCTTGGCACCCCTGCAGAAGTTCAGAGGAAACAAGTCCTGTCCTGGTTTGTCTGTCCTTGGGGGGAAACCCTTCTTCAGCTGGACCGTCTCTAAACCCTGCCCCAGCTGATCCCCTGAGAGGCTGTCCATGGAAGCTTGGGCTTCATGGACCCAGCAGCCTCGGGCCCCCACTCAGAAGAGGTCCTGGGTTGGTTCAAGACAAACATCTTTGGTTGGGCCTGATGATCACAGTGGTTTACAGTGCCTTAATCAAGGAGATTCAAGTCCTCTAACCTTTGAAAATCCGCCTTTTAACTTTATTCTTCTTTGTCTCTCCTAAAACCACCAGATGGAGAAGCTCTGCTGACTCAGGGAATATGGAGACAGCTCCAGTCTCCTCCCATTGGCACCTCCAGGTTTGTCAAGCCCTGACAAATGTACTGAGAGCTCACATCTATAGGTCCCCAACTTCTAGGGTGTGAGTTGTAGCTGCAGCTTCACTGAAAGGACACAAAGCTCAAAGGACACGTCATCTGGTCTGTGTCCGTGGACAAACACCTTCTGTTACAAAGGGTTTAGTCCCACCCTTCAGCCTCTGGTCTGCTGGCTCTCCTCTGCTACACTGGAAATCATCAGTAGCTCATGCTGCCTCTCCTTGTGACCTTGGGTGCCCTACACAGATCTTTCTCTGGTTGCCCTGACCCTCCTGACCGTATTTCAGAGCACAGCATGGGCTGTGTTTGGTGTCAAGGCCGGCTTAGCACAGCTACACAAAGCTTATAGTGAAATCATAGAGTATGCTGAGTTGGAAGGAACCCACAAGGACCATCCGGTCCAACTTCTGGCCCTGTGATACCCCAACAATCCCACCCTGTGCGTTGTCCAAATGCTCCTGGAGCTCTGGCAGCCTTGGGGTCATGACAACTCCCTGGGGAGCCTGGGCAGTGCCCCACCACCCTCTGGGAGAAGAACCTTTTCCTGATGTCCAGCCTGACCCTCCCAGTGCAGCTTCAGCTATTTCCTTGGGTCCTGTCACTGTCATTGGTGCTGCCCCTCTGCTTCCCCTCGTGAGGAAACTGCAGACTGCCTTCAGGTCTCCCCTCAGCCTCCTCTGCTCCGGGCTGAAGAAGCCAAGTGCTCTCAGCAGTCACCCAAGACATGGAACTGAACATGAGCTGCAGCCACATCCCCTGAACCTCACAGCCCATCAGGCAGGGCAAAGGGGAGAGAAGGCACCATTCCTCTCTAACACCATGGCCAGTCTGCGTGGCATGGGACAGTCACTGTTCCATGGGTTTGTTCCCAATTAAAACAGTCGGCTTTGCAAGACAAAAATAAATGCAAATTCAAGGCTTAGAGCTGTTGTCCCCAGATATGATGCCAGGAGAGCATCAAGGACACATAAAGAACAAAACAGCTTAATTTTCCCTGTGAACACCTGTCTGCTTATTTTTTAATTAAACAACAGCTGAGTGTAGACTTGTGAGACAGCAGAGGGATCCCAAGACAGAGGAGATTAGGTGATCTACACATGTGAGGATGTAAACCCTTCCTACCATGGAGAGCGTGGCAGAATCTGCTCCGTCACTGAACCCTTCACTGCAACAAGCTTCTGCAAAGGCTCCCTCAGTTTTTGAGCATTTAAGCCCAGAAACATTTACACACTCCGAATCACAGCCAGCACCCCATCCTGTAAAACAGACAGGGGTCACGGGCATGGGCATTTTAGGAGCAGGTTGGAGAAGCCTCTGTTGGCAGTGACCTACAAAAGAACTGGTCCCATCTTCAGGCACGAGCATGGACTAGGCCACCTCTGAAAGCTCCTGCCAGCGCCCTGCAGGTCTGTCACTTGTTGACAGATGTGCAGGTAAAAGTCTGAAGGTCTGTATTTTCCTATCATGCAGACTCAGGAACAAATTTCCCCATCCAGAGATCCCCCAGCCCTTGGCGATGGAGGGAGGGCTGTGAACCCCGGCAGAACGTCTTGGCCTTGCTCCCAAGGAACCAAGCCTGCATCCCTCTGACACATGAGAGGTTACAGAGAAAAGAGTGGGCCAAGGGCTCAAAATGCTCAGCCCCAGTAATGCCTCCTCAGACCCCAAACCAATGATCCAACCACCACCCTAAGTCACAGACAGGGGCCCCCTTAGAATCACAGAAGGGTTTGTGTCGGAAGGGACCTTAAAGATCAGCCAGTCCAACCCCCTGCCATGGGCAGGGACACCTTCCACTATCCCAGGTTGCTCCAAGCCCCGTCCAACCTGGCCTTGGACACTTCCAGGGATGGAGCAGCCACAGCTTCTCTGGGCACCCTGTGCCAGGGCCTCACCACCCTCACAGGGAAGAATTTATTCCCAATATCCCATCTAATGCTGATCTCTGGCAGTGGGAATTGTTCTACCACTCCATCCCTTGCCCAAAGCCTCTCTCCAGCTCTCCTGGAGCCCCTTTAGGCTTTGAAAGGGGCTCTAAGGTCTCCCTGGAGCCTTCCCTTCTCCAGCTGAACACCCCCAGCTCCCCCAGCCTGGCTCCAGAGCAGAGGGGCTCCAGCCCTTGGGGCACCCATGCTGGGAACACAACCATGCTCCCAGGGAGGGCTGTGCAGGCTGCTGCGCTGTCAAACTGCCCTAGATTGGAGCGGGTAAGCTCCTTTCTGAAGGAAGATAATTGCTCTATTTTAAAACTAAGTGGTTCAAGGAGAAAAACGGAGGTGAGAGGGCCCGATGCTCTGAGCTCGGGGTGGGAAACCGGAGGTGTGCAGGGCAGAGCACCCTGACAGCTGCTTTGCTGGATGGTCAAAGTGATGAATGAAAAGCACCAGTCAGGCTGTCACTGTGTCCCCAGCCCGGCCAAACTGGTGCTGCTGGGGCGAGCAGAGACCAAGGTGGGAGAATTTGGTGCCCCTACTTGGGGTACTGAGCTGCAAGGGTGAGCACCCTTAAAATCCAGAAGGGAAAAGTCCCAGGTGGAACAAAGATCCCATCTCCTCTCACCTGTTCCTCCTCCACCTGCAAGTTCAGGTTTTGTGGCCATAAAGGAGGCTCCCAGAGCACTCTGGCTCGGCCCTGTAGGCCAGGTCCGAGAACGGGCGTTGTGCAGCCTGGCCACGCACAGGGACAGCCCCCACCACGGGGACAGCTCCCATGGAAGCTGCTCCGGGGAAAATAGTTGCCGCTTCGGCAAACCGTCTCCCAGAGCAAAGACCAACAAACTGGAGCAGACAACAACAGAGCCATTAATAAGGGCAAGGCTGGCATGTCCCTGGACCGCCCCACCACTGTGATCAGTGATTTCAACAGGCAAGCACAGAAGAGGCCTCTTCAGCACAGTTTTGTCCTTGCTGCTTAAAATTCCATAGCTCCCCTTTCCAAGTGGGCAGGAAAGAAACAGTTTTTGTACGTTCACAGCCCGCCCCCCTCGTCCCCATTTGTATGGAGGAAGCTCTCTGGCTTGAACCTGGCAGGCTCTGGGCTGCAAGGGAAGGACACCAAGAGGCTTGAAGGATGTGTCAGCTGACTCCTAAGGCCAGCGCTGGCCCTGGCAGAGACGGGTCCTGTCTGAAGGTCCCTTGGATAGAGGTCAGAGAGACACACTTGGTGCTCCAGCAGCCTGTTTTGCACCAGGAGGCCTGGGAACAGCTCCCAGCTTCCCCCCAGGTGGGCATCCTTGCTGATTCTCCCCTCCCCTCTGCACAGGGGCAGAGCCCTGTCGCCGGCAGGTCTGCTGCTCATCCATCCACACAAAAACAAAATGCGCACTTGGTGAGCAAAGCCATGGCTTGCCTTCAGGCAGCATCTCAAGACAATGATGTAAACCCCATTTTTGGGGGACCCTGTGACCTGGAAACCACGGTGGAAGCACTCAGCTGGCCCCTCATACAGGACCTGAATATTATTTGTGCAAAATTTTGCTTTCAAGCCAAGGCTGGCTGCCCTGTCTCGTCTGAGAGCTATTGGCCGTCATGTCAGGTCAGAGTTAAGGTTACTGACAACGTTAATGACACGTTTTCTCTCTCAGACAGCTGAGGCCCCCTTTTGCACCACAAGAGCCCAGAACAAGCCAGAGGATGCCATAAGTGCCCTGCAAAGCTTTGTCCCCCTTAAAATAGTTTTGCAGTTGAGAATGCACAGCTGTAACTTAGCACGAGTGTCTGGAAAAGAAAAGTCCTTGGGTCTTGCGTGTGTGACCCCAGCTCGTGCCCATGGCTCCGTGCAGCCGGTGCTTCCAGCTGCCAACCTCAGCTGGCCAAGCTGTGGAATCAGAATCAATGAATCACAGAATGGTTTGGGTTGGAAGAGACCTTAAAGGTCATCTGGTTCTAGCCCCTTCCATGGGCAGGGATACATTCCACTAGCCCAGGTTACTCCAAGCCCCATCCAACCTGGCTTTGGACACTTCCAGGGGTGACGCAGCCACAGCTTCTCTGGGCACCCTGTGCCAGGGCCTCACCACCCTCACAGGGACGAATTTCTTCCTAATACCCAATCTAAACCTACTCTGTCAGTTTGAAGCTGTTCCCCCTTGTCCTGTCACTCCAGGCCCTTGTCCAAAGTCCTTCTCCAGCTCTCTTGTAGCCACTGCAGGTACTGAAAGGCCACAACAAGGTCACCCTGAAGCCTTCTCTTTTCCAGGCTGAACAATCCCAATTCTCTCAGCCTTTCCTCATAAGGGAGGTGTTCCTCTCCTATGAGATACAAGGGACTTTCTGCTGTCAGGCCCTGTCTGACAGCCACCTCCTTCCCTTCCTTGGTGAGCCTTATCTTTGCCACACGCAACCTCAGCCCTTTGTCTCTCAGGACGGGGCTTAGAGAACTCTCCAAAGTAAACGAAGCGGGTCCATCCCCTCATTAACTCACAGGGCCTGTCTCCCTTGATTAGATTGTGCTGACTCTGCTTGCACATCACACTTGCTGCTCTAGATGCAGGGACACTGGGGCATTTCCAGCTGGGACACAGACAAAAGGAGGAGATAGCAGAGCCTTGGTTACCACCAGAGCAATTCAGGACAAATAATTAGAGGCTTTCATGGCTAATTGGATCTGTACTGTCAATCCAGGACAGGAGATGCCTTAACCCACACTGCCTGCCTGAGATTGCTAAGCAGGCCATAAATAAACTGCAGCACTGGTCCAAAGCTCACCAGCCTTCGGCTTCCACAGCACAGCCGGTCCAACGGGGCACTCCAGCTCCCCTGCCCTTTTCCACACCCTTGCAGCCATGCCAGGACACCTGGAGTCCACCTGGAGTAGCTGAGAGGCCTCAGACGTGCTGACCTCAGTGTGTCATGGCTGGCTTGAACAAGAAGCTTAAGTTTTCTAAGTGAGGTCAAAGGGTAAGTGAAGAAGAGGCTGGGAAGAGCCGGAGTCAGAGATCAGGGCTAGCAGGGGCTGGCCGCCCAAGGTGCTTTTCCAAGAAAGGCTTGTGAGCTGGCAGTCCCTGGACTAAAACCTGCCTGTTCGCAGTTACAGGACAAGGCTCCCATTTCCCAGCTCACTCAACCCTGAGAGTGAGCTCAGCCCTTTCCTCCTCTGCTCAAACCTCTCTTCCAGATCCTGGGAGTGCTGCCGCTTGAAGATAAGACATACAAACAAGAGCAAACACCTTCACATGACTGCCAGGCACCCAGACCCTTAAAGTGAGCTGGAAGCCTGACTCTGACCCCTGAGCACCTTCAGCATCTGATGTTCTTCAGGGAGGCACCAGGTCCCTGAGCTCATGCCCTGTGTGCAAGGCTGGGGTCCGTGCAAGGTCCCCAGGAAACAGAGCAAAGAGACACGGCTTGTGCTGCTTGGGACCACGGCCTGCAGAACTTCTGCCTCTGCCAGGGGAAAGCCGGGCACAGGACACACAGGAAGGCAAAGTCACAAAAAGGACAGGGCCAGGCAAAAATAGAATAACCTACTTGAAAGTAGGACAACATCGCTAAAGAGTAGGACATCTGGTCACCGCAGCAGGAGGAGCAAACGCAGAGCAGGCAGCTTGTCCACACACACGTCTCACCTGATGGGGACAGCCCGAGTGCAGATGTGTGGTGTGCTCAGGCAAACAGCTGGAACGAGCAGTCCCCCACCAAAGCAGAGCAGCTCTCAGTGTCTCTGAGACGACTTCTAGACTTGCTGCTGATGGTCAGTCCCCTTGTCTTACCAGGAGCAGTATCCCACAGGAGCCTGTGGGACGTGTGCCCAAACTGACAGCTGATCCCTTCCCCCTGATTCGCTAAACACGGGGTCTTGCAAGAAACGATCCCCAAAAGAGAAACCAGAAGGAGATTCCCTGTGTGCCAGATCACTGACATGCCAAAACATGTTTAATGCTCCCTGCTCCGAGGCCGCCCCTCCCCTGGCTCCAGCCCACCTACCTCTGCTGGACTCCTTGACCCCCAGCGCCTTCCCCCAGCCAGGCTGACAGCTCACTGCCAGAGCACAGTTCAGAGAGGACATGGTTAAGGAGTGATTAAGGTTCATCACTGAGCTTGTATTAGCATCTTCACAAGCTCCACAGCGTCAGGCTGCAGCTAAGCCAGGCGGGATGGGTCTTTTGGAAGGAAACAAGAAAGTGAATGCTGCAGATAGTGAGCTCATCCAAGGAGCCTCAGTGCTCCTTGCAGAGAGGAGTTAACGCCACGTCGCTGCTCCAGGGCACAGTTTCCTACCCGGCCTTGGCAGGACAGGCAGTTTTCTTGGCTTAGGACCCTGTGCTGGAACGGAAACTCAGAGCATCAGGTCTCAGGACACCATTCAAAGCCCTGTTCCTTGTTCCTGCTCTCAAAGGAGGCAGTAGGAAACCATCCAGGTCCCTTTGCAGAACGCTTTACAATTAAGCCTTCCAGAGGAAGGTCTCCCTGCCAGGTGTGGTTTGTTTCTTAAACTCAGACTTGCCAAAAGCAGTCTGGGGCAGCCTTGAGGTGAGGAGTGACCCACAGCATCCCCCTCAGCTGAGGTGAGTGCTTCTGGACTAACCTGATGGCTGAGCCCACCCTGAGAAAAGCCAGCAAGATCATTTTGCCAGTATCCCCACATCAGCTCTCTTAACCTGTCACCCGCAGTGACATTTTGCCTGCCCTGCATCCAGTTCAGGAGCTCAGCCCCTCCCTCTGAGCCAGGGGAGGCTGCACACCAGCCTGGAACGAAGCTGAGAGGTGGAGAAGGGTGCCTCTAGTCTTTGCTAGGGCTGTTACAGTGGCTTTCAGAGAAGAAAAGGCTTTTGGGGTAGAAGGAGGGATCGGGCAGGGCAGGCTCAGGCAGCAGGAAAGCAGGAGGATGGTCTGCCTTACCCTGTGCTGGGGCAGATGTCACAGTCCTTCCCCAGGAAGAGCTGTCTGGGACAGCAGTGATGGTGCTGGATGAAGCCCAGGGGTGACAGAAAACACAGGGACAAACAGAGAAGAGACCACAACCTCCAGCCCCGGGGCTGCCTGGGTCCCGTTTGTGGGGCCAGGGGTGGGGATGGGATGATGCCTTTGGGCTCCCAGCAGTGAAATTCAGTTTGCCAGCAGCTGGGTGCAGGCACAGCTGGCTCTGAGCTCTCTGTAGGGGCACAACCCGGCTGTTCACAGCCACTCAGCACCTCAGCCAGCCCAGGAAGCAGCCCAGAACCACCACCTCCCTCACACTTTCTCCAGTAACCATTTTCCTGCCACACTGCTGCCAACTGCTGCCAGGAAGAAAGAACCAAAAGGACTCACTCTGGGACAATGATTTTGTAACTCCAGACTGTCTTTCGCCCCCTGCAAAGGCATTTTGACTGAGGAATCACCTCAAACCCACAGACAAGAACTTAATTCTGAAGACGTGACCAACATTTTCCTTTAACTTAAAAAAATATTTCAGAAAAGCAACCTCATTTATCAAACGTTCTAATTCACAGGCTGCCCTCTAACTCCCCCCAAGTATATCTGCAAAGGTGGGAGCAGATGAGCTCCACTCTGATCAACAGGCAGGGTCTGCACTGCCCAGAGGTACTGACTGAGAGTGGACTCGAGGCTGAAGACATCCCACAGCACAAGACTGCTCCTCATAGCAAGAGCTTCCCGTCCCACAGACACGGCATCCCATGCCTGCAATCTGCCGGGAGGCCACTCACTGTGCTTGCCTAGAAAGGCCTGACACCTTCCCAGCACGATTGCTGTCCATCAGGCTCAGATGACCTGCAAGTCAGCTTCAGCGGGCTTGTCCACATCACAGCTTTCTGTTCCTGCTTCTCAGCCGTCCCTCTACACCGGGGAACTCCAGCAAACCCATATCTGAACAAAGGAATGGGCATGACAGGGATGCTGCTCCTCTGGCTCTTACACACCCCTGGTTGAAAGGGTGTTTCTGACACCCAGCTGAGCCTGCTCCCTCACCCAGGAGAAAGCTGGAGACGCACTGGACAAGGAAGCAGCTGGCCAGGAACCTGAGAGCAGAAAAATCCTTGCAGCAAACCCTCTGCCAGGCCTCAAATCCTCCAAAACCCCTGCACCAAGTCCTTCCCTGAACAGCCCGAGAAGAATTGCAGCTTTGAGATAGCGTGAGACCACTTGAGCACAAGCTTAATCCCGCAGTGCTCCATCCTGGAAGCTCTCAGGGAAGAACAGCTGCCTTCCAGCTCAGCTCCTGTCACTTCTCCCAACACCGCTTGTAATAGGATGGTGCTCCCGGGGGTGGTCGCTCCAGCCTCAGGCACTGCTGGACTTGCAGAGAGGTGGGCATGCAGCGCCCTGAGCAGCCTGTCCTGCACCCTGCTGCTGATCCAGGGGATGGCACAGCCCGAGGAGCACCCCCAGCCCTCCTGCACGGGGGTAACACAGCCCCAGAGCACCCCCAGCCCTCCAGCACGGGGGAAACACAGCCCCAGGAGCACCCCCATCCCGCCAGCACGGGGGTAACACAGCCCGAGGAGCACCCCCAGCCCTCCAGCACGGGGGTACCACAGCCCGAGGAGCACCCCCAGCCCTCCAGCACGGGGGTACCACAGCCCGAGGAGCACCCCCAGCCCTCCAGCACGGGGGTACCACAGCCCGAGGAGCACCCCCAGCCCTCCAGCACGGGGGTACCACAGCCCGAGGAGCACCCCCAGCCCTCCAGCACGGGGGTACCACAGCCCGAGGAGCACCCCCAGCCCTCCAGCACGGGGGTACCACAGCCCGAGGAGCACCCCCAGCCCTCCAGCACGGGGGTACCACAGCCCGAGGAGCACCCCCAGCCCTCCAGCACGGGGGTACCACAGCCCGAGGAGCACCCCCAGCCCTCCAGCACGGGGGTACCACAGCCCGAGGAGCACCCCCAGCCCTCCAGCACGGGGGTACCACAGCCCGAGGAGCACCCCCAGCCCTCCAGCACGGGGGTACCACAGCCCGA
Organism: Dryoscopus gambensis; assembly: GCA_013389985.1. Taxonomy (NCBI): domain Eukaryota; kingdom Metazoa; phylum Chordata; class Aves; order Passeriformes; family Malaconotidae; genus Dryoscopus; species Dryoscopus gambensis. The sequence continues at coordinate 192,974 of WEIT01042003.1, read as the reverse complement.
GGAGCACCCCCAGCCCTCCAGCACGGGGGTACCACAGCCCGAGGAGCACCCCCAGCCCTCCAGCACGGGGGTACCACAGCCCGAGGAGCACCCCCAGCCCTCCAGCACGGGGGTAAGACAGCTCCGGGGCACCCTCCTTCCCTTCGGTGCAGGGTTTAAGGATAACACAGCCCGGGGGCACCCCATTGTTTCAGCACGTGGGACAACACAGCCCCAAGGAGTACTCTCTTCTCTCTGGCACGGGGACAACACAGCCCGGGGACACCCCCATCCCTCCGGTACGAGGATAGCACAGCTCTGGGAGCAGCCCCTTCTCTCCGTCGCGGGGGATAACACAGCCCGAGGCACCTCCATCGCCCTGGCACAGAGAATAACGCAGTGGATAGCACGAGGGCACCCGTAACCCTACAGCACGTGGGTGACACAATCCGGGGAGCACCCCCATCCCTCGAACACGGGGACAACACAGCCCGGGGACACCCTCATCCTTCCGGTACGGGGGATAACACAGTCCGGGGGTACCCCCATCCCTCCGGCAGCGGGATAAGACAGTCCGGGGGCACCCCCATCCCTCCAGCATGAGGGATAGCACAACCCAGGGGCACCCCTATGCCTCCTATGAGGACAACGCAGCCTGGAGGCACCCCAATTCCTCCAGCACGAGGGAATCACGCAGCCCCGGGGGCATCCCCATCCCTCCGGCATGAGGGACAACACAACCCGGGT
>WEIT01042003.1:85657-184332 GCA_013389985.1 Dryoscopus gambensis | reverse complement strand
TCCCTGCGCGGGCCGCTCCTGCTGGCTCCGAACAGCGCCGGGGGGAGCGGGGCCGGCCGGGGGTGCAGCTCGTCCTGCCGCACGCCTTGTCCTTCAGCCGGGACTGCCGTCGGCGGGGCAACCTGAGCCGCGCTGCCATAAAACACAGCGGCGGGACGGGAGAGCCGCCGCGGAGCGGGCGGAGGAGCCGGAGTCGCCCGGAGACGAAACGTGCCCCGGGGGTGGCGGGGATGAAAGGGAGGGATGGAAGAGAAAACGGAGATCAAGGACACTGTGACGCCATGTGGCTGTTGCAGGGTGTCTCATGCTTTCGCAGCAGGGCTGGGCAGATTTATAGCTTTGTCTTGAGGGTCTGGAGCCAGTCTCCACTTATTTCACATTTAGAAGGCAGTTTCCTTTGCTCTTCCTCTTCCTCTGGCTTGTAGATCTGCGTGTCCCACGCTGGAGCAGCCCCATGTCCTTGTTCTCTGCATACGGAATCAGCCTGGGACAGATGCTGTGTCTCTGGCAGCGCCAGACAGAGCCAAACAGGGTCTAAGGGATCACTGTTTTCCTGCTCTTGTCACACAGCTCTGTGCCACTGCAGTGGCCAGAAACTGAATTTAACAGTCCTTCTCCATGGGAGACACGAACCAGGCAGCTGGCCCAGGGCTGCCAAAGCTGTAATGTTCTTCCAGTGTGGATTTTCCTTCATTCTCCCCAACAGTGGGGCTCACCATTCTGCCCATGGCCGCCTGTCCAGCTAAGAGGGAACAGGATCTCCTGTGGTTTCTGTGGGTTTTAGAGCCAGCAAATATCCTCTAGACTCTATGCTCCTGAAGCCATTTCAGCCCGTGCCACCTTCTCCTCATGGCTGTGATGGATGAGAAATGCAGGAGACCAACGTTGTTCAGACAGCACATCCAGGGTCCTGGCTCATGATGTGACTCTGCGTGTTGAGCATGAGATCAGAGCACTGCTTTCTGTTTCCTGTGAGGTTGCAGGAACCACCCAAGCTGACCCCCTTGTCTCCCTGGTTTCCTGCTTTCCAGCATCTGCCTCTGCCAGGAGAAAGGTTGGTGGGTGGCTGATGATGGGTACCCCAGTGCCACCCTGACCTCCAAAACCGTTCTGGGGGACCCTTAGCTATTTTCCAGGCCTGCTGCCATGATAAGGCACTTGAAGAGTTCCCCAGGGGAGACGCAGATAAGGACAGACCCATCTGCAGAGAGGTAGAAAAAGCTCCAGAAATCAGTCCGGGTCTCCCAGCAGATGCAATGAGTCTCCTCCATAACTGATCATTTCGCATTTCCAGGCTGCCAGGGCATGCAGGAGGCACTGCTGCCTCCACAGGTCACCACGACAGAGGGGACAGCAGACCTGCTCCCACCTCTCCTCCGTTTTCCTCGTGTCATCGGCTGCGATCCAGCAGCAGGGAGAACAAAGAGCAGGCGCTGGGAAAGCAGTTACTGCTCCTCACTGGGGTTGCTGTGCAGCAACGGGGAGCAGGAGCAGCACTGAACCCCAGCCCTTCCAAGAGAATCAGTGGGAGCACAGCACCTTTCTGGGCCTCCCCGTGCCCTCAGTGTGGTCATTAGTCTTTAGCACAGACACACACGTCTGCAGGCAGACAAACAGGCCCAGCAGCACGCAGGAGGTCTCTTGTCTGTGCACAGGAAATCTCCATCTTTTAGGCTCAAGGGAGACCTCATCCATGTGTATAAAAACCTAAAGGGAGGGTGCAAAGAGGATGGGGCCAGGCTCCTCACTGGCACCCAATGACAGAACAAGAGGTGGTGGGCACAAACGGAAGCAGAGGAAGATCTCTCTGAACATCAGGAAACATTTTTCCCTTGGAGGGTGACCAAGTACTGGCACAGGTTGCACAGGGAGTGGTGGAGTCTCCATCCTCAGAGGTATTTAAAAGCTATTTGGACATGGAGCTGGGCAGCTGGCTCTGGGTGGTCCTGCTTGAGCAGGGGGCTGGGCCAGGTGACCTTTCCTGCCAACCTCAGGCAGTCTGTGATGCTGAGATCTTGCTGGAGGCAATTGTTCTTCTTTCCAAGTCAAAGCCTTAGATTCTTCTCTCTGCCTCGCACTGATTTGCCCAGGTTGATGGCTGTCACAAATGCCAAACTGACCTGTGTGGGGCCAGGTGGAGGTGGATGCATCTCCCAGGCAAAGGAAGATGTTTGCCTGCTCAGCCACAGCCCTGAGAAAGCAGCAGACTCTGTGTATGGGCCAGAGCCACCACATGCAGGAAACTTCACTGACTCCCTCCATGCCAGGAGGGACAGGCAGGCTGGGAACTCCCACACGACCTGGCCTTGGTCCCTCCAACACTGGGTCTGATGTGGACTCAGCCAAGGACATATTAGAGATGGACTCTTCACAGAATGCAGGGCTGCTCCTGGGAGCACATCCCACGCCAGGCTGTTCCTGCTGCCCAGGCTTCCTCCCACCCAGACTTCCCTTCCTCAGATCCAGGTCACTGCCTCTTGCCCTCCCATCATCAGAGATGGTGAATAATTCACTCCATTTCTGTCATTACCTTGAAGGTATTTATAGTGTGTGATCGGTGCCCTCAGAGAATTCCCTCTCCTGAGCTCCATAAATTGCGTTGTCTCGCTCTCTCCTCCCCACTGCCCGTGCTAATTGCTGCCTTGTGTTTGCTGACCTCTTGCATTTTGTTTGGTTTCTTGCATCCTTGGACCACGGGGGCAAAGGCTCTCTCCATTTCTCCCCAGGCTCTCCACTGAGGCCACAATGTTGTGGGCAAAGCGATCCCCAGGTAACGGGGGCACGGCAGGCGTTGTGAGACTGCAGGGCCATCTTGCTGCATGCTGGGCGTTCAGTGTAATCTCACTCGTGGGCACATCCCACACGGAGGAGAGGCTCAGCCAGAGTGGTGGATGGGTTTCTGTGCAAAGCAAGGGCAGCTGGAGCACGTGGTGAGCTCCTGCTGCACATGCAGTGCCTGCGTCACTGCTGACTCCAGCTCTGCCTCTACACGTTTTGGGGTCAGGAGGGACCTAAGGTCATCTATGGCTCAGAGTCCAAGGCCAGGCTGGATGGGGTTCTGAGCAACCTGGTCTAGTGGGTGGTATCCCTGCCCATGGCAGGGGGTTGGAGTGAGATGAGTTTTAAGGTCCCTTTGAACCCAAATCATCCTGTGATTACAGGAGGGCAGATTTCTCCCAGCAGTTTTTGGTTTTGGCCATGCTGCACTTCAGAGCTCTCTCTTTCCATGAGGAACCATCTGTCTCTCACGCCCATGGCAGGACTCATGAACAGGCCGAGTGTCACTCACAGTGTCCCAAACTCTCAGGGCCTGCCACCAGAGTTGCTCCAGAGGAACGTGTGGTTTTGAGCTGTCCCCCACGGCTCAGGAAGCACCACAGCATGGCAGAGCGGGCACAGAGAGCTCATACTCTGTGACGCCTCACTGGCCTGGAGGCAAGCACAGAATCAAGAAATCATTAAGGCTGAAACAGCCTTCTAATATCATCGGGTCCGACGAGTAACCCAGCACTGCCAGGTCCACCCCTGAACCACGTCCCCAAGCACTGCAATCCAAGCTGGACAGCCCACAGGGTATCCTGTGACAAGAACCAGGAGACGAGGGCACCAGGCACGTAGTAGCACCGTGCCTGTTTTCCTCAGGGATGCCGTTAGTTCTCGGCAGTTGTATTAAATCTTTATTTCTGTTTCCTTGGCTCTGAGCACTGCCAGTATCTCATGGCAGGGAGTCCCACAGATTAGACTTTCGGGAAGCAGCCTGCTCCTCCCCAGCTCAATGTTAATGTGGTTACTTCCAGAGTTGCTCAAGGTCACTGCGTCCCTCCCATGTGAGGGAGGATCACGAGCTGAGCTGTGCCAAGTCTGGCAGGTCTGAGCTGACGGTGGGGCAGGATCCTGAGCTGGCCTCAGCTGGGCTTACAGTGGGGCAGCTGCTGGTCTGCACAGGGGCCCTGGGGCAGCTGTGGGGTCCCAAGGGAGAGCACCAGTACCCCCAGGGCTGGTGAAACTGGAGCAGAGCTTTCCCACGCGGTGGGCTTTGGTGCCGCACTGCCCAAAGGACAAAGCACAGAGGGGAGGACGGGGCTGGAGCAGGTCAGGGAGGACACGGCTGCCCAGACCCACGCCTCAGCTTCATCCCCTCTGCTCGCACCGGCGGGATGAGCATCCCAGGACGCTGCTCTCCTGGGCGCCGGGCACTCAGGGGCTGCTGGTCCGGCGCTGCCATTCTCCTCCGAGGTGTCTCCACGGGTCACCGACTGTCCCCCCGCAGGGAGTGGGGGCATCGCCACCGCCCGCAGCTCCCCCGGGCCCAGAGCAGGCGGATGCCCGGCTCTGCTCCGCTCTGCTCCGCTCGAGGAACCACGGCGAGCGCGGCAGGCGGCACTGCTGTGTAGATGCTAAGCTAGGCCAGCATATGGTGCTGTAGGTCCGTGGTATAGCTCGTGAGACAGCACAGTGACCTGGGCTCCGGGAACTGCTAGAAGTCAGCGCAGTAGCACTCGGGAAGCTTGAGGCAGCTGTCTCCTATTTTGCTTGGGCTTTTGGGAGGGCAGATGTTTAAATCCTAAAAGGTCCTGGCACCAAACCCTACAAAGCAGAGGATGAAATGTGGCTGGTGTGTTTCTGAAGTGATGCTGCTGCACTCGGGACCCCATCCTGGCTACCGGCACTGGGCTCCAGGCTGTTGGTCCCATGGGGCCTGCAGTGAGGAGCCGGCACACCCAGCCTGTGCCTGAACGGTGGGAGATGCTATGGGCACAGGCCAGTGGGAGAGGAGACGGGTGCAGTGAGAAATCTCACTTCCCAAGAGCTGCTGTGCAGCATTTCCTGGCTGTTTCCAGTTTTAGAGGATTTCTTCCCAAGGAGAAAAAGGAGGAGTCCCATTTTCCCAGGGACAGCATGCACTGTTTGCCTCATCCCACGAGTCTGCCGAAAAAGAGTTTTGCTGTGCGGTTTTCAGTCAGGCACGTGCAGAGGAGCACGGTACCCTCGCTGCCGTGGCAAAACCCCTCTGCCTGCCCCCACTTCAGGCACGGGCAAATTCTCACACCACTGCCATTTACATTCTTATCTCACAGGTGCAGATTCTTACAAATTGGTCACCTGACCCCCTTTCGCGGGTGCCCAAGGACACAGCATTGTGCTGCCTGGAGCGTGCCCCGGGGAGCCAGGGGCTCCGAGGTGGCTGAGCAGAAGAACCGGCTGCTGGAGGCAGCCATGGGACTCGGCTCCACGCCCCCAGCTCGATGGCCAGGTGACAGGGGATGCCAAGAAGTGGAGCCCTGGCCCGTGATGGGCCCCCAGGCATTGCACTCCCTCTGGCACCACCTGAGAGCTTCCCCGGGCAGGGGGCTGCCGGTGCCTGCCGGAGCCACCCTCACAGCACAGTCGTGTTGGGCGAGGGTCGCGCCCCGGGCACCCCCGCCACGCCAGCCCCGGGCCCAGGCAGCACATCAGCACAGCACAAGGCCACCCCAACCACCCCTCCCCCCCTCCCTCCCTCCTTCCTCCCTCCCACGGTCCGCTGGCTCCCCAGCTCACAGCTCTTCCTCCCAACATCCGAGGGGCACTGATGTGACATTAACCCTGTGCTCTCCACGGCCTCCCTGTTATTACAGCCCTCGCAGGGGGAAGCGTGCATGGCTGTTGTGTGGGGGTCAGCCTCTTCCAGTGGGTGCAGCACCGAGGCGTCACCCCGGGCTGCTGGGACAGCTCTGGAGCCCCTCTGCTGTCTGCTGTCCCCTCCAGCAGCCCTCCCCTTGATGCTCTGGTCCCTGGGCTGGGACCAGTGTTCTTCCTATGACTGGAAGCAGTGGGAAAGGCTGCTCCCTGCACCTCGCAAGGAGGGTGCACCCTGTCAGCTCAGCTCCGCCGGGTGTTCTGCTCCACACAGGGATTTAAGGCTGTGGCTGCAGCCTTCAGCGTTTCCACATTTAATGTTGTCCTTTGTGTTTCTCAGGCAGGAAGAGCCATGTGTACAAATAATTAAAGGGAAGAATCGGAGTGATTAGGGCAGATGATTATTGTCAAATTATGATTTATCTCAGAGGGAAATTAGTATCTCCCCCTCCCCCAAAGGGCTCAGCCTAGCACGGTGAATGGGCACTGGTTTTTTGATTAATAGATGCCTTTAGAAGGTCACCTACATCCATTGCAGATTAACTCAGTGGGAAAAGTTCTTTCAGTAATTCAAGCTGTTGTTCTCACAAGCTGTCAGCTCGCTGCGAATCGGGAAGGTCCATCCGTTACAGGGCTGCTGGGTTGGAGGGGATCTTTCTTTCCTCTGGACACATAGGCGTGATATATGATGCACAGAGACATGGATGACCGAGAAAACGAGCTGTGGAAAGAAAACAAAAACAGCAGTAAAGGGAAGCAAGGGAGCTGAGAGAGCTGGCCCAGGCAGCTGGGGCTGGGACTGGAGGGGCAGAGCTCAGCTTGAGGCTGTTGCTGGAGCAGTGGTCCCAGAGCTGCTCTGCTCAGTGTGGTGAGGGGTTGTATCTCCCTCCATGAGCTCCTCCTGCTGTGGAGACAGTAACTCATCTCACGTTGGTTCCATCCAAGCCTGTATGTAGACACGGCCGTGGAGGTGTTGGGAAGGCTGGAGCCAGCGTCCCACAGGATCTGACAGTCTCCTGTGCACTTCTGGCAAAGCTCCCGCAGTGTCAAGGCTTGACTCTCCCACACCATGGACCTCGCAGCTGGCTGAGGAGGAATGACCACACCAGGGTCTAACAGCAACTCAGGCATCTTCTTGGTGATGGCAAAGTGGAAACATGACCAGCAGGGCTGGGATGAGGAGGAGTTGGGACTTACACCACTTCTGGACACTGTTGGCTCAGCACTCATCCACAAACTTGTGAGCAGTGCCAGAGATGCTCATGCTGGTACAAGCTCTTCTTCCTATTGACCTTCTGTAGATGTTCTGTTATAATTCCTTCGAGCTTCATAACCCCAGTCTACAGAAGGGACTTTTTCCCTCCTCATGTGTCCATCCTGGCACGGAGACACTCAGGAGACATCACTGAGGTGACATCCCACACGGTGACTTTGTGCCCTTGAGTTCTGAGCACGGACCAAGGCCCAGCATCTCAGGGAATGGGAATGTTGGGAATGATGTGATGATGGGGCAGCTCCTCCACGATGCTGTTTACAGGTACCCATTTTTAACTTGTGTGCATTTAGGACAAAAAGAGAGACAGGAGAGTCCTGCAAGTATCCGTCATTTTAAGGTGGAAACAAAGAGATGCAGATGACTCTGTTCCTTGATAAATAACCATGATAATTGTATTTAGATTCTTTTAACAAATGAATGATATTTCAGCACAGTCATCAAAAATTCCCACTAACAAACGTTTCTTTTGCATCCATCTAGCCTTCATCATAAATCCATGTGCCAGGCATTAATAATATTTTTCAGCAACAGATTGATTGACTAGAACATAGCTTGGTTTTCTCTAAACACTAAGGGGTTCTCAACTGATTTATCGCTTACTGAAGTCTGCACGTATTTTTACGTGTACCATATTCCTTGTTATATACGTACCCCTCCTTCACCCAAGCTTTCTTCAGCAGATCCATCACGATGGCGTCAATGGCTACTGTAGATCTCGACATCTTGTTGCCAAATCTGTAGCAGAGGCTTTGCAGGCCCAGTACAGAGGCGGCGTGTTTTTGATAAATGACTTTTAAAGCCAGAAGAAACAATTAGATCATTTTGAGGGGCATAGTCCAGAGGCTCTTACCCACTCACCCCTGCACAGTGTCCAGTAATTTGAAGAGACCCAGTGTTTTCCTTCTGGAAAAGCCTTCTGTTTGGGGGGCATCAAGAGATTGCTGGTTAGGCTGGTTTTAACACAAGGCTTTGGATATTTGGAAGGTTTGGGGGCGTATATGAGAATCTTGCTTTGATATATTTTAGTTAGTTTGAGGCTTGCTGAGAAGAGCTTAAGCCTGTGGGCGACACTCTTCAAGGGCTTCAGGCTGGAGAAGAAATAAAAACATCTCCTGATGCAGTTTCTAAAGCTGTCCTCGTCTAGATTGTGAGGGATTGGCCACAGCGTGCATCTTCTCTGGAACCAGGAGGTGACTCTGGAGTTGCTCCCCGTACCCATCACACACTAAGGACAGGACCCAACAAAATGGAAGAGGAGAGAGCAGCAGGACAGCACTGAAGACCAGTTTGCCCTGTACAGCCAGGCTCCTGGACTAGATCTCAGCATCAGTCATCACGGGGCTTAAGAAGGCCAAGAGCAGGGACAGGGACAGAGATCCCTGTTTCCAGCACACCCTGCCGTCTGATTTTGGCTTCCTGGGGAGCGGGTGCTGGTGAGCTGATGAGAGCAGAGCTTTCAGACAGCAGCTGCCCTGAGAGCTGAGCCCCACTGGAGCCCTCTCTGACATGGGCATGGCATCCTCAGGACACTGCGTCTGTACCAGCGGGAAGAGGCAGCTGGAGAAGAGATCAGGTTCAGAATTGTATTTTTACCCCTGTAATATCCTTTGATTCCCTGGTAGACACCGGGGGGCTGGTGGGTGCACTGCTGCGCCCAGCTCTGGGGCAGAGGCATCCACTGGTGTGTGCACCATTACGGTGATCACTGGTGTGATTGACTGGCTGTCTAATGGGTTGTTACAGCACTGCAGAGCCTGTCTTGCTCCACAGGTTAACTGTGAGGAGCTGGGGAGATGAAGCAACACTCCTCTAAATTGGGCTGTGCATTGGGAGCAGCAAGAAGGATCTCAAAAAAAACCCCACCCTACCCTTTGCAAAATTTTCTTTTATGGTCTTTCACAAGGGAGGCCACAAACAAATGGAGGAGATGCCAAGAGTCAAAAGGGAGTTTTCAGGTGGATTTAAGAGGTTTTTTCCTTCTTTAAAGAGCCTGAGCTGTTCAGGGCAGGTTTACTGCTCCTGGAGATTTTGTTAGTGCAGATATGCCCAAACTCTGCCTCGCTGTCCTTGGCTTGGTGCAAGGAAACCAACGACTCAGGGCCTTTGCAGCCCTGCACATGAAGGTAGGGGTGAGGTGTTTGAACTACAAATGTTCCTCACCAGGCACACAAATCTGCTGGCCCGGATGTTTGATATGAATCTCCAACACTTACTATCAATTTCTGATGTGCTCACGTGTCCTACACAGCAGCATTGTGGATGTCACTGACACAAGAGCTCCCAGGCTGGGTGTCTGTGTCCTCGGCTACAAAATCAGCTCTCCTCTCACCAGGAGCATTGTCACCACGCTCATGGTGCCAGTGGCTGTGCTAATGCACAGCTCGATGTCCCAACAGGGCAAGGGACGGGTGGCCTCAGCATTGTGGACCTTTCCTTCTCTTCTCAGGTCTTCACACAAGTCCCACCAGGCAAAGCCAACGTGGGAGCCACAAGCTGGTGCAGCCCTTGCCCCATGTGACCAACATCACAAACCACGCTGGGTGAGGAAAGGATGATCTTCCTCCCTCGTGATGGGAAGGACTTGGATGCCAGAAGATGGAGGAGTTTTGGCTGCAGGATCGCTTTGGAAGAACAGATCCCTGAGCAGATCCCCGAGCTCCCTCGTGATGGGAAGGACTTGGATGCCAGAAGATGGAGGAGTTTTGGCTGCAGGATTGCTTTGGTAGAGCAGATCCCTGAGCTTGAGGGCAGCTCTCCCTGGGGGAAGGCAAGAGGGAAGATGGAGGATCCTGTGCTGAGCCTGGAAGCAGCCTGCCTCCGGCTGGCTCCTGGAGGAACACGGAGGACCACGCAGCTCCCGCTGTCAATGCCATGTGCGGCAGGAGCACACTTGCCGTTTGTTCTGGCTCTCGGAACAGCAGGCCTTTGATTCCCTCGGTAGAGCTCATCTGCGCTTCTCTCTGGCCCCCTCCTTTCTCTGTGCCAACCACGTGCCCCCCAGCCCGTGGGCTCTGCTGTCATTGTTGGCTGCTGGTTCCACTGGCCCCAGATGATTGCATCTGTTTTGATTTGCTGGGCCTTGCATTCAGCCATCCGTTCAGCTTTTATTGTGGGTTTCCAAGCGTCAGCTCTGGGTGGTCATCGGCAGCTCCTTTCTCCCAGGCCGTGCACCAGCTGCATATTAATTGCTCCCCTGTCTCCGCTCCCTCGCTCCCTCCCCGTCTCGCCGCGTGGCATTTGTGGTTTGCAAACTTTGTGGGAACAATTTGCGATCAGAGCCCGGCTCTCCCCTGGGTGAAGGTGTGAGCAGGGCTTGGCCAGCTCTCTCAGGGAGGCTGGGGATTACACCAGAGGCAGGTCTGGTCCCTGTCCTGCAAATCTGTGCTGGGAAAGCCTTCCTCTGATTGCTCTGTCCATGTGCTGGCCACTGGCCGTTCCTCACTGACTACTGCCCGGTGCTTTGTCCAGTCTAACTTCAAGATCCTGAGCAGTGCGGCTCTGGCACTTTCTCTGGCTGATCAGTGCCACGCCAAGAAAACTCCAACTTGTACACAGTCTCTCCAAACATGGAATCATAGAACCGTAGAACCATAGAATCACAGAGTCATAGAATCAGAGAATTCTAGAATCATAGAGCCACTAAGGTTGGAAAAGACCTCCAGGATCACCAAGTCCTGATGCTATGAGGTTCTCTTCCCGAAATGCCCCTGTGGTACTGCCTGCTGCCTACTGCCAAACAGAATTTCACTTCATACTGTGAGATGTTGCATTGAGAGAAAAAAATAAAAATAAATGCTCATGCTCACAAGCCTGAGCAGGCTCCTTCCGCCCGGCCTCGCGCTGCTCCTCTGGGCTACAGCACTTGGGAGACTGGGCTGTCTTGAATCATGAGCCTGCCCTGCCTCTGAAGTGTTTTGTTGCTTAATGACTGATGATAATGTCTCTGTATGTAGGCTTGTAGCCTGGCTATCCATCTTTAAATTTCAAAATCTTCCCTCCTCAGCTATTACCTCCACCCCCGTAATCATTCCTGTTGCTCTTCTCTGGATTCCACCTCATTTGTCCTTGTTTGAAGGTAGAGCACAATCGAACCAGCCAGTCTGGGAGCCTGGGTGGGGGCTGAGGTCCCAGAGGGGTCAGGACTGAGTTTTGAGAGGGGCTGAGGCCTCAGAAGGATCTGGGATGAGGTCCAAGAACGGTCCACCTTCACTCCTTGGCTCTGAGCTGCCCTGAGGTCAAGAAGGTTCATCAACAGCCCATCCAGCTGACCTGGGAAGAAAGGTATTTCTCCAAATCTGTATGAGGAGAGAGGCTGCAGGCTGGAAAAGCTTCCAGCATTTAACCTGCCTGTGCCTGTATGTGCTCACCTCCCCCCAAAAAATGACTGCACAGAAATGGCTCAGTGTTTATAACAAGGTCTGCCTGCCCACAGGGGCTCTTAGCAGAGGATGCTACACCTGAGCTCAGTGACGCAGATAACGGCACAAATGCCAAACTGGGACAGGAAATAAAACGTGGAGAGAGAGTCCATCTCTTGGGAGGCCTCTGTTCCATCCTGCTGCTTGGAGCAGGACTGTTGGCAGTCAGATGTGGCTTTGTTTGGCCAAGTCTTGAGAATCCCACTCCTCTGTGACCCAAGCCAGGGCTGCACCACCCACCCAGGTGATGCCTTAGGTTTTAACTTTTATATTTTCCGAGTCCTGTGTTACCTAGTGTGTAACTCTGAAGTTTCTTGTAGCCTGCTGGCTGCTGTTCTCTTATGCCAGACAGACACAACAAAGCCTCTCCGAGCTTACTGTCCAAGGACACTCAGGCTGTCCTAGGCCCAAAGGTATAAGCTAGGGCCTCTAGAGAGGTGGAGAAATTGAAGGAACTACATCATTAGCTAAAGTTTTAATTGGCGAATTTATGCTGATATGCAAATGACCCAAATGCATAAAGGTGTGAAGAACTCATGACCTGTCGTCCATCTTGGGGTCCATTTTGAGAGTGGCCTCTGGCTCCCCAGGGTGCGCCTTTGAAGGCCTTTCAAATAAATCCCTGCCTTTATTCCCTTATTCCTGTCTAGTCTCTGTTTCTAGGTAGCCACTCAAGGCATCACGGGGACGGCATTTTTCCTAATATCCAACCTGAAGGTTCCACCCTGCAGCCGTCACCTTCTCGTTATCCCGTCCACCACTGCTGAGACCTCGCGGGTTAACGGCACGGGTCTGTGCTCTAGGGTGACAACTTTCTGTTTTAAGGTGAAAGAAAGCCAGACTGACTCCCCAGTGTGTAAAGAAAGGCCTCCTCCCACCGATATCCAACTCGCCATCATCCATCCGAGCCGGCTGCCGCTGCCGTCGCTGCTCTACACCGCGGCATTGCTCCTGTGCAAAGATGGGGCCTGGCAGCTCTGCTAAGCCCCCAATTTCTTCCGCCTGGAGTAAGACTGGCACTTTTTCATCCTAGCAGGAGAACCGTGGTATCCAAATTAAGCACAAGCTGTAGTGTTTGAAGTCTGAGCAATGAGCTTTCCTTGGCAATGGGTGGGTTTCTATCATGGGGGTAGGGAATTCCTCGTCTGCCCTCGATTTCGCTCCCAAGCAATTTCTGTTCCGTGTCCTCACCTCTGTTCATTTGATGGGCTCCGGTGGGATAAGTAGATCAAAATTAAAGCCACAGGTAGGGGAGCTGGCCAAAATATTTGATAGGAACTTACTTAAATGTAAAGATTGTCCCTTTTTAATAAATAAGTGGAGTTGGCATGAATTCAATTTGACATTTGCCATATTCTGCAGAATTATGAGCATTCACTTTTTTCAGAAACTGTATTTAAACAGAATGCTTTTGGTCGATGACAAATTTTGAACAGTTTTGAAGAAGGTTTCAGTAAAAATAGACAATGTGTTAGCAAACAAAAATCAAGGGGCTTGTGAATTTCCAGGGAGACCTTGGGTGCGTTCATGGGCAACCATTCCAACCATTTTTCAACTCAGGAAAGCTGATTTGAAGAAGCCACTGAACTCCTTGTGAACATTATTGTTTGGACAAAGAAGAATGGCTTCACACTGAAAGAGAGTAGGTTTAGATTAAATATTTGGAAGAAATTCCTCTCTGTGAGGGTGGTGAGGCCGTGGCACAGGTTGCCCAGAGAAGCTGTGGCTGCTCCATCCTTGGAAGTGTCCAAGGCCAGGTTGGATGGGGCTTGGAGCAACCTGGGCTAGTGGAATGTATCCCTGCCTGTGGCAGGGGTGGAACGAGATGAGCTTTAAGGTCCCTTCCCACCCAAACCATTCTGTGATTCCATCATTCTCTGATTACTCAGATACCTCCAGTTCAACCCAGTGCCTCAGGACAGAGATGATCTTGTTCCTGCCGAAAGGTAAGAAAGTGTTTGCGTTTCCTCAGTGTCCCCAGCTCCAAATAATAACTACCTGCACATGGCTTCAAATACACTGCACAAAGCAGCTCCTTGCCAGCTCTTGCCATTGGGAAGGAGGCCCAGCAGGATGGGCAACGTTGCTGTGTGGTGCCATAAGCAAAGGGCACATGTCTGGAGCTGCTCCTTTGGTCTGTACATGCACGCCTGGCCCCAGAGAGCCAGTTCCTCTCCTCCTCTCAGCCTCATCTCCTGCATGTTCTGAAGAAAGGACTTCTGTCTTCTCCAGCCCCAGGAAGTGGGGTATCCTAACCTCTCAATTTTAAAAACCAATTAGCTCTATCCTCCAATGCAAAACCTCCTGACTTCAGTTGCAGCAGCATCAAAACTCTTCCAGCTGCAGGTAACTTGGAGATCTTGCTTAGCAGCTGCATTGGTTTTGACGGTTTCTTCCCAGACAGAGGCAAACTGGACAGGACTCAAGTGGCCATACTGTCCAGTCCTGCCAGGAACAATCTGGCACTGCCTGTTGGAGCCTCTCCCCCTCAGTGTTTGAGCACATCTGATGTCTGCAGTCAGGACATAGCTCCCAGCTGCCTGAGTGGTGAGGTTGTCAGTGCAGGCTTTTTTCTCAGAGTTTCCCAAAGACCTCATTGAAACCCTTCTCTGTGGACACACTGATGGGGACACAGACTGACACCTTCAGCAACACCTTCCTTCCCATCCCTGTGTGATGTGGTCCTGTGGAGGTGAGAAGCTGATCAGTCAGTGACAAGTGAAACAAAGAACCAGGGCTTGAGACATTCTGGTTAAAAAATGTTTTATCTGTATGGGTGTTTCTTCCCTGGACAGGTCACCAGAGAAGTGGTGCTCTCAAGAAGCAGTTAGGACAAACCACAGCGGATCTGGCATAGCACTGGCCATGGTCCAGCTCTGAGCAGATTGGACTAGAAATCTTCAGAGGTCACTCCCCACCAACATTTCCTTGTGTCTTTGATGGATCTAGATGGAGAAGACATTGCTTTCCCTTTTGTTCAGGAACAAAACTTGGATGCATCCTTTTCCTTTATTGTCTCCTTGCCTCGTTCCTCTCCTGGATTTCAGCCCCTTTAGAGACCTTGTTTGTGCAAAATGTAGAAATCACATACTTAGATCACAGGGTAACTTATTTACCCTGATTTAGGCACGTTCTCAGCTTGAAATGTGTGAGAATCTCTCACACTGGGCCCAAAAAATGGGCTGGTCCTCAACCCACACCAGACTTGACATGGAAACAAAGAGCATTGGAGAAACCCTTCAAGAAGCCTTAAGATACTGGATTTGCTCAGCAGATACTCTTTTCCCTTTCCCTCTTGAATGAAGTATGGCCAAACGGCTGGGTCAGGGACAGACATGGCATGGGGCAAAGGGGGACTGGTCTGCCCCATGCTCCACAAAGCCATGAGTTATCCCAGCTGGCTTCTCACACCCCAGAGCTCCTTACCTAAATCACAGCTTGGCGTCTGAGCTCCGTTTACAGCCAGAGATGGAGCTGAAAGTGTTTTCTTCTTCTGGGACAAACTGGTCTCTGAGGAGAGGTCCCTCTTCCTTACCGAGGAGATCTGATCACTTAGACAAAAAACTATTGTCACTTAGACAACAAACTTCTGGTTTTCTGCACTCAGAAAGGAGATCCACATGGTCAGGGCAGCAGAGGAAGATTCCCCAGCTGTGGATAAGACCAGGGCGGGATCCCTCTTTGGCCATGATGTTTTCTGCTCGAGGGTGGGTGGATTTGGACAAGCAGGAGGTGGATACTTACTTCTCCCAACTTCCTTGGGAACTCTGGTTGTGTCTTGTCAAAGGCCAGTGGTCATGCACAGCTTCCCAAATCCACCTTCCATCCAGCAGTCCCTCTGTGCTGTCCTGCCTCCTCTGCTGACAGTTCAAGGACTCCCGCTGCTCCCTGCTGACTTGTGTGGCTTCCTGGAGACCTCTTCAGCAAGACATGTCAGCGCTGAGCTCCAGCTTTCCATGGGGGATAGCAGGAGCTAAGAGAATGCAGTGACCGCTGTACATGCCCCTCATTGATATGCAGCATGTCCTGACCCTCTGTGCTCAGAGACACTGTGAAAAAATACTGCGAGAAAAGTCCAGCTCCTGCCTGCAGAGCGACCGCGTAAAAATGGCACCTTCTTACTCAACCCACCAGCTCCCCTGTGCATCAGCCTGAGCTGATGTGGTAATGACAGGAACAAAATCGTGCTGCCTGGCATGACTCACGACTCTGCAGAGCCGGGCTGGCTACAGAGGAGGGAGCTAGCAGGATGCGTTTTCTGCGGAATCGTCAAAAAGCGCATCCTGCCCTTAACACACGTGCAGAGCCTGGCACAGGCCACAGAGCAGCCGTGCTCCAGTGGGCACAGGAAAGAGACTGGCTCTTTTCCCTTTTACACCCATCCTTTCTGTCTTGGAAATGGAGGAACGGTGGCAGGGGTGGGAAGCGAGGATTTCTGATCAAGCGGTAAGGACGTGGGCTGGGACAGCCTGGGAAGGACGGGCCCTGCCCGGATGACTGATGCATGCAGGTCACAAAGGCAGGGTTTGCTCCCCAGCAGGTCCCACACTGTTGAGGAGAAAAAGACAGATTTTTCAGCCCTGGAGCTGCACATAGCCTGGTCCTGCCTTTGTGCAGCCACGCAGCCACGAAAGTCTCTGTGCTTTACTTTCTCTCGTGTGGCCAGTTAGGGACAATCACCATGGATTGGTCTTGCCACAGAACTCAGGCTCCCCTCTGGGAAAATAACAGTGGCTCTTTGTGAGTGTGACGGCTCTTTCCAGCTATCTGAGGTAAGGTATAAAGAGGAACTCTAGCTCTTCAGTAAACTGTGGGGCAGCATGGCCAGGTAGCAGTCATTTTCAGTGGGAAACATCTCCAAGAGACCTGGAGAAAGACTCAGGAGTCCTGTAATCAGACAAATTCATGATATCTAGGATTGTTGAGGTTACTGATTTTCAACTCTGCATCCTGAGACAGCATCTGCAGGAAAATGGCATGGCTAGACCTTTACAGAAGGACTCACAGGGCAGCAAAGGGCTGAGCAGGTGTTCAGTGAAGTCAGCTTTTATCCCAGAGAACCTTTGGTACGGGTGGTACAAGCAATGGAAAAAAATCAGAATCTCAATTTCTTAGTGAGCTGATGGGATGGCAAAACATCTGTTAGCTTCAGGCTGCATGGATTTGATGTGGGATCCTTGCAAACTGGAAGTGGGAGGCACCTTGGGTGAGAGCAGCTGTGAGAGTTCACAGCTCTGAGTGGCAGGAGAGTGGCAAGAGAAAGGCAATGGGCTTGGGAGACATCTCCTGTGGCCTCGGAGAACCAGGAGGGGAGATCCCGGGGGCTAAGTGGGACAGAGAGGAGGGCTGCTGACACTTCCCTCCAGAAATTATCTTAAGCATGCAGGTACAAAGGAAGGCAAGGAAACACAGCAAATAACCAAAGCAGCTGAAGCCTGAACTTCTCACTGCTCTGAAACTCGGGAAGGGAAAAACAAACTGCATAACTACAGCTGACAAATGGATAAAGAAGAATATGAAAACATGTGTCAAACTCAGAAAGGCTGAGGCTCAAGAAGAGGCACAGCTAGCCAGAGGACAGGACAGCAAAGTCCCTCCTGCCTGCCTGGGCACATGCCCGTCTCCCACACTGAGAAGCCCTTATGGGCGAGTTCATGATCCAGTTCTGTATTCCAGACTCCTGGATGGACACAGTGGGACTTGGTGCCCACCTCTGCCAGCACAAGGTCAATAGTGCCACTGGTGACTCACTCCAGAGCTCTTTCAGGACCCTGAGGCCAAGAAGGGACCCTGCTTGGTGCAGACCTGAATGACAGCATCATCCAGCACAGAGCAAGGCAATGTCTGCCCAGGGCTACCTGATGCACCACCTGGAAGTGGTTCAGCTAAAACCTGACTCAGTCCCCATCTGGAAGCTTGGAAAGGAGTTTTGGTGGGTGAGACCGGCTGACTGCTGAACGCTTGTGCAGAGATGTG
This sequence comes from Dryoscopus gambensis, assembly GCA_013389985.1. Classification (NCBI taxonomy): domain Eukaryota; kingdom Metazoa; phylum Chordata; class Aves; order Passeriformes; family Malaconotidae; genus Dryoscopus; species Dryoscopus gambensis. The sequence continues at coordinate 167,043 of WEIT01042003.1, read as the reverse complement.
TGTAAGTCAGTGCCGACCCAGAAACTGGCAGGAGAGTGGCAGTGATGCTCCCTTCTGGCTCTGCTTGCATCTCTTTCTGTTTAGTTCAGGATTACGAAGCGAAGTCCCATTTTATATGAAATAAGGAGATCTGAGCCATATGTCGTGCAGGTTCAGATCACATCTTGTGGCACAGATCTGCAGGGAAACTTCCGTGAGTCTTGAACCAAATCGGTCGTATCCAGGTGGAGGTTACATCTTGCAGAAGAGGCAGCTCAGAGATAAACAAGGTCAGAGAAAGGGTGACACAATATCAGTGCAACAGAGCCAGCACCAGGTGATTTTACACAGCCCATCAGCCTCCCTGATGCCCCCGCAACACCACCAACCCCTGGGACACAAGTGCTGCCAGTTCTGCCCTGGGCATTGGGAAGATGAGGCACAAGGAAAGTAAATGACTCAGCCCTTCGTCAGGACATCTGAGTGAAGCAAAGGTCTCCTGGTATCTATCCTACACTGAAGGGGAGCACTCTCTAGGCCACGCGCTCTTCCCTCCAGCCTCAGGCTGTCTCTCCCTTTGGATCAAAAGAAGATTTTCAGGGGAAGATGATCCTGATGGACCTATTTCTGTTTGTGGCATTTTAGAGCCCTGAGAAGTTTCCATCCATGGCAGACAGAAAGTGGTGCCCCAGGCACAGGGAGGCTTTGTGGGCTGAAGTTTTGTGGGCGTAGTGGGTCTGGCTGGGATGAAGCTCATTTTCCTCCCAGCAGCCCGTATGGTGCCGTGTTTTGGATTGGTGACTAAAGCAGTGTTGATAACACACTAGTGTTCTGGTTAGTGCTGAGCAGTGTTTGCATTGTGCTGAGGATTTCTCTGTTTCCCATTCCACCCTCAGGCATGAGATTGGGGAGGTACAGAGCCAGGACAGCTGATCCCAGCTGACCAGAGGGATATTCCAGACCATATGATGGCAGCAATAAAAGCTCAGGGAAAGGAGGATGAAGGGCTGTTCGTGGTTATGATGTTTGTCTCTCCAAGTATCCATCATGTGTACTGAAGCCCTGAGCTGCAGGAAGCAGCTGGACATGTGCCTGCCGATGGGAAGGAGTGAATGAATTCCTCATTTCCCTTAGCAGGCACACAGCTTTGTTTCTTTACCTCGACCCACGAGTTTTCTCACTTTTGCTCTTCTGACTCTCTTCCCCATCCTGCTGTGGGGAGGGCGCAAATGAGCAGCTCTCCGGGTGCTTAGCTGCTGGCCAGGGTCAACCCACCCCAACAGGCCTAAAATATGCAGCCTTCAGGCTGAAAAATCAGACTGACATGCCAGGACAGAAGCAAGCCATCCCTTTTAGAGAAGGGGAGCTCGGGAGCGGTACCTGAGGTGGGGCAGACAGGCCGAGCTCCTCAGATCTCTGCTGGACTCTTGAACCTCAGGTGCCCACCACGTTCCAGCTGTCCATGAAGGGACCATTTGCACCAGTGCCACGTGTTTATCTATCTGCCCTCAGTTCCCAGGAGCCTGAGAGCCACTGAGCTGTGGCACTGGGGACGGGTGACACGTGCGTGGTGTGCATTTCTCCAGGATGGGCCTGGGGGCTGCTTTGACATGAGGACACCAATCAGCTCAGCTGTCCCCACATCAAAAATCACCCCGGGCCTTCTTTACCCTCCTCCTCACAGAACAGTGCTGATGAAAACCAAAAGCAAGTGGTGTGTTACCTGACAGCACGGCTTGCTCAGTCATCGATGCATGGACTTTTGGGTTATGGATTTTCACGTGCAAAGTGCCACCGATTTCCTGTGGATCAATGGGAAGAAGCCAAGCAAAGAGGAAAACGTCCAGAGAATGATTTATCAGCTTTTGTCACTCAAACAATATCTCCCCATTCTCTGTGGAGTATTTGTTCAGCTTTAATACAGTGACAGTGCTTTACATGTTCTGGGGAAGTGCAGGTCCCTTGCAGGGGGCAGGAATCTGAGGCTTCCAAGCACCTCAAGAACCGCTCTGGGAATCAGAAAGGATTTTGTTTTCCAGCTCTTGTGATGTGTTGCAGCTGCCCACTGACTTTTTTGTTTCCATCCTTGGCACGCAGAAGAATTTCATCACCACACTCTTTATCATGGAAACATGTCATTCAGTGGCATTCGTACATACTGTTCACATCAAATCAGAAGGTTGGCTCGAACCCCTGCAGAGATGGGACCTTTCCAATTGAACCTGCCTCCATAGGTTTGGTGCCGGGCTGAACGCAAAGCCAGAAGGAGACCGATTTTTTTCAGACAGGTTTTCAGAGACGACAGAAGATGCATGGAAGCCTCCCAAGAACCGCCTACCCCATGAGATGTTCACCATTCAGGATGTTGGCAAACTTGTCAGATCAGAAGGTTGTGCAAGATGCCAGCCGCTCAGGGCCAGAAGTGTTCGTGAAGTTTTGGGGACTGTCAGATTTTTGCTGAAGAGCTACCTGAGGCAGCCGTATGGCCCAACACCAAGAGCTGAATAGAATCTAGGTCTTCCTCAGGATCTGACGCCCGCTGCTCTCTTTCCCTGCTTTGGATTTGGAAAGCCGGGCCTGGAACAGGATGTGATTTGTTCATGTTGGTCTGCGTGATGCCAGCTGAGGCTACTGGCAAATCCTGCTCGCTGAAAAATTATCTCATGTAGATGAGGGTCAGATGATTAACTTTGATGAATCTTGCCACAGCTGAAATTACTGCCAGTGCTAGGTATGAGAAGGAAACATTGGCAGAGCTGTCTCCCTGCCATGGGAAGGATCTCTTTTTCTCCTGGAAAGTAAAGCAGGGGTGCTGTATCTGCTTTAGCTGGACTCCTCAGCCTTGATGAGAGAGAAGGGTTTTGTTTCAGGCCTGCTTCAGAGTCCTTCCTTCTGAAGTACTTACACAAATGAAGAGTTTTTCCTGGGGAAACAGTCCCTGGAGAAGAGATTTTCATCTGGAATAAACAGGACAGTGGATGGCATTTCACAATGAATTCGCCAGCTGCAAAGTATGAGGCAAGGGCAGTGGGGATGCGTGGGGATTGCTGCATTTGATCATGGGGATTTTCATCTGTTCTGCCACCCAGAAAGTGCCCTGACACAGGAACTCCCTCTGGGGCTGATATCAGTAGTGAGGGATTGATAAGCCTGGGACATGTGCTTGGTCTGCCAGACCCCAAGGCCCACGCCTGTCACCAGCTCTGTGGAGGCACTGGGGGCCCTTTGGGAGGCCAGCACAAGGGCAGATGTGGGGACTTCTTGGTTAAGGTGGCAGCCCTATGCACTTAGCGTGGACTCATGGAATATCCTGAGCTGGGAGGGACCCACAAGGATCATCCAGTCCACCTCCTGGCCCTGCACAGGGCATCCCAACAATCCCACCCTGTGCCTGAGAGCACTGTCTGAGTGCTTCTGGAGCTCTGGCAGCCTTGGGGCCCTGACCATTCCCTGGGGAGCCTGGGCAGTGCCCCACCACCTTCTGGGGAAGAACCTTTTCCTGATGTCCAACCTAAATCCCCCTGGCACAGCTCCAGCCATTCCCTGGGTCCTGTCCCTGGTCCCAGGGAGCAGAGATTGGAGCTGCCCCTCAGGAGGAGCTGCAGGCTCTGGAGAAGTCTGACCTCCATCTCCTCTGCTCCAGGCTGGACAGGCCAAGTGCCCTCAGCTGCTCCTTGTATGGCCCATCTGGGCCTTTCTCCATCCTCACGTCCCTCCTTCGGACACTCTAAAAGCTTTCAGTTGTCCCCAGTGAGGTTCCAGGAGGGTGAAGGAGGCTCCCTGACTGCTATCAGGTCACGTTTGAAAGATGCAAACAAATGAGGCAAACAAAAAGTTGTGCAAGACAACCAGCCCAGCACCCAGCAGGGTGCAATCACCACAGTGCTCCCACCAGCCTGCACAGACCCGTGGCAGCCAGCGCTGCTGGCAGGGCCTTCACCTGCAGTCACACGGAGGCTGCTGCTTGTCCCGCAGCAGTTGGCTCCTTGTGGCAGCCGGGAGGGCCACCCCAAAGCGCTTCAGCTGGCAGGAGTTTCATGCAGTGGTAGCAGCAGCAGGTGTCACAGGTCGCTGTGGGATGTCCCAGTGCACTGGGAGCTTGGCCTGCTCGTGGGCCCACAAAAAGAGCAGGGCCGTGGGTCAGGGGAGCAGAGAAAGGCAACACGCACCGGCTGCAGCCAAACGCACCTGGGCTCTCACGGCTTTTTGTTAAACATCAACCACTTTTTGTGGTGACACCAATCAAATCCCCATCCGGGTGCCTCACTAGGGGCACCCAAAGCAAGAGCAGAGAGACAGATGAATCAGCCATAGGTTTGCTTGCTGTAGCATGCCCGTTGCCAGTAGATTTCCATGCTTCCAAGAGCAAGCTCAAGGCTTAGTTCATTTTCTGAATAAAGGGATGCTCTACCAGATTTTCTGCGGTTGGAAATAGACTCATCCGAAACTTCCAGACTGGGCACCTTTTGGAAAACCAGGCTTCAGCTCAACTACAAGTTCACTGGGAATCACCTGTGGAAGTTGGGGTGACATGTTGTGCCCCGTTCTGGAAGAAATCTGATGAGACAAGGACAACAACCTGCCCAAGGTGTGCATAGCCTCTCAAACAGAACCGTGGCTTTACAATTGCAGAATGAGTGGGTGTTTTCCAAAGCAAAATGGAAAGATCATCTATCCTGTGAAAGCAGTATCCCAACTACAGCCTGTGCTACACCTGTTACAACCAAACCAGCTCGATGAGGAGAGAAATTTATGGAGCAGCCACCCATCCCCAAATTCACATGCCGGAAATATACTGATACTGAAAGGGATAGGGACACTGCTGCACTAATATCCCCAACAGAAACCAGCCTGTCAGGGAACAGAGAGCAACCCACTGAAATCATGTCAGAGACATAGCACTGATTGTGTCACTGTCACCAACAGGAGACAGTTGTCCAGAAATAACACCCCTGCTTAGCTTGGGAGAGTGGCACACAAAGAACTCAGAAGAAGATGAAGACAAAGCGGTGAGTAATCCACAACTTGTAACTCCAAGAGTCATATAGGAAGGGTAAAGAAAGAACAGGGAAGCAGAAAGACTGCAAGGTCCCCAGTGCTGCTCAGCCATTAAAACACCTGATAGAGGTGTGCTTACATCAACACAGAGATGTGTCTGGATCTCAGGGAATGAGATCCCAGGGATGTAGCTCCTGTCCCTCTCAAGCCTTCCTCCTGTGCCTGATCTCCACTCATTGCAGCATGGCAGCCACAAGCACTAATGGACCAGGAATTGTTTCTTTCTTTAGTTTTGGGAGGAATCTGTCCTTCCTCAGCATGCGCTTAGTAAACACTAATGATGGGATTGCTCTGTCCCAGGCTACTGTCCTTGCTCCATCCAGGGCAAGGAAGCACAGGTACCTGGGCTTGTGGAAGAAAGAGGGAAGGAAGAGAGGGAAAACCAGGCTGTGTGGATTTCAGCTGTCTTTGGACTACCCTGGTTTCTGTTTGGCACCCGGGGTCAGTCTTGGTCTGCCTGAAAGGGCCCTCTCTGCATGTACAGGATGGATGGCAGAGAAATCTGATAGGAGGTGAGAGGAATGTTCCCGAGGATGGTTTGAGAATGAACAAGACACCAAGCACCAGAGAGCTGTCACTTCCCCAACAGCCCACCCGGCCAGGGCGATGCAGCAAGAGAAATGTTCGAGCAACGTCTTACATTGTCTGGACATCCGCTGTGGAGACAACACAACTAATGACCAGGCACATCTTCCTGACTCAGCCATTCATCAGGGTGGAACTGTGATCGTTTCTTTGCTGGGTTTCCACTCTCACACTGCTTTTAGTCCCTCCTCTGCTTACAGGGACCATTCCCAAGGGACGGGAGCGCATCATTCAGCTCCCACCACCTCCTGAGTTCTCACTGTCAGTGCTGAAGTTCCCCTGGGGTTCTCTGTATCATACACGCCAACTGCACCGGTGACAGACCTGCTCACTCATTTTGTAGAGGTGTTGTTGTAGAGGTGGTTTGGCAGAGTCCAGCCTAGATCTCAGTCAAGGCCTTTATGTGACACTAAAAGCAATAATGGAACAAATCTTGGAACAGAAAACAATGCAGAATGAGAGAAAATGCTGTGGAAAGTGAGAGCTGGTGGAAACGATCCTGCAGGAACGTTCTTCTAGAAGAAACTGAAGCGGTGTCGCTGGGGAGGCAGCGTCTCTCATCAGCTTCCTGGGGCGGGGGGTAATACATCTGTCCCAGGCTGCTATTGGCTTCGTGGAAGCGCACAGTCATTAATAACCACCGGTAACGAGGAGTCTGGAGAGCCTCCTCCTGCACAGCTGCGCCTGCAGCACGCACACAGCAGCGCTGCCCGACACGGGAGCGGCAGCGGCACTTGACAGATCGGCGGGAGCCGGTCCAGCCTGGAGGAGCAGCGACTCTTCAGTCACTCGGGTGGGAAATGGGCAATGGATGTGGTGGAGCACACCACAAACACAGACCATCCACTCACCTCTGCCTGGGCAGGTGAGGACAAGCCCCCTGTCTGGCAGCAGGCAAATCCCCACAGATTTGCAGCACGAAGGAAGGAAGAGCAGTGAGGAGCCCATCGTGCAGAGCAGCAAGGACAGAAGAGGATGAGGAAGCTGCAGCTGTGGCCACACAAAGGCCTGGCCCAAAGTCCCAGCACCCAGGAGGAGAAATGCTACTGGACCTTGTGCTTGAGCTGCCCCATGGCTCTCCCAGTGGGGCAGGACCCTGGTGAGCAAATATGGTGATGCCAAAGGATGGGACACACTGAGAAGTGTGTGACACATGGGAAGGTCAAAACCAGTGCCTTTGGGATGAATTAATACCTCTTCACCACTTTGCCCAGGAGAAGGTGTTCCTGCTGCCATGGCAGGAGGAGATGAGCAGCTGCTGAATGCTCAGTGCTCTGGTAGAGTCTCTGTAAGAGCCCAGTGGCCCCTGGGCTGCTGAGTCCACACTCACCCCATGAGGATCCAATGCCCTACAGTGCTGACAGGGCCACAAGCCCAGTGCTGAGCTGGTGGGACTAAAGGAGAACAAACTTGTACGGAAACACTGGAGAGACTGACAGACGTGGCCGAGTCACCCACCCGGGCCGGCCGCAGCCGTGGCTGGAGGTCGCCTCTCACAGACTGCAGCTTTGTCACTCTCCATTATTTAATTGATAATTTATCATGCCATTCCAGACAGAGACGAGCTCCCGTTCATGCCACTGTTTGTTCCCTGTCACATAGTCAATTCCCCAATCCAATACACCAGTTGTACTCTTATTTTATGAACCATACCTTAGGGCCTAATTAATGCAATTAATCAAACTTTTACTTAGGCAGGCATATCTTCATTTCTCCGCTGACTGTCTGCTTGGACAGCTGGGTGTGTTGTCTGCATAGTATTCATCATCTTAAGCCATTACAATGCTCTGGAGTGCACTGAAGAGTACGGGGAGGGGAGGGGACTGTTGGTGACTGAGCATTTCTGATCAGGTTTCAAATACAGACACCAAGGGCAAATCCTGCTCTGTCTGCAGCCAGGCACCATGTGCGGAAAATCCAGCAGCTCAGCACCAAGGAGCTGGGGTAATGCAGAAGTTGGTCACAGAAGTGGCTTCATTAATGTTCCTGAGAAACGTCAGTGGATTTGCAGGTCACTCGCCACAGCAGAAGAAAATTTAATGATAATTGGAGGTGTTAGCCAGAAACATGACAGTGATTTTGTGACTGAAAAGCTCATGAAATGGAGTAAACTGACAAACTGGACAATTTTCTAAGAAGCCATTTCACATCAGATATCCCAAAAGATCACTTGCACAAGACCCAAGTAACTTTTCCTATAAAAACAAAGAGCTTTATGCTCTTTAATTATCTGTATGAATGCAGAAAGTGACTTATAAGAAACCAAACATTGTCACCCTCCAGCCCATCCTAAAAGCAATAAATAGATGAAGCTGTGAGGATAATCTTTTAAAGTGTCTTGGAAATGAGGTGAGCACTTGGCTGAGTTGTGACTCACTGATACGGCAGACCCTTGATGGAGTTGAGCCTATCAATAAACTACATCCAGCCCTCAACCTGGCATCCAAAGATGATGGGACAAGGTTATCTGCCACATCTGTGAACACTTAAAAATGTGTCAGGACTCACCATTGTGTTGAGTGCTTATCAATCAGATCCTCTTGAAAGCACTGCCAGGAAATACTAACACCAAGATCACAGACTCGGGGATATTTATAGTGTTTCCCCAAAACTGGCATCCATTCCACTGTCAAAACAAGAGTAAAAAGAGCTCTTTCCATAGCTGGCAAGTTGTAAGGGAGAACTTTAAAGAGCCAAGCAAAGGAGAGTCATAGCTAAAACCAGTCAAAGTGTGTCATGTCACCACAACATCTCAAGGACTGTGCCCTGTAACGTGGCAAAACTGACAGTGGGACATTTAGTACAGAAGCGAGAGCTCCAGGCCCAGGACATCTGCTGTGACAGCATCTGGACCCAGACTAGCAGCGTGGCACTTCTTGACACTTCAGTGGCTTTAAACTAGAAAATTAAGACCGGCTATCTAGGTATGGAAAGGGCCAAACTGGTGTCCACCGGTCACGAAAAAGCCACTGGTCTGTGCATTAATTTGTTGTTACATGGTTTTGTTCTTTGCAAAACAGTGTAGGCATGCAGAGTGTGTTTGACAACATCACTGCTGCCTCGATAAACCTAATGAGCCATTGATGGAAATCCTGCAAAGACTAAAAATACACCTCTCGGATTTTTCCTGTAACACCACCATGGCCACTGTGGGCTGGACCAGCTCTGTTTTTCACGGACAGGAACATCCACCTGCCTCTGCAATAGAGTTTATGCTCACCAAGCAGCCCTGCCTGTGACTGTGTGCTCTTGAACATCTCTGAAATACAAGTGTTAGAACGGGGAGGACAAGAAGAGGTGGAAGATCTGTAACCGACCACAAATTAAGAAGAGGAGATTCTTAAAACATCCCTTTCCAGAGCTTTAAGAAGCTGTTCCAGATTTTAAAGGTAACTTCCCAACTCTCAGTCCATTGCAGCAAAATATCACTGAATACAACCGTGGTGTCCAGCACAAGAACCGTCTGCAAACTTCCAGAGCCAGGTGTGACACCATGAATTTCTGGGATAAACTGCAAATATCTAGTTATCCCAGAGGGGGGGCTGAGGGACCCACTGCTGTGTAGCCGTGGGACGCAGATTAAAAAGCAGCCTGAGCTGACAGGTAAAGCCACACACATCCAAAGTTGTACCAAGTTCATGAGAAGCTGAAGCAATTATTGCTTGTATTCAGCATTAATAAACCTGCAACAACGAGCATTCAGCTAAGCCTAATTTTTAAAAGACATACTGCTCTCTGGGAATTCAGTTTCTGCTCAGACTAAACCCAACACGTGTGACAGCAGTGTGATATAATGATGATATCACGCTACATCATTCTAAAGGAGCTTAAATCAGCCAGCATTCAGGCTCTGCCCGTGGCTGTGCCAGACTCCATGTGACCAGTGGCCAGACACCCACAATGCTGTCAGAGCACTCTGAAGCACCAGGGTGGAGAGAGAGATCTGGGGGGATTTCAGCACTCTTCACTATGCGGGGAAAGCGCTGCAGTTCCCAGCAGTAATGGTAGGTGTTAGGGCTGGTTTTGGACAAGGAGGCTCTAGGCACTGATTAGAATACAGACACAGAGTAGCAGCCACAATGAGATCTAGGCACTGGTGGGCCCACTGCCTGGCATTTCAATGAAAACAGGAGCTGGAGACAAACACTCGATGTGGCCGAGTACAGCCCCATGCACATGCCTTGCAGGAAGAGGGCAGAAGAAGACAACCAAGCTGCTCTCTTGTTGTGTTTGAGGGTACATTATTTCTGCCTCTTCCTGTGCTTGTCCTTCACTTGCCACCTTCAGCTGGACCTGAAACTTGGTGGAAACCTGTTGGTTTTCCCTAGAGATGACAGCTCTGATAGTTAAGGCCACATTCCCCCTGTAGTGTTTTCACTGGTGGGCAAAGTGAGGTTTCAGGGTAGCTCTCAGCGTCACAGGTACCTCCTTGAAGGCAGACGCCCACTGTGACACAAGCACCAGGAGTTTTGGGAAGCACATACTCCCTGCCAGGCTGCAGCAAGGATGTACAGGGGTACATGGGAGTCTCTGGAATAACCAGCATCGCCTAACTCATGAGGCAGAGGGGGAAATCTCCAGGAGTGGAGCTGTGCTGAGAGATAGCTTTGACTCTTCCTTGCTACTGCCAGTAAATGAGCCGTCTTTTCAGCAGCTTATTACCAGGCACACAGAAAACATCTCCATAGCATGAGCAGTTACAGGATAGCAAAAGCCCAGCCCCACCTTGGGGAAGCCTTGCCATGGGTGCCGCTTACAAAGGACGGGCGGGGATATTTCCAGCTCATGTTTTCAGATGCTCTGGAAGAAATGAGCTGTCCTTACTGGAAACCACCTTGTGGCAGACTCACGGAGCCACATGGCTGCCCTGCCCCAGGGGTTTATAAATCACCATCTGGCAAGAGAGGGGATGCCAAGGATGGCACGCGCTGGGGCCAGGGCTGGATCTCCACCCCACTGCCATGGGAGCTGAACTCCTCACCAAGGAGGCAGCATCACTGCTGGTGGCTCAGGGATACAGGAGAGGCAGAGCTGCTGTGGCAGCACCCGTGGTGCTCCCCACAGAGCTGATCCTGGCCCCGCTGCTGCCCTCACATGCTGTTCCCCACCGCGAGGGCTGCAGCAGCAGTGGAGCTCAGACTGGTCCCAAAGGTCTTGGTGGTCTTTCCATCAGTTCGGCCAGCTCTGGCTCAGCCCCAGAGGGACCAGGTTTCCAGTGACTCACAGCTCTGGCCAGGGTGAGATCATAGGAAAAGTGGCCAACGTGGCCGTTTCCGTGAGGGAACACACACAGGCAGGCGCCAGGCAGGACCTGGTGCAGGCAGGGGCCGTGAAGGTGCCTCCAGGCCGGGCACATGAAGGGAGCCAGGTGCTGCTGCTGCCCCTTGGCTCTGCTGCCTGCAGCTCCCCTGCAGCGTGGAAATGGCTCCCTTGGAGCGTGTAGGGAACGCTGCATGCAGGGAAACAGGCAGCGGAGGCACGGGCTGGGAGAGTGCAGCCAATGCTGCTCTGACTGAGCTGAGAGCTCACGGAGTGAGCTTTTTTTCCTGTTGGGAAAGGTGATGAGATCCAGGGGATCCTGCCACACCACCCCAAACTCCTGGTTCCCTGTGGTCTCCCTGGTCATGAAGGAGTCCATCTCTTTCATGGTGAAAGAGGAAGGCTCCTGCTGCATCTTGCCTGGCTGGGGGCAGCCATGGGAAGCATGGCACTTCCCTGCCACAGCTTCCAAAGTGACAGCAGCACATGCCAGAGGTGCCTGGGCTAGCCCTGGCTGTTCCCTTGCGCCCCAAGCACTGACAGCAGAGTGACCACATCAGGCTGGGATGAAGTGCATGTTTTTAGCCCACGTTTCCAGGAATTTGATGCCTGACTGCCTCAGAGGGCTTTGGCCAAGCAGTGTCTTGCTCTCTGAAGAGCAGAGCTCAGTGGCCAAGAAGAGGTCGTGCACGCATGATTTATGGACGAGCCTGACCAGACTCCTCCCTTTAGGACACCTTCTTGGTACTGCTGCTCTCCCTAAAGCCTTGCTGTTATTTTCTATTCCCCCCACCACTCTCATTTTGCCCAAGAACCTCCCAGTCTGGACTTCCCAGACAGCCAGAGGTGCCTGACGAACCCACAAAGCACAGTGCTCATGGGATGGGGCTGCAGGAGCCGTGATGAGGAGGGAGCTGCAGGAACCATGAGCTCACCACTGCCTGGGGGCCAACACCCCGTGCCGAGAGCCCCCTCTCCACCGGCACGGCCTCCTCGCTGGCACTGCCGAGGCTGCAGTGCGGGAGCATCTGTGCTACACGGCCAGCAAGGCTCAGGTCCCCCAGGGTCCCTCTGGCTGGCGGGGTAGGGCTATTTTGGCACTGCCCCGCGGAGCTGGGTGGGTGCCAGGGCAGGCGCGGTGCTGGCGAGGGGTACGGGCAGGGCTGCGGGATGGGGGTCACACTCTCCCCGCGGGGGTCGGGGGCCTGGCCCCGAGGAAATTGCCTGCCAAGGACTGCGGAGGGCAGCCGCCGCTCGCTCTCCATTAGCATTCCGCGGCACCGCCACCGCGCGAAGGAGAAAGCCACCCTCGTAAACACAAGGAGAGGAGATAAAAGCACTTAGCGCAGGCTGGTGAGCGAGACAGAGGCACTTCGGCTCAGGTGGCTGGCTCCTGGTCGGGCTTTTGTAGTCTGGCTGCAGCCTTCCACCGCGGCAGGTTCGCGCCCCATCGCTCGGCGCGCCGGAGCCGCGGCTACGCCTGAGCGGCACTGGCAGAAGTTCCCCAAAGGTTAATTGATGCTGCAGTGCTGCAGCCACCCTGGAGACAGCTGCCTGCCAGCAGCTTCGCCCTGTCAGCGCTGTGCCGGAGCTTCTCCTCCCTCCGCAGCCTCCTTCCCCGAGGTGGATTTCCTCCCGGGAGAGCGCAGCCCTCCCACCCTCCCACGGGAGACAGCCGCCGGGGTCTGCATCTCCCCCTCGGGCGCGGGGCTCCTTGGACTCCGCACTGGGATCTCTCCCAGGACCGAGAGCGCTGCCAGCAGCAGGAATCATGGTCCCCATACCCCCTCCTGCTCCTGTCCCTGCAGACAGCAGGCTGGCAGGCTCCGTGCCCTGCGTTCCTCGGCAGGAGGAGGGACGTGCAGCCCCAAAGTCTGCATTAATGCTGTCCCCACCTCACTGCGAGGGTCTCCACTCTCACATCCCCCGTCTCACAGGCACGGGCAGCCCCCCTCGAGGAACACAGCCTGATGCTAAAACCCGCAGCACAGCCCCTGGTGATTCCAGTGGCTGCAGAGCACATCGACAACAGTATTTAACCCAAGGGAGGACAGAGGATGGGATTCAGTGTGCAGTCCGTGGGGGTTAGCCCCCTGCCTTCAGACCCTCTGTATTCCCAGGGATGAGGGGGTGCAGAGATCCTGGGCTGTGTGTCGGGGCAGCCTCAGAAGAGAGAAGCAGGCTGTGCCTTTCTACTTGAGCGGCTTGCTGGGGGGCACAGCAGAAGCCTCTGGCAGGGAAGCCAACCATCCTGAGCAGCCATGAGACCAAACGGGGCGGCCCTGCCTTGGTTTGTACTGGAGCCACCATGTGGGAGGCCTCTCCTCAGCAGTATTTCTAAAATCTCACATGATGTCAGCTTTTTTCCCTGTCCGCAGGCTTTAAATTTAAAAAAGACCCATCTCTGAGATGTCATGCATGCTCAGTCAATATTTTAATTGTCCTGGGCTCTGCCGCCCTGTTTACCTCCTCAGAGCTGTAAAATAAATAACACTGGCCTTTCCCCCTCAAATTAGAAGGATTTTCCTTTGTTCTTCCCTCAGGGACCAAGAGCTTTCACTTGAGAGGAGATAGTTACACTACAAAGTCCAGCAGTCCCCTCCCCACAGCAAACAAATTCAAAGCCCACCAGGATCTGCATGATCCTGATCATTTATACAAGCAGAATAACCTGGACAAGAGTGGTGTGACAGCACTGCCCCTCACTGGGGCTGTCCCATGTCCAGGAGCTCACAGCCTCACCCGCAGACAAGGGCCAGGCAGAAGATGAGCCACAAATCCGTGGCAGCCCAAACCAAAACACTGTTCAACAGAGGCACCCCAAAAATATGATGGAAAACCATCTTTTGCATCACCGGTGACCAAAACCAGAACTGAGGCATAAAGGCACTGGTGCATCAGCAGCCTCAGAGTGTGCACAGCCACAGCCATCGCCTCCCATGGCCCAGCTGCCTCCCTCCTCTGGAGCACTGCCGGGAATGCTGGCATCTTCACGGGTGGCTGTGGCCGTGCCCAAGGGGGCTGTGGGGTGCAGGGGTACATTCTGGGGTCCCAGGCACAGGGACCCACTGCAAGACTTGAAGGGGAGTGTCCCTCAGCTTTTACATCCATGACAGGCACAGAGCATGGCACATCCCCTTGCCCCTGGTGGCACGCGGGCCTTTCCATTCTGGGCCAGCAAAGATGCATCCCTGGCTGGACAGGCAGATTCCAGCAGCTGAACTCCTTGGTGAGGGTGCTGAGGTGCCAGTGTCCCCATTCCATGCCAGCCTCCTCTCAAGGAGAGATCCTGCTCGCCCTCCCTCTGCTCTGCTCTGCTCTGCTCTGCTCTCCCCAGGCTCTGCAGCAGAGCAGCGCTGGGACAGCCTGGCAGCCCGGGCCAACTGGGATCAGAAACTCTGCAAAAGAGGCTTTGTAAGCTACACAAACTCCAGCCAAGGAGCCAGTTTCTTTCTTCTCCTTTGTACTCTCAGTGCAATCTGGCAGGGACCGGTGTGTGCATGGACTGAGGGCTGCAGCTGGCGCTGGGAGAACTCGGTCTCCCGCTGAACCACCCGCAGCTCCGGGGCAGGACAATGCAGCAAGTGAGCAGAGCACAAACGTTCTGCAGCGAGCAGGCCCAATCCATTTGCTAGGGGAGAACAGCAGTGAGCAACTGGAAAAATCAAAATTCTCCTGTAGAGCTGAGCCCAGCCTCACCTCCCACAGGCCACTGGATAACTCCAGGGACCTGTTTCGGGTGTCCTGGGAGTGTGAACCTCTCACAGGTCTGGCAATGGCAACATAACTGAAAACTGGGACAGCATCAGCTTGGGGAGCCCTGAGTAGTCTCTGAGAGGGTGTCCAGTCCCTGAAAGCAGAGAGCTCCCCAGTACAGAAGATCCCACGTGACATCCCAGGTATTCCCAATCCTACAGTGGACAAGCCACCCCCAGACCCCGTGAGCCTGAGCTCCTTCAGGTGGAAGCAATCCCCACTCCTCGGCCCTAGCACTGTTTAACTGTGTGTCATGGGCCCCATGCTGGGGAGCAGCTGCCCTTGGCTCCAGCATCTCCAAAGCACTGGAACTCAGTCCCAAGAGATCTCCTGCCCGGATCAGGCACTGCTGCAGCTCCTGTTCCTACCTGGGCTTTTCAGAGGTGCCGATTGATACCGTGGCTGAGCAGCACTGACACAAAGTGTTTGTGGAGCAGGTCGGAAGAGTCTGATCCATTTTAAAGGTGTCAGTCAGAAGCACACAGGGTGGTGTCTTGGCTATGATCAGAGGAGGTTTCATTCATAGAAGAGCTGGAGCAGTGATGAGAACTCTTGAAAAATCCCAGCCTCTTAAAGGCCACATTTGGTCTAGAACAGACCCCAGACCTTCAGGCTTCTCGTTCAACATTTCAGCCACAAACCTCCCATTTCTTTAGATAATGGGAAGTGATGCCCACTCCTCACAATCCTTTGAACATCATCGCTGTCCCAGTGGGGTCAAAGAATTGATATTCCCTTTTGCATGGGATCTCCTGGAAGGGGATATTTTTACCATAGAACATATTTTTCATTTCCATCAAGTAGGCTGCAATTTGCAGACCCTCACTGGCCCAGCCCAGGTCAGTGGAAGGAGCACCTCAGTGCAGCAACAGGAGAAGACATCAGAGCCCACCATTCAGCACTGACAGCACCGGAGGGACCTACCCAGGGAGTCAGCAGCAAACACAAGGATGATTACGTTGTGTCGGGGGAATTGCCAGTGCAAGTGACCAAGAAAAACCTGCAAATGAGGCAGTCTCTTACGGCCATGGGAAGGAGCTGAAGGTTACACACATGGGACAGGTTCTGGGAAGCAATGAGCACGTAGACTGGGTCCCAGACTGCATCCTGGGTACTGAGTCTATACTCAAGAAATGGGATCTCGTATTGCTCATAATAAAATTGATTGACCCAATAGACCCAAGGTTATTAATATCTTTCCCTCCCATTAAAAAAATAGTATTTTAGGAACCTAAATATTATCTGATGTTTCAGTTCAAAACAGAAAGAACCAGCAGTTCAGACACTAATGAAGGGTTGTCTTTAGAGCTGCTTGTTAGCCTGTATTAAGTAAGAAAATTACACTTATTTGCACTTATTGCACTTATAATTACACTTCTTATATAAACTCTTCTGTGCATGCTCTTTAGATGCTCTGCAACTGCAGAAGAGCCCCACTGCCTTGTGGCAGCCTTTTAGGGCTGCAAGAAGAAATTAAGTCCTGCTTCGTATTGCGGTAACATGAGAAACTCAGACCAGAATATGGTGCTACGAATCATACGTGAATCAGTTAGGGCAGTGTGACTGGCTCTCTCTTCGCCAGGCAGGAATGGTCTGATGTGGCTCAAAGCCATCTTTCCACTGCGAAGGTAAGTTCACCTCCTTGAGGATCTGATCCCCAAAAGCCTGTTTTGCCTCGAAAAGCTTTTGGAAAGAAGAGTAGTAGAAATAGTAAAAATAGTAGAAAGTAGTGGTTTTTGTTCTGGCTCCACACTAAAAGGAATAGACTGCTGGGAGGGAGGGAAAGGAAGAGTTGGAGGTTGCCTTTAATGTTTTGTGGGCCAGTGAGAGGGACAGTGGTGAAGATTTTCCTGCAGATATTGGGGTACGAGCTCAGACTCTGTTTCAGACTTGTTACCAAGCTGTCAGGCTGGGAAGATGAGGCAGGGATACTGGGAGCTGGCTGTGGGAGCTGGCCTTTCCCAGCTGGAAAGATGTGTCCCTCCATGATATGTGCAGCACAGACCCCACAGCACACCTGGTCTGCTGTCCAGGTGCCCCCAGGGGATTTCCTCCTGAAAAGGAGAGCAGCAAAATGCAGCAGCAGATCACTGATGGAAAGGGAGAGGCAGCAGCCGGGTCCCTTCTTAGTAACTGTAGGGTAGGTTTGGGCTTTGCCTTAAGTGGGAGCAGCTGAACCAGACCAAGAAGAAGGAACTTGCCCAAGAGGAGTTAAAATTTTGCTGACATGAGGCAAAATCTTCAGGGAATTAGATGTAGTAGCAAGTTATGGGCAAATCCTCCTGGACAGAGAGGACATCACACCTTCAGCACTCTCTGTGACAGACCCCTTGGAACTGCTTTGCAGATGTGGGAAGCACAGATTGTGTTCAGCTGGATGATGTCCCAGCTGTGCCATGGACTGTGGAGGGAAAGGCTACAGTGATAGTGCAAGATGGAGAGGACTTCTCACCACTGCTGGCAGAAAACTTACCCCTGCTTCCTGCACACTCCCAGCTCTCTGTCCCCTCTGTTCTTTGTCTTGTTCCTCACTTCCCAACTTAAGTCCTTGCAGCAGGGACCAAGCCCTGGACAGTTCAGGGCACTTCAGGTCTGAGAGAGAAGCTGCAGTGGTGGGGAAGAGGGTGAGGAGCTGGACAGTCACAAGGGGAAACATCAGAAATGTTCACTTGAGGAAATCCTGAGGAAATGAAATCATATTCTAATAACGGCAACAGGCCAGAGATGTGGACACACATCATGGTTGCAGGACAACCCGTGCAGGGACCCCTGGTCACAAGTATTTGGGGACTGCAAGTCCTCCCTAAAACAGAACGACAAGCTAACAACCAGCTACTGGGCTCAAGCAACTTCTCTTTGTAAACCCCTTTGCCATGGTAGAAAGAGGCCCAGAAAAGAGACCTCAATCCTTTGAAGTGAGCACTGAAATTATTGCCAAGGACTCATGGCAAAAGATCGTGGGAAAAGACTTTCTATTGATTTTTTTTTTTAATTAGTTACTTAAAGCTTCCTCATCTTGGCCAAGGAAATGTAACCATTCACTACTGCCTGCTGTTCAGAATAGCTCCTGCACCCATTCATCATGTACCAGGAGATGTAAGCTCCTTGTTCTAGGGTTGTAACTCCTTTGGGAAAGTTTTTGGTTAAGGCTAAGGCTGTTCTTCAGTTTTGGTTAAATTATATATATCTTTTTAAATACTCTAAACTATCTTTGGATCTCAATCCCTTACAAGAAATTGGGGCATTGCAGGGGCCAGCACCAGATGCTGAGAAGCAGAGGTGAGAACCCAGCTGAAAGAACTGTGGGACAGGTATCCCCCCACATCAGGTCCCATCACAGTCTGCACCTGGCTGGGTTGCAAAGGGGAGGTTCATTTCCTAAACTGTTCCTGTTGCTTTTGCTGGGAGACTCTGGATAACTGCAGTTACGTACATGACAGCCCAGGAGAGCCAGAAAAAACAGCATCAGGGTGATTTAGGAGATCTGCATTGTCAGCCAGCTGGAGTGCTTGGAAGTGCCCACCTCTACCAGCAAGATCCTCTGGATTCCTGGGAAGGATTTTAACATCACCAGTTCCTGTAGGTGTGCTGTAACTCAGCTCCAAGCGGCAGTGTGAGCTGTGGCCCCAGGCACAGCGGGGCCTGTTCCACTTCACCCAGGAGAAGGGTTTGTAGTGATCCTGATCAGCAAGGATCGGTGCTGCTGATGGAGGAAATGGCAGAAACGGTGTTCCTCTGCACAGGGAGTGTGAAGGGGGTACACGGAGAGGGACAAACCAGCCTGGGCAAGTAATGGTGGAAGAAAGTGTGGATCCTGTGCCTGGCTCAGCCTGTCACCTTGGGGAAGCGACCTTGGCCTTATCTACGCACAGACAATCAGGAAAATGAATCTGAATTAACCTTTGCAAATTGGATTAGCTAAACTTCATTAAACTGTCTATGTGGACATTCCTGTTCAGAATTCAAGTAGCCTCCACTCATCCTGGCTTACCTCGTGTCCACAATGAACGAGAACAAAACAAACTCAGCTTTTTCTTTCCACTGTGAGTAGGGCTGTCCACACAACTGTTCTAAGTGCAGTTTAACTAAACCACCGTAACATCCACCTTCAGACTAATGATCCCCCGTGGGCTCGCGTTTCTTTGTCTTCCTGCCACGCTGTCTATTTGGACAAGGAGCTCCGGAGTCTCTGGATGAAGGAGCAGCTCTGATTGTATGCACAGACCATGCCTACTGCAGGATCAACACAACCTGTAGATGAAATGTAGCCTCAAGCTGTGCTGGGGAGGTTAAGTTGGACATCAGGAGCAATTTCTTCAGAGAAAGGGCTGTCAAGCACTGGGTTGTCACCATCCCTGGGAGTGTTCAAGACAGGACTGCACACTGCTCTGGCTGACAAGGTGGTTTTCAGACAAAGGTTGGACTCAGTGGAGGTCTTTTCCAACCTGAATGATTGTGTAATTTTGTGATTCCGTGAATCTTTTACAGAAGTTGTGCCAGTGCAATGGTAAAGCTCCTGATCTGGGTAGGAGAATGTCTATCAGGGATGGGTTGGTTTGAACGCAGCAGAACAAACGTCACATCACACCTGATGGACCTAACTACCTGGAAAGGCAAGAAAACTGGCTGTGAGGATGTAGGGTGGATAAGGGAGTACTGGAAGTGCTTTTTCTTGCCTGTAGTAAACTTTCAACACTTACTCTCCTTAGAGCCAGGCTGGGGAGATATGGGCTCAATAAACAGGAAAGAAGGAAGCTGGAGAGTAGGTTGGACTGTTGCACTCACAGGGTGATGATCAGCAGTACAGAGCCCACTTGGCAACCCATTGCTGTTGAGGTCCTGGAGGGACTGGTACTGATGGCCTGGATAATTGGGCACACTCCCAGGAAGTTTTCAGATGGCACCGAAGGAAGCAGTGGGGAGGGAAGCACTCGACACCCAAGAGGCTGCAGCTGCTGTTCAGAGGGAGTGGAGAAACGGGCAGACAAGTGCACAGTCCTAATGGAACAACCTCCCCAGGGACCAGGACAGGCCAGGGGACAGCTGGGCTGGGAAGTGGCTTGATAGCAAGCAGCTTTGTGGGAAGGGAGATGGGATTGCTGGCGGGTCAGGAACTGAACACGGGTCATTGCTGTGCTACAGCAGAGGTGAACTGCACCCTCAGCTGTGTTAGCAAGGGTGCAGGCAGCACATCAACGGAGCGAGAATCCCCTTTGTTCGGCCCTTCTGAGATTGCTTTGGAAACACTGGGTCCAGTTTGGGGCTTCCTAGGACAAAACCAGCACTGACAGATTGGAGCAGGTCCAGCAGAGGCCACCAGTGGATGCTTGAGGTACAAGGAGAGGCAAAACCAGCCGGGTTTGTTCATCCTGGAGGAGAGTAGGAGGAAGATCAAACTGCCATCTGCAGCTCCCTGAAGGAAGGGATAGAAAAGGCAGAACTCCTGGAGGTGCAGAGCAGGGCTTGAGACCTCCTGAGGTCCCTGCCAACCTGGGTTGTTCTATGGCCTAAGCCTGGGCTTTGAGACCCCAGAGAGAGTGCCAGGCTCACCCGCACTTCCTGCAAGGAAAGGGCTGCTCACACCATGATGCCAACCTACTTCAGGGTTTGAGGATGCTCTCTGTCATCTTGTTTGGGCACTGCTGGTGAGGGTTGGAGAAGTAGGTCCTCCATATTCCTATAAACTGGATTAGTGGAGCAGTAAATGTACAATAAAGTAATAATAAACATTTCTAGAGTGACTAATCTAACTGCTAATTGAGGAATCAGTCGGATCTCTGTTCACATGTAAAGGGGTGTTTGCCAAAGCTACTCCTTTGAACTTGCTCACACCTTTCCATCAGCGGTTCCACGTTTTCCTTTAGAACTCCAGTGAAGCCTGTGAGATGTGGCCCTGAATTTGCCCTTGCTCACCAGGCAGGAGAGTGAGGCTCAGAGAAGCCAAGCAACTTGTTTGGAGGCACGGTGAGCACTGTGTTATGTAGATCATCAAAGCACTGAATGCACCTGCCTGGTGTTCCTGCCTCAGGTGTTTTTCCCCCTGCTTTTTAAACCTGGACATGGTCCACTCTCGCAGCTCAGCTGATGGATGGTAACTCATTAAGCAGGGGTAATGCAAGTGGGTCTCAGCCCGGCAACAATTCCCTAAGAACACACAGCCTTTCCTCTGTTCACACAGAGAAACTGCTTTTATTTCCCTGACTGTCCCTGAACCTCTTATTACTCCCAACTTGAAGTCCTTTCCTGGGGCACTTTCAATAGGATGGCTGGAAAAACCAGGCTTTTCTAATCTGTCTTTTTTTTTTTTTTCCAATTTAAGGAGATAATAATTATGGAGATCATTGTGTTGATGCTCCAGTAGACAATCAGAGAGGCTCAGCACCGAACTGCTGGCAGCAGNTGTCTTTTTTTTTTTTTCCAATTTAAGGAGATAATAATTATGGAGATCATTGTGTTGATGCTCCAGTAGACAATCAGAGAGGCTCAGCACCGAACTGCTGGCAGCAGGTGGACTGTGAATCGCTATCTGCTCCAGTCACCTGCCAGGAGTCCCCCACCCCTCTTCAAGCACATCCGCTGATGGGTTGTTGTGTATTTTTTGTTGTTGTTGTTGATTGCTGACATAAAAGAAGCTGAACCGACACCATTTTAAGCTGAGTATCCAAGGCGACCTCATTAACATCTCTGCAGAGGAGCCCTTTAAAAAACATCAGTCACGGTGGTCCTGAGTGGAAGAGAAACTGTTCTCTGTTTTCTTGATCAATTGCTTAAAATTCAAGGTCGGGGTGCAGAGCAGGGAGGGCTCCCCGCCAGTCACTGCGGGGCTGGGCTGAGGGTTTTTTTGGAAAATAGTGATGCTGTCGTACTGGAGAAAATCCATGCGCTCCCTCAGAGGAGCACTATTGGGAATAAATGCTGGAAGCTGTTCCACTTGAGCAGATGGCTGAAAAACTTTGGCTGAGAAATAAATTGAGTATGACGGTCTGAGGGCCAATCACAGATGGATGAAATTCTAGTGATGTCCCAAATGTCCTGAACATAGAAGGTTCTCTTCTTTCCCCTTTTGTGCTAAAAAACCATAGTAGGATTTTTAATACAGACTGAAAAAAAATGTTGATGGAGTGAGACACAGAGATAACAGTTTAATGTCTTCTGGATCAGCAGCACGTTCAGGGGAGCCCCGAGGTCCTGCCACCTCCGGGTCAGTAGTGGAGGAAAGTGCTGATCGTGCAGGGACCGTGATGGAAGGGCTGGGAAACGCCCCTGTGCTCCTGCAGGCACAGCCTGGTGTCCACGTGCAACACCAGACGTCCAAATCTTCCTGCTAAATTCAAGTCATGCTGAACCCAAAAGAAATTTTTTTTTCTTCAGGGTCTTTCAACCCAGCCTCAGGGTAGATTGGCAAACTGTGCTTCAGCTGGTGTTAGATGGAGGAGTCACTAGGAGCTCCCTTCCTTGGTTTCAGGCCATCTCCATAAACCCAGGGCTGACCCTCGAAGTGTACAACCTTAACAGCCACTCTCCCTCTGGTGCAGCCCACAAAAGGAGCCGTGAGCCCCCGGTTTCAAACCACGGGCTCTGGGATCCAACCCAGTGCAAATCCCAGACTTTAGCTCATCTCTGCTCAGGCTCAGGAGGGAGATGAGCCGCATTTCAAGTGGCACATGTCTTGCATGTCCTGAAAGCACCCTGAGCCCAGATCCTCCCTTCCCGATTCGATTGACAGGATGCCAGGAGAGCTGGTAAGACATCAGCTGTGAGTTAGGTTAGTGCAGCCTGGCAATCAGCAGCACCCGAGCCCAGCGTGATTCCACAGGGACCCAGCCCTCTGTAGTGTGAGGACCAGGGGACAGAGCAATCCTGTGCCTTCTCTAGCAGACAGATGAGGCCACACACCCCCCCTATTCTCCTGTCCTCGAACAGCTCCTTCCCATTCATTATTTCTCATGATGGGACAAGCTCGTGCACGTGAAGGCTGTTATCCCAGCCCCAGCGTGGAATCTCATGGGGCAACTTCAGCAGCTTCCAACAGAGAAGATCTTCTGTGGTGGTCAAGTGACCAGCTGGAACGATTATGTGGGATTTAATCGTTGCTTCAACAATCCAGGACACCACAACCCCATGGAGCTGCAAAAAGGGGCTGTGCTGCCTGTGAAACCTTGGTGCCAACCTGCGTCTGCTTGGGCATCAGCTGGCGATCTGTGGCCAGGTCAGTGACAGCTGTGACGTGTACGACCACACGGGGAGGACTTGTCAGGACTCACGGAGAGCTGCACGAGAGGTGGACAGGGTTACAATAATTCCTGGCAGCCCTGCCTGGGAGCGCTGCCTATGGGACTGGGACAGATATGAAAGGCTGGACTCAGCCTGCATCTGCAGGGCCCAGCAAAGGCTTTATCAAATGAGCTTATCAGCAATGCTGCTTATTCCTCGCAGCCAGCGGCTGGTGTGTGCTGTATTAACAGCCCTTTGTGGCAGATGCCCCTTTAAAACCCATGATTTGAAAACAGTCTCTGCAGCTCAGGGATGTATTTGGGGTTTTTAACAAACATGCATTCACACTC
This sequence comes from Dryoscopus gambensis, assembly GCA_013389985.1. Classification (NCBI taxonomy): domain Eukaryota; kingdom Metazoa; phylum Chordata; class Aves; order Passeriformes; family Malaconotidae; genus Dryoscopus; species Dryoscopus gambensis. Next base: position 143,842 of record WEIT01042003.1, on the reverse strand, counting down.
ATATCGTCTCTGTGGATTCAATAACAGAGACAAAAAATGAGAATGTGAAAATTCCAGCAGGAAAGGATGTGGAGCCTGCTCTGTCAGTGCAGAGAGCAGGACCTCCCACGCCTCTGTGGCTTCAGGCCAACCTCACCCCACTTTATGTTTACAGGTTGAGTCCAGCACTCAGGGTGCCCTGCTCGGGCCCACACCAAGCCGGCAGAGGAATTTTAAATACCGGAAAAGACTCTCCACAGAAGACAGAGGAGTTTTAACCCTGGGCTGGGCCCTGCTTGTGCACTGCAGTCGAGCAGGAAGGGGGAGTCCAGGTTTGGAGATGTTTCTGCCATCTTCTGCAAGGGCACAGGTAGCTCCCACAGGGCATAGCCAGTGCAAGCAGAGAGGAGGGGTGGGTGACATACACACCAAGCCTGGTGTTTCGCTCCCCATCTCATGGTACATGGCACAGGCCACTCTCTGTTTCCACCATCTAAATTTGGTAAATGATGTCATGCCTGGGGTGTGACACAGTGGTCCAAAGGCTCAGCACCTGTCCCCAGCACTGACCAATAAACAGGACAGCATGATCATGGTCAAACGCTTCCCCATGATATTCTTCCAGTCTGCAACAGTTTGTGGTTTAGAGACTTCCTGACCCAGAGCTAAAGTCCTTGTATTTAGTCATCCTCAATTCCTCAATGGGTTTCTTTTCCATGACCTTGTTTGTGAGTTTGCACCCCCCAGTAAAGTCAGAAATCCAAGTGCTTCATTATAAGCATTTTCTTTACCATTTCCTGATTAATCATCCCCGCCAGCACGGTCATTACAGCGGTTCCCAGAGACCAAGCAATTGTAGGGCTCATTGGTCAGGCACCACCAGCACAGAGCCCTCACTTCAGAGAGTTCCCGTGGAGTAACTGAGCAGAACCAGCAGTGGGACGTGGGCAAAGTCACAGCCCCAGGAGGAGGGCACGGGAGGGGTCCAGCTACGAGGCCACGGAGCAGCAAGGGACTGGAGCGGCTGGGGAGGACATCAGGGGACAGCGAGATGAGGGGAACAGAGAATTGAAGCTGGGGACGCAGATGGATTAAATAGTTAATCTGCATTATAAACAGCACAGGTGAGAGTCTGCCACTGAATCTCTTAATCCAGTTATTACCATTCAGCATGGTCATTTCCTCCTGTTCTGATGCACCACTCATCCTTCAGGTTTGGAAAAACAACATCAGCAACTACAACAAATAAAAAGGGACACAAAAGAACTTTTTGTGTGTGTGTGCGGTTTGGGATTTCCCTGCTGTAAAAATGTACCAACTCTTGAAAGGGAGAACACCTTCGGGAAGAACAGGGCTGCCTCACCCATGTGTTGATCACAGTTAATGCTCCTGAGTAACTTAGAAGTGACAAGGTTGGTGCTTAGAGACAAACCTTCTGGGCTCCTGTGAGTCCAGCAGGGCAAGACACAGCAGATGCGACCTCATGAGAATTTATCGGATGCAGATACAGGGTGTTTGAGTGGTGGTGCTTTACCCTACACCCCACACAGGGGCCAAAAAACAGGGGACCCAGCATATGAGGATGGCGCTGTCAGTCCTTATCCCTGGCAGTGCCCTCGGTCAGAGGGAACGCAGCGTCGGTCTTCAGTGAGGTGCATCCTCGCCCCAAAGTGGGACAGCAAGAAAAGACGCAGCTTCGGGAAGACCCCAACGCGGGTTGGTCGAGTGCGCTAACTCCTCGTGGGAGGCTCGCACCAGGTAGCCTGGTGGAAGGCAGAGCGTCGCCCAAGGGCAAAGGAATTAGGAGGGGCCTTTGCTGTGGTTTCCAAGAGACTTTTATTCTCCAGAAGGTCCAGGGACCAAACGGCAGCGAGGAAGGGCACGCAGCAACTTTTAAAGGGGGGTGGTACCAGGGAAGGAACCAGTGGGGTACAGGTAAGGGGGAGGATACAACACGGTTACAACCACTGGGGAAACTGGGGAGGCGGGAATAATAACAGAGAACCAGTGAACAACCGGCTACCACAGAATTCTCTAGAACAAGGGGACCACTCAAAGGCCAGGGTGCCACCCAGTGGGTGGTGGCTCACGCTTCAGTGCCGCCCATGGAGCCGCCCTCAGACCCACTCTCAAGGGCGGGGAAATCCACCCACTGGACGGCCAAAGCCTGATTGGCATCACGGGGCCACAGCCCAGCAGTGGGCTGAGCCACTGCAACATGGGGACATACAAGGGGATGGATGGCAGGATGGGGGAAAAGCTTTAAAAGGATGAGGGCAAAGAGGCCTGGACCTGCTCAAAAACAATTTGTGACCCAAAAAGAGGAGGCAAAACCCCTGGACTGTGCATCCCCAGCTGCTGATACCTGCAGACATGAGTCCTCCCCAGGGTGGGAAGTGCCAGCCCTGCCATAGCAGGTGGTGTCCCACGTGCCGTGTCACAGCGAGACAGCAGCGTTACGGTGACGGTGCCGTGGCTGCGGCAGAACTGACCCAAGTGTGACCTAGCACATCTGAAAGGCAGCAGTGGGAGAACGCAGTGCCTTCCCCAGGGGCATGTGAAAATCAAATGAAGCCTCTCAGTGCAGGAGAGGGGTTGTTGGCTCGGGAACATGAATCTATCTGACACAAAAAGCCCTGAGTCCCTGGTCTGTCTCAAGCTCACGGAGCCATAGGTACCTGTGCGGAAAGTGCTGCCCTTGGTTTCCCATCCGAGTGCTTTATGTCTCAGTTACATGCCACTGAACATGCTAAGACCCTCATTTCAGAAGAGAGCAGAGCAAGGATGTGCTGATCCTGGGACTTCAACCGGTTGTGGAGGTGTGCATGAAGGCAACAAAGATTGTCTTATAGCCCAACACAGAGACAGGGACTTGAGGTCCAAGATGGAACAGGGCAGAACAGAGCAGATCCATCCAATAAGCTGGATTCAGACATCACGTTTCAGGAAAAAGGACTGGATTCAGCTGCTTTTCCAGAAACTACCTGGGATTTCAGCAGGCAGGTTGATTAAATGAGATGGAACTTTCTCCAGCTGCATGGAATCCTTTGACAAGCTCCCCAAAGAGTGCACAGGACAAGGAGGTGCAGGTGGCAGGGGTGGTGAGCCCTCTGATCCTCAGAGCACTGGAAGGGGCTCTGGGGTCTCCCTGGAGCCTTCTCTTCTCCAGGTGAACACCCCCAGCTCTCCCATCCTGGCTCCAAAGCAGAGGGACACCAGCCCTTGGAGCAGCTCAGTGGCCTCCTCTGCCCCTGCTCCAGCTGGTCCTCGTTCTTCTTGTGCTGAGAACTCCAGACCTGGATGCAGTCTGAAGACTTCCCTTAGTGCTTCCTCTGGCAGAGAAATGATGTAGAGGAGAATATTGTGCTAAAGCAGTGCTGGTCCCATTCCTTTATCACCTGAAAAGGACAATTATGTTCTCAAAAAAAAAAAAAAAGAAACAACAAAAAACCCCAACAAAATCAACAGCAAACCACACTTATTGGGAGGCATTTTACCAGTCTTGCATGAAAGATGTGTGATTTAGCAGCAGCCACACCTTCTTGTTTTATGTCCACTGAGCAGCTGATGTGGCTTTATGAGCCCTGCACAGTCCTCCTGGAGGGGCTAGGACCTCCAGGATGAGTGCTGAAAGCCCAGCTTCAGGAGACATCTCTGGCTTCTCTCTGTCAGATTTCTGCCTTTGTGTGTAGCACTGGGAAGGGTGTTTTCCTCCTGAAGGCCAAGGGATGCTATCTGGGTGCAACTTTTTGAGCAACTCTCTGAAACAGAAGTTACCAGAGGTGCAGAGCAAAGATAAGAGAAGGTTGCTCCCAAAAAAGGAGCCAACCCAGCCTGATTCCTTCAGACAAAAGCACCTGCAACATCAGCCAAACACTTGATGTTGGCATTGCTGCCTGGAGCTCGCAGGCTGCGCCACTGCAGCAGAGCTCCGGCAGCCCCGCTCTGGCAGCAGAGCAATCCATCTCCTCCCTTTGCTGGCCTCGGCACCAGCCAGAGATCCCCAGCCATTCCTCCAGCACCTGCAGGCTCAGCAGCCACTGCTCTGGGTGGTGCTTCTGTGACTGATGCTGAAGGAAGGGATGCTCCACCCCGCGCAGCACTCGCCTCTCCCCTCCTGGTGCTGTGCAGGGTAAAGGAACCACCCAGAGCACGAGAGGCTCAGCACACATCAGGCCTTTGTAATTGACTCAGTGTATGCAAACTGTTGAAAAAGTGAGCTTGGAGAGACCCCTCCAGCACAGGACAGGGTGATGGGGCAATACTGCCCCAGGCTCCTTTGGAGCCCCAGAGGACTCCATGACTCCAGTTTAGGCTGAAGATGCTAAAAGGTCACAAGCCTCTGGCGAGGGTCAGGAGCTGGTGACACAAAACTTCTGGGACCAGCCCACTGAATGGATGGTGCTCGGAGGAAGAGGCCAGGAAGGGGCAGCATGGGACTGCACCAATTCTTGCCTCACCAATGTCATTAGGAAGAAATTCCTCCCTGTGAGGGTGCTGAGGCCCTGGCACAGGTCACCCAGAGAAGCTGTGGCTGCCCCATCCCTGGAAGTGTCCCAGGCCAGGTTGGACAGGGCTTGGAGCACCCTGGTCTAGTGGAAGGTGTCCCTGCTCATGGCAGGGGTGGAATTAAATGAGCTTTAAGGTCCTTCCAGGCCAACACATTCTGGGATTCCGTGCTCCTGAGAAAGAAGCAAACATGGACAGCCCATGGCAAACAAAACTAAAACCCCCAGCTAAGGTCAGTCCCCCATGAGCTTCATCACAGCAACATTCCTCCAACCAGAGCTGGATTAGCATGTTTAAACTCTCCCTGCAAATCACTTCTAATCAGCAGCTAATTTCTTTGCAGAGCCCAGGCATGCAGGTTGCTCTGGAGGGCTGGATCTGCCTGTGGAAATATGCAGTCACCTGACTGGGGCCTCGTCATCTTCGCAGGCTGTTTTGTAAACAGTCATTATAAATAATAAATCAACAGCATGCTAATGAAATGAGCTCTTTTTAGGATGCTTTAGAGAAGCCTCTAATTTAATATAGAAGAAACTCTAATCTGCTCTGCCAAGTTACAAAGAGGATTAAACTATCTTCCAATAATGGTGAAATATTCAGGCTCTGCCTTACCAGCACAGGAACTGAGGGGGAGCGTTCAGAGGCACAGAGGAGAGTTCCCCAAGCCTGTTGCATTCGAAGGAGAACTGTTGTACCATGGTGCCTGGAAAACCTATTAAATCACAGATCCCACGTCCACGACAATCAAACTCCTGCTATCAGATTGGTGGGCACTGCCTTCACCCTTCAATGAATTTAAATAAATCCTTCCAAGTCAGTGCTGCCATGAGTTGGTCATGGCCAAGTGGTGTTTAAATATGTAGGAAGGAATTTGTTGCTCCAGTGTGTTTTCAAGCAAAGGAAGGACCTGGGGATAGCAGGGACCCAAGAGACACTGAGGTCAGGATGGGAGGGACTGGGAACAAACAAAATAAGTTGAATGAGTTTGCAATAAAATTTCGGGCTTATTTAAGTGTGTACAGAACAGAGCACGGGTCTGAGAGCCTCATCTTCCCTTTACTTTTGAGAGTCTGTCCCGAGAACCAGAAACTGGTTGAAATTACAGCAAAGAGCCAGACACACAAACATGACCCTACAGGGACAAAGCGAGTCCTCAGAACAAGGGGAAATAGAAGAAATGAGTGAACATGGGAAGCTGGCTGGGAGAAGGTTGCGTGAGAGGCTCTGGGGGAGCCTTTTTTCTCAGTGGGACTCAGTGGCACACGGAATTGAGAGCATTGAGATGGACTGTTCTGTACTATTCCACTGGTCCTTATGTGGGGAACCACAGGAAATAGCCTTTCTTTAAAAGGCATTCATGGATTGATGAAAATTTCTGCCACCTCAGCACCCCCAGCACTTCCCTACAACACTCCAACCCATCCTGGAGCTGTGATCCCGAGTGCCCGAGCGGGGGAACTGTGAGAAGGGAAAGCCTGAGACATGCAGGAGGGTTGGGGAGTGAGGAGTAGGTTGTTTCTAGCCTAAGAGGGCACAGGAAGATCTGCACAGCTACCTCTGGGCATGAAGAACAAGAAATGCTGGAGCACAGAATCACAGACCCTTCACCAGCACCGCTGTCCTTCTCTGGACTCACTCCAGCACCTCAGTGTCTTTCTTGGGGCCAGATCAGCTGGATGCAGAGCTTGAAATCTGCCAGCACCCATGCCAGCAATGGCAGTTTTAGTCAATGATCAGTTCAAAAGTGCTCAGCAGACACATGAGGGCTGATGATATTCCACAGGAGAGCACAGGATGCAATAGCTGGAGACCTGACCCCATGCACAGAAAAGGGAGCCGCAGTTGGATAGGGAGGGGCTGCTCAGCCGAGCACATCCTGTGGATCGTAGATGTCCTGTTAATCCTGGAACCCATCACACTGCCTGAATAAAGCAAGCAGAACCCAGCCCAGAATGCCTGGACAGCCCCAGAGCTGGTGCTGGATCAGGGCTCCCAAACAGCCATCAGTGCTTCATCTGCCAGCCGTGACCTGTGGTCAGAGCGGGGCTGGAAGGAGCAGCCAGCACTCAATGCCTGATTATTTTCTCTCATTTCCTATGCAAGTCTCTCATCATCAAGCCATCCCACAGTGACCCACAGCTGCACTGATATACGATGCTGTGCGTGCACTGGCATCCTACACCAGGGAGTGCAGCTGTTGGATTTTATACTCCAGCCTTCCAAGGTGCTGCATAAAACACAAAACACAGCCAGTCCCTGTCTCAGCAGAGCATGCAGCCTTCTGCAGAGACACCAAAACATGCTCCACCTTCATGCAAGGTTTTAATAGATAGAGTACCTGTTGTCTATTTAATAAGAAACTGTCTCTGCATGGATTCAATCAAGTAAAACAGCTCTCTGCCTGCCTGGGAGTTTGAACTGGCTCCAGGTTACACTTTATTCCTTTGTTTAAATTTTTAAAAAGCAGGTTACTCCAGTGGAACAAAGTCTTGCTGTATCATATTTACACAAAGGCCATATTCATACAACCACAGAATGGTTTGGGTTGGGAGGGACTTCAAGGACCATCCTGTTCCATCCCCTGCCATGGGCAGGGACACCTCCCACTATCCCAGGTTGCTCCAAGCCCTGTCCAATCTGGCCTTGGACACTTCCAGCGATGGGGCAGCCACAGCTTCTCTGGGCAACCTGTGCCAGGGCCTCACCATCCATTGCACCTTCCTAATATCCAATCTAAACCCACTCTCTGTCAATATGAAGCCATTCACCCTTGTCCTGTTGCTCCAGGCCCTTGTAAATTGTCTCTCTCCATCTTTCTTGCAGGCTCCCTTCAGGCACTGCAAGGCCACAATGAGGTCACCCCAAAGCTTCTCTTCTCCAGGCAGAACAATCCCTCCCAGCCTTTCCTCCCAGCAGAGCTGCCCCATCCCTCTGATCATCCTGGTGCCTCCTCTGGACTTGATCCAGCAGCTCCAGGTCCTTCCTGTGCTGGGCCCCCAGAGCTGGATACCGGCTTTTGTCTGCGCTGGGAATTCTTCTTGATAAAATCGGGCTGGGTGTGGCCATGGAAACAGCACCCTGACCTGAAGGAGGACTGATGCACCTTGTACCATGCCCTGCAGATAATTTGCTTGAAATCCATGGAGAACAAAGCAGAGTGCCCTGATGAAGTTTCAGAGAACAGGCCAGAGCCACATTGCTGCAGCCCTTGTCAGCCAGAATCTCTCATCCTGCACTGCACACCTGGTGCTCTCTGGGACACAGGGAACAACCTCAGCAGGCAGGGCTGCAGGAGCCAGGAGTGGTGGCCACAAGTCAGCAAGGAGACATCGCAGCACTGGGATCCTCAAGGGCAGCCAGAGCCACCTGGCAGAGGTGGCAGAGTTGGTGTCCTGCAGAGGTGTCTGCTGTGGCCTGGGACCAAAGGCTGCCCAGACACGTGAGCTGGAAGCTGTCCTGAGCTGTGCGGTGTGGCCAGGCCGTTCATGCCTCCGAGGAACTGCCACACACCTTCCCAGCTTCCCTTTGCCTCCTGACCACAGGCACAGCCACCAGGCAGCCCAGCCCAGTCCTGGGCGCGGCTGCAGCTCTGCAGTTCTGTGCCCACGGGTGGAAAGTGGTGGATCCACAGCTGCAAGAGGAGCATTCCCGTCCCCTGGGAGGCTGAACAGCAGCCTCCCCAAGCTGGCCACAAACCCCAGCAGGAGGCCACTCTGCTGTGAAGCAGCAGCTCCCATGCCCCCATTTGCACAGGCTGTTCTCTGAAGAGTCTCTTCAAAGCTGACGCAGCCCCTGGGGCTCCCTTGGCTGGCTAACACTGACGCGTGAGTCACTGAAAATTACTTTTCAGTGCTCAAGCCCACGGGCTTGAGGGCAGGGAAGAGTTATGGTGACCCAGCCACCTAAAACCCTGTCCTGGAGCCACTGTTCTGTCCGTGAATGACTGAATTACAAGCCCTGAGCTTACAATAGGAGCAAAAACTCAAACAGAATGCTGTCTCTCAGGTTTATTCCATTCTTCCCCCTCTTTTCCAGATCCTTGCTGTCTCCAGCTCAAGCAGCAAAGTTGTCATGCAACTGTAAAAACACCCCCCGGCAGCACCAAGCTGGCTGCCCGTGCTGCCCCACCGCCTGTGTGTCCGGGTACCTCTCGCAGGAGCACTTCGGTGGACGCTCACAGCATCCACCTCTCTGCACGTTCAAAGAAAGGGAAGTTGTGATGTTAGCACTGCCATGACCTTCAGAGAAAGGGACTAATTATTCCCAAGCAGGCAGCTTAGTGCTGGGCAGCTGCTAATGAACATTGATAGGGAATGAAACGCATCCAGATGCAAATTGCAGCACTGCCTCAGGAGGTTTATGAAGATGATCCTGTGCTGGCTGCAGCTCCATGGTTTTGCTGTGGACGAACCTTTCCAGATTTCTGCCCACCTCAATGTTCTTTTTCTTCCCCCTTCCTCTCCTCCTCCCAAGCTGATTACAAACCGAGTGATCATGGCCACCACAGGGAGCAGGGCTGTGTGCTGGAGGCCCCAGTTTCACTTGCAGGATCCAGGCGTGGGTCTTCAGGGAGGCCTTGGCAGGGCAGGGGTTGAATCACCACCTGCAGCATCAGCAGCCACTGCCTTTTGTTTCGGGATGCGTGGGAAGGGAGCTGCAGAGTCTCTGCAGAACGGAGCCAAGCAAACTGGCACGCTGCTCCCAAGGAGGCACAACTGTCCAGAGCGCCAGGCTTTTCTGGCCGGGTCACCAGCAGCCCTTGGCAACAGCGGCAGAAGTGCAGCAAAGTAAGGAGGGCATAATTCTGGGCGGAGGTGGTGCTGTGGGAAGCAGAAAGGTGGGGCAGAGCGGCTGGAGGCAGCCTCTGAGCAGGTCAGGTGGCAAAGGGAGCAGTTGCTGGTTCCCACACAGTCAAACTGCATCCCTAAAAGCCGCGTGTGCTTCGCACGGAAAGCTGTGCTGCGGGCTGTGATTGCAGTCACCCCCGGCGAGACCCTTCCCAGGCTTGGGAGGGGTGATAATGGCTTGTCTGTTGTCAGCATCCTGGAGGAGCCCGGCACGCCCTGGCAGGCTGTCATCAGCGCGCACTCAGTGCCTGCTGCTTGGCTGCCTGTCCAATTCCACCTTGCACAAGAAAAAGCAAACACAAAGAGGAGGTTGCAAAAAACTCAAGCGCCCTGAAGACAAGAAGTGTCAAAATCCAGGCTGCCCGCTCAGCCTGGCTTTGGCAGAGCTCAGAATGCCAGCAGGAAAGGAACAAGTCTTACATTTTACGAGGGAAAACATGCCTTGATCTGTGTTGGAGAAGTTCAGGCTGTGGAAGGTTGTTTGATGTTTTGCTTCCCCAGCGTCTCCGGTGGGTGTCCCGGCCCTGCTCAGGGCAAGCTCCTAAAGATGTCATGGTGATGGAAGTGTTTGTCCCTTCCGGGCTGGTCTCTGGGATGTGTAATTCTGATTTCTGGCTCCTTGAGGGAAAAATATCAGTATCAGTAGATGTCCAGTGAAGATCTCAGCCTGCACTGTCCCTGCCTGGCAGGGTGGGCTGGTCCCTGGTGCTGCAGGGAAGCTCCTGCTCAGCATGAGGACTGACAGCTCTGCTGGGACCACACCCTGGCCTCTGCTCTCCCAGTGCCTTTCCCAGAGGTCAGGGCTGCAGGGGGCTGCAGACAGCCCCGCTTCAAGCAGCCCTTCCTGTAGAACCTTTCAGCCTGTCAGGAACGTGCAACACCAGCAAGGGCCAAGCTCCTACCAGCCTCGCTCCCTCTCATCTTGAACGGACACACCTGAGTGCAGAGGGCACCAGGATTTTGTCAGAGCTCATTTCAGGGGTCACCTACCTTTCCCAGAGCATCCTGCTTTCACCTCATACCATCCATGATCTCACAGCTTGCTCTTCACCCCGGATTTTCCCGTGGGCAGCGGTGTGATGGGTGGCGGAGGTGCTCCCACACACCTCGTTCCATCGCTGCTCCGGGATCTGAACCCCGCAGCCCCCGCAGCCACTCCTCATCAGAACTGTGCTCCAGCCCCTCTCCCATCTCCATTCCCTTCCCTGGACATGCTCCACCACCTCCATGTGTGTCTTGTAGTGAGGGGCCCAGAACTGAACCCAGTACATGATTCCAGTGCATCCGGGAAGAAAATGATATTTTTTAGGCATAAGTAGGATTATCAGGAATACTATTGATCCACAGAAAAGAGCAAAGCACAGCCATAAGGATATCCCGGGCCACAATGAGGAACACAGTTTGGTTATGCAGATGGGCAGGTAGGACTGGACCCCCTGAACATCCATCAGGCAGGTTCCTCTCCGAGCTGTTGGACTCAGCTGCAAGGTTAGAGCATCCCTGTGGGATCTTCCACTCACAGACAGTGAGTTGAAAAGGGACCTTGAGCAGTCATCTGCTCCATCCTCTGCTCAAAGCAGGGCTAATTTAAAGACTAAATCAGGCTGCTTGGAGCCTTATCTTTCTTACAGGTTGTAAATAAAACTGGACAATTCCAAAGACAATGCAGAGACAAGATATCTTCTTGTCGAGAGCATTAACTAAGTCTCAGTGTTTTTCAGGGAGCAGGAGTTTGAAGTTTCTTGGTCATTTTTCTTTATATGAGCTCTAGGTGACCAGTGACAGAAGAATTGGTTGAATTGTACCTGGCAGGACTTCTAAGAAATACTCCGTTTCATGGGAAGATGCATTTTCTTGACAAAATGGGACGGCTCATGTGGTGGTCTTGGATGAGGATTCAGAAGGGATGGCTTCCCAAATCACAGGGTCAGAGGTGAAGATGTCCCATGAACTGCTTGAATGAGATCAGGAGGCTCCTTCAGCAGCACAGAAATGTATCCACCCTGAGGAACCTGGCTATCCCTGAAGTTACCAGTAGCACCAGGGATGCCAAACCCAGTACAGCTGAGCTTAGACAGGCCCCACTGAGATGTTAGGGTGGAGGTCCCCTTGCCAGAGGAGACAGTTCAGCCCAAACAACTCATGCAGTTGGAAAGGATAGTTACCTACAAAGTTGTAAAGATCAGCTCTTTATAAGGCTTGATGCTAGAATTCCCACACAGCTTCTGGCTGGAAAACCACAGGAAAAATGTCCCAGTTTAAACAAAGCCAGGCTGTCTCCAGCACACTTTGTGTCCAGCAGAAATGCGTGCTCCTGTCACACCACCTGGCCCTGGGCTCACTGCAAGCTCTGCATCTGCAGCCAGCCTGACTTGGGCAAAGTGGACAAAATGAAGAAGACAAGAAGTCTTGTTGACTTTTGAAGAGGTGGCATCGCATCAACACCCTGTCTTTATTTCCCGATATATTTGCCTTATCATTTAATGGACCACATGCCCCACTCTTAGGGATGACAGGTCTAGATGTTAGAAGTGCTGCTCATCAAGGCATCTCCTTCATTACCACGTGCCTCAGGGTCTGCCCTGAAGAAGGCTCATTTCAGTGGAGAGCGGCTGCCTTCGCCCTTCACTCTGACCACAGCCTCTCCCTCGGATGGGTTTTCCAAGAAACAAAGACAACAACCACGGCAAACCTTTCCTGCTTGCAGGGTTGTGGCCCCGGAGCTGGGACACTTGTGCCTAACTGGGGGTGGCTGCACAGCTGCAGCACGAGCAAACTGTCCTGAGAGGAGGCCGTGGAGAAGACTNAAGGCTCATTTCAGTGGAGAGCGGCTGCCTTCGCCCTTCACTCTGACCACAGCCTCTCCCTCGGATGGGTTTTCCAAGAAACAAAGACAACAACCACGGCAAACCTTTCCTGCTTGCCTTGTGGCCCTGGAGCTGGGACACTTGTGCCTAACTGGGGGCGGCTGCACAGCTGCAGCACGAGCAAACTGTCCTGAGAGGAGGCAGTGGAGAAGACTGCAGTGATTGCATTGTGATACAGGAGAAGTGTTAGAGCTAATCCATTGCCATCTGTCTTTATTTTGCTAACCCGTTCAGTTGGACGCCACAGAAGTGCATTCGCAGCAGATGAGCTGGGAGAGCCGTGGCATGGCAGCTCTTGGATTACTGGCATGAAAAGAATCCTTTTGTTCGCGAGCCAGGAAGATTAGCTGCTGCCACGTCTGTGTCTGGTTTGTAGGACAAGAAAGAGAAGATGCAGCTCTCTTGCTGCCTTGGCCACTGCTTTGTGGCATCCCAGCTCCAGCTCTGTTCTCACCTCCCTCTTGCTTTATCCTTCCTCTGCTCCTTCCTTCCTGCTCTCTCCTCATCTTGAGCTTTCTCTGTCTTTTCCATCTGCTTCTCTCCTCTCTTGGCATCTTCTCTGCTTCTGCTTGAGTGCACACAATATCCCTTCTCCTCTTCCCCGAGTTCAGGCGGGCAACAGAAAAGTTCAGAGCAGCACAAGCTCCTCTCCACCGAGGTGCTTTACCTGCAGCCCCTGCTGCGAGAAAAATTGGCTCGCACCACCTGATCCCAGGCAATTTTGCTCACAGCGGGCGCTGGGGATAAAGCGCTTCAGCGCGGGGCGGCTGCGTCGTTCTCCGTAGCGGGGCTGCCGGTGCCAGTCGGGCGCGGGGCTGCTCCGAGGGCTGCCCTCGGGACAGCGGGGCTGGGGAGCAGCAGGGCCGGTCCCTGCACGCCCCGTGGCCAGGCTGTGCCGAAGCCCGCAGAGCGGCGTGACCCATTTAGCAGCTCCCCGACGACTTCAGGCGTGGCGTGACCCGCGTTCGAGAACCGCTTCTCTCAGCAGACGCTAAAGCCCTCGGTGTCCTTTAATTCCAACAGTGCCACGCTGGAAGGAGATGCCCTTCAGATGCCCTCTCCGCTGTACCTGCAGGCTCTCTGCAGAGCACAAAGGAAACCCGGTTCTCACTGGGTTTGGGGTAGGGGCGCAGCCCCTGCTCCAGGGCAGGAGTGCAGGATTGCACATCGGCCTCCTGCTCGCCCTCCCGGAGGCTCCATGGGGATGCCCCTGCCTCCGTCATGCACACCCAGGCTTTGCCTGTGTGGGTCCCAGCAGGACCTGCAGAGATCAGAGCTGTCTCCTGCTGATTTCTCCCCTGCAAGAGGATGAAGCGCGGAGGCGAGGCAGGGAAGGGAGGTGGGAAGTGTTCCTATTCCTCCATCTCCCCCTCCCAGGTACAGAGCTGGGCATGCAGCATCAGCTGCCACTGCACTGTCCTTCCCTGGGCTCCAGGAGGACGGGCAGCATGTGCAGGGCAGACTGACCTCGGGGCTGCATTCCCAGAGAGATGCTGGTGAACAGGATCCCCCCCCAAGCTACTGGGGAAATGCAGCCTCAGACCAGCCAGGATGGCCAGGGACACTCACAACCTGCTCAGTGGTGTGCAAGAGTCCCAGACATGCTTTTGTAACATCCTTAACTGTACCCTGTACACGGCAGTTACCAGGACCTGCGCCACAGCCAGCATTCCCAAATGCATCCCGCTGCTGCACATGCAGTGACTCCTGTGTGGGGCTAAAAGGGATGGTAAAGAGAGGCGTTTGGTTGCTTCAGGTGTTGCCAGTTCCTCCCTAACAGAGGTGAAAACTCACCCAAGTAAAAAGATTCCCCAGAAATAGGTCTCCAGTAGTGCCTGAAGCGGGTGCGGTGGATGAGAGGGATGGTGTGCCTCCAGGAGCCAAGCTGCTCCCTGTCCCCACAGAGACCCAGCCCTCCTCCAGCATCCTTCACAGCTACCTCTGACTTTCAATCCGCATTCGTGAAAAAACTTCATAATCTCCCTGACTAGGGAAGGTTTTGGGTCATATACAGATGGATGGAAGGAAATTAATTTTCTGCTTGGGCACTGAATCGTCCTAGGAGAAGACCTTCATCTCACACTGAAGCTCGCTGGACCATGCCAGCCTGTTGAATTTCCTCGTGTGACATCGTAGGGGCCTGTTTGGGCCCTTCGCACTCAAATAAGAGTCAGAGATACATAAAAGATGAGAAATGAGAATTCCTGCCCCCTTGAAGGATGAACGCCCCCTTCTCCCATTGACAAAAACACAGCCAGAATTTGACCCCCGTGGTTTTCAGACTGCTCAGTAATTTGGGGGTCCAAAACTCTGCACGTTCATCAACATAGGGGTCTCCACCAACATCAAGAGGTCTCCAGGATCTCACACTGGTCAAGTGGTTTGGGGTGTTACCAGCGCGGTACCTGAAGGCACCAAGGGTTTGTAGACTAAAATTCCACGAGGCCTCCACTGTTGCTTTGTGCCATCTCCTGAGAGCCAAGAGGGAATCCCACACCCTTGCACATCACATCCCTGCCCTGGCTCAGCAGCTGGACACTCATGGTACCTGTGATCCTGAGCTTCCCCCCTACGGGATCCTCTGCAGCCACACGAGGCCATGGCGTCTGCAGCTTTCCACGTCAAAACATCCCCGTGCGTGGATCTTCGTAAGTGGTGGTGGCCTTCCCCATTCCCACGTAGCTCCCTTTGGCTTGGAAGCAGCGTGGCTGCAGCATGTGGGCCTGGTCCCTCTCACTCCTCTCTGCCCTCCCAGGGGCTGAGTCCCCCTGTGCCATCAGGAGCTTCTCCCGTGGGGCCGCCTGGGGCCGGGTGGATGATCCAGGCGGGTGAGGAGCTGGGGCCAGGGGCATGGCTGGCAGGGGTGCCCACGCTGGAAATGCCGTGCCAGCAGCGCAGGGCTGCCGGGAGCTGGGCTCCCGTGTGCGGGAGGCGGGATGTGCCGGATCATCGCTCCCCGCGCTGGCCGGGGCTGGTGAGAGCCCTGCCAGCACCCCTCGATCAGATGGGAGCCAAAGGGCTGCCAGGCTCTCCGTGACTCAGCAATAATGCTTTGGGTAGTTAACATTTCATTATCATTTTTAAAGGCTAAGTGGCTTTTACCACCTGAGAAGTATATTAATGGCCCCAGTAAAACACTCCCCTGAGTGCCCTAATGCTTCTGTTATATCGATTCATTTCCCCCCTCCCCCCTTTCCTTCTTTCTTTTTTAAAACATTTTTTCTCTCTCCCTGCATGTATTCCCCCATTATGAAAAATACACACTCATTTATACGGTGCAGACAGGGGGAATAATGCCGTTCTGCACCTAATAACACTGCTGAATCCTCCCTTCCTCACTTGCTTATTACTCCCCACAGCAGAGAGACAAGAGGCAGATGGTGACAAATTCCTTCCCTGCCCCCGCAGATGATCAGCTTATTCCCTGGGTTCCCTGGGTTATTCCCTAGGGGATGTCTTGGGGTTTGGAGGTGGTTCCTTCAGCCTCTGGAAACCTCTCCCTTGGGCTGTGTTGCTTCCTGTGTCTTGTCTCCTCACTTCAAGAAAGGCATTGAGAGGCTGGAGTGCGTCCATGGAAGGGAATGGAGCTGGGGAAGGGTCTGGAATACCCTTCCAGAGGGAGCTGGAGGATCTCAGCCTGGAGAAAAGGAGGGTCAGGAGGGACCTTCTGGCTCTGCACAAGTCCCTGACAGGAGGGGGCAGCCAGGGGGGGTCGGGCCCTGCTCCCAGGGAACAGGGACAGGAGGAGAGGAAACGGCCTCAAGTTGCACCAGGGGAGGTTCAGGTGGGACATCAGGAAGAATTTCCTCACTGGAAGGGTGATCAGGCGTTGGAACAGGCTGCCCAGGGAGGTGGTGGAGTCCCTATCCCTGGAAGTGTTCAAGAAATTACCTCCAAGAACAAGGCCTTGGAACAGACCTCCAAGTCCAACCTCTGACTGATCAGCACCCTGTGAACCAGCCCAGAGCACTGGGTGCCACATCCCATCATTCCTTGAACACCTCCAGGGATGGGGACTCCACCACTGTCCTGGGCAGCCCCTTCCAATGCCTGACCACCCCTCCAGTGAAGAAATTCATCCTGATGTCCAACGTGAACCTCCCCTGATGAGTCTTGAGGTTGTGGCCCCTTGAAAAAGATCTTCCCCACCCCAAATGCAGACCCCAAATTCCTGGATGGCACCTGCTGTACAGGCCAGGCAGGAGCCTCCCAACCCAGATTTGGTTGCTGCTGATGCTGGGTCCCACAGGGAGGGCCTTGCTATGTCACCAGTGGCACACTGGTACCATGTGAGCTGCTCCGAGCTGCTGAGGGGGGGTGCTGGTCGACAGGGGCTGAACAAGAGCCCAGGAGTGCCCAGGTGGCCAAGAAGGCCAAGGGCACCGGGCCTTTACCAGAAATAATGTGTTCAGCAGGACCAGGGCAGTAATTGTCCCCCTGTGCTGGGCACTGCTGAGGTCTTTCCCAACCTAAATACTTCTGTGATTCTATGGAATAACTTCCAAAAAGTGATTCCCCTCTCCCCTCCACGCCTTTCATCAAAAAGCCATTTCGGATAAATAAAATGCCAGTTTCAGAAGAGAGGAGAGCAGAGAGCATCCCTGCCAGTGACAGGTCTCAGGCTGGCCCAGGCACTGACCAAGTGAAGATCACAGCTGAAAGGTGCTCAGCCGTGTTCCAGATCCCCACACGACTCCCGTGGGATCAAACTCTCCTGTGGTGCTGTGAACCCTGGGTTCCCAGGCAAGGCAGTTGCACCCCCAGTGCTGATGTGCACCCTCCCATCCCAGATTTGGACCAGGAGCTGCAGGAGGAGGGTGAGGCACCCTCTGGTCAAAGCCGAGTCAGTTTAGCACCAGTGGCACCAAAGCTCAGCGTGTAACAGAACACACCAGTGGTGTCATTATTCCCACTCAAACACAGTTTTTCACAACTGGGGGGGATGGACCTTGGGATATTTTAAACCCTTTTTTTCTGACTGGGGTAGCAGCCAACAAGGCAGATTGCAGCGTGACTTACCCCAGCATGCCACCCCAGCTCAGCTGGGGAAGCTGCAGCTTTGGGCTTTCTTCTTCCTTGGAAGTTTCTTGCTATTTTTCTGTTCTCAAAGTTTTTCCTAAAGACTGGCAGTCCAGTTCCATCCACATAAAGTTACCTGCTTGGCTATGTAGCACCAAGATCCCACTGCCTACCCACAGATGCTCCACTCCCCAGATCCTCCGTTTTTCCCTATCTCTAAATCTGGGGAAACATACTCCTCCCACAATTTATTTCTCAACAGGCAGAGCCTCTATTCTTTGCTGCTTTTCTAAATGACCTTTCCCTATCTCGTCATGATTCCCTATCTAAACTATACGGGACAGGCGACTTCTTCTCATTGTCTCTAACATTTGTTGATATAAAATGGATTTCTTATCTCTGATGAAATACACCTCCCCTTTTCTCAGCCCCCTTTTTTTTTTTTTGGCTATTCTCAGCTCAGTATTTCAGGTGAGCTACAGAAATTAATTTGAGCAGTTTCTTGTCTCAGTCCTTTTCTCCTCCAGGAGCTCAAAGACAGCTTCCTGCACTGCCCAGCCCTCAGGGAGGGAGGCTGCAGGCATCCTGAAGAGCCACTGAACCTTGCTCCAGCCCAGAGGGACTCAGCCCTCCCCTCCTCTCCTCCAGGCCTTGACATCCTTCGCATATATATCCTGACCTCAGGCTCTCTGCATGCCAGGCAGGGGTGCGCTCCCCGGGGACCCTCCCAAGCTCTGGAGGGAGGAGCGGGGACAGTTTGCAGGGAAGAGGCAGAGCGGCAGCAAGGAGAGAGGGAGGAGGGTGTCACCACAGCGGCCAGGAGCGAGCAGCGCCTTTATCAGCTGCCGGTCTGAGCGCTCCGAGCCGGCTCCGGAGCAGCCCCGCGGCAGCTGGCAGCTCTCTGGCACGGCCACTCCCTCCAGGTCATCGCGGAGCTTTGGGAAGCCAACCCCGCACACATCAGCAGCGGCGCAAGCAGTAGGGGCCTTTCGTTCCCGAAAGCTGAGCTGAACCTCCAGGAGTTCACCGTGCCCTCCACGTCAGTGATTCCCTGACCGCTTCCCGGCCTCCCCAGCCCCTCTCTCCGCCTTGCCTGCTCCGCACTGGCACCCCAAAGCTTTACCCCTTCTCTCCCCTCTGCGTGCCCCCTTTCCCACCCTTCCTGCTCCTTCCACCCCCTCCGGCTCGCTGGCATGCTGCTGGAGTGGAGGGGACACGGCTGCTGGGTGGATCTGCGAGATACGGTGAGATGAGGAAGCTGGCTGAACTGATGCCCAAGTCTGCAGACTGTCACATTCAGAGCTGCTCTCCTGGAAGTGAGAAAATTTGGTCCCGATAGTAACACTTGGATCGCTGCTTTGCACAGATGTAACTCCTTTCTCCAGCTTCTGTTTTAATACGTGCGTTCCTGCCTATTCCTGGAGATGCAATTCAGTGCCGGGTGGAGGGAGCAGCCCAAGACACCGAGTCAGCTTGACTCCGCAGCCAAGGGGCTTCCCATTGTTCTCCCAAAAAGTTGGCCAGATCTGGAGATCTTCCACCCCAGGAGGTCATGTCTGGCTCGCAGCACATCCCACTCAAAAAAGCACCCAGCCCCCAGCCTCCATTCATTGCATTTCCTGGCAGTGGGAGATTTGGGGACTGAGAGCTCCACACCACGCCCTTGTTTCCTTCCACCTGTACCAGTCCCTGTTACCTGTGCCAGGTGTGCTGGAGGAGGGGGCTGAGGCGATGCCCTTCACCAGCACGTTGCTGCAGCCATGTGGTGTCCTGGCAGCCCCGGCTGGAGCGGGCTGGGCGGGACCGGGATCGCGCTGCAGCTGCGGCAGGAGCTGCCTGGCTTTGGGGCTTTCCGATTCACAGCCCTAATGCAACATTAATGGGCTTTGCTGGCGCTGAATATTTATAAACCCGGGAGCAAGTTCCTGCCCATCCACCGAGAAACTGGGGGCTGCGGGGCAGAGAGCAGCACACGGCCTCTGGCTCGCCACGGTGGCCTGGCCAGAACCCTGCCCACACGCCAGGCAGTGGGACCTGCCCCGTCCACCCACTTGGGAAGGGGAAGAAGATGAGGGCAGGGAGGACTCAGAGCTGAGCTGTCTGCAGCACCTTTCCTCCCCTTTCAACCCTACATCTCTGCCTAAATTTGTGGAAAACCACACCAGCTCACACAAGCCTCCCTCCCTCCCCTCTCCTGTCACCCCTCCCAACACCCCTGCGCTGCCGTAGCCCTTCCCACAGCCTGACTTTCCCAACCGGGGTCCCTTGTCCCCATCCTCTGCCCCCCTCAGCATCCCCTCCTCTCCCCACTTCCCTGACCAGACACCTCCCTTCCCCAAACCCTGCTCGCCTCAGCTCTCCCTGTCTCAATTCTGACAATTTCCCAGGGCTTCTTCCCACATTTCTGCACATCCCACATCCTGGAGATGCCACCGGGACCTGGTGGCCACACGGCCCTTCCCTCCCGCCGTGTCCCTGTGGCAGCCGAGCCACACAAGCCACTGGTGCAGGCGGGTGGCACGTCACACCAGAGGACTGTGCCCACCAGGGCGGGGAGGAGACCCTGTCCCAGGCCCTCCGGCTCCGTTCCACGCTGCTGCGCACGGCAGCCCGCAGTGACTGCTCCAGATAAGCCTTTTTCACAAGGAAAAGCACATGGAAAAAATGTATTTTTTTTTCCTTTTTACCCAGTTTCAAAGGGATGCTCTGGATTTTTGTTTGTCTCTTGGAATCTTTTGTGTGGAGACAGAATGAGAAATCGCCCTGCTATGGCTATCTGGCCAGCCAGAGGGAGATGCCAGCCTCCAGGGGACATCACTTTTGGAATCCAGGGACCTTCTCTCCCACCCAGCCTCCTTGGACCACTCTTCCCAGTGTAGGGCAGGTGGAAAGCCCTCCTTGAGGGTGGAGGGAGAGCCCAGGAAGGCTCTCACCCACCTGGGGCGATGCTGCAGTGAGGAGCATGGTCGGGCTCTGCTCCAGCTCACCTCACCTTGCACTGGGCACTGCAGCTGAGGGGGCTCGGGGAGGGTCCTGGGGCCAGGACCATCCCCCCTCCCCATCCCCACCGCCCAGGGAGTGCCCGGTGGCCCAGGCCACCTCTCGCCTCTCCTGTTTGAGCCGTCAGCTGCAGCAATAAAAGCACCTCCCCTTCCCAGCCCTACATTAAAAGAGCCGGACCTAAAATTAATTTAGCCCTGCTCTTTGTTGTGGACAATACAGAGGG
The DNA here is from genome assembly GCA_013389985.1 of Dryoscopus gambensis. Lineage (NCBI taxonomy): Eukaryota > Metazoa > Chordata > Aves > Passeriformes > Malaconotidae > Dryoscopus > Dryoscopus gambensis. The sequence continues at coordinate 123,395 of WEIT01042003.1, read as the reverse complement.
GATATTGTGTGTGGGGAGAGAAAGGCTTTTTGTTTGGGTGAGGAGACAGCGGCAGTCTGTTCTTGCGGACATCTGAAAACAAGGCTGGGAAGAGCGGCCCTTTAAGTTCGGCTGAAGCAAAAACACACAGCCCCATCTCACAATTAAACACAGTATCAAACCGAGAAAGGATCAATTGAGCCTAAAACAGAAAGCTCCCCATGTGACAGATTCCAGAAAGTACGTGATACACCATGCCCAGGGCTAGTACATGCCTGCTGTGTTTCCCAGTACATGATTAATTTGACTCAGGGCAGGAGGCTGCAGGCAAGGGATCTGCAGCACACACTGAAAAGTTTTAACACTTTGAAGACTGGAAGCGCGGCTGAGCGCCGGAGACAAAGGCAGAGGCGGAGGCGGGCGGTGGGAGCAGCGGCTGGATGGACACGCGGACAACCGGTGACTCGGTCTTCAGCGCGCCGCCAGCACGGGGTGTGCTTCCCGCTGGAGGCCAGCACCGGCATCCCGCACCCTGCATCCCGCCTCCATCCCCGCGGGGGCTGCTCCCCATGGCCGCGCCCCCAGGGAGGATTTGGGGTTGGGGGGCCATAGGGCAATCCCTGCGTTGCAGCCTCATCCCTTGGGTGCGTGACAGGGATGGCCCGGGGAGGTTTGTTTCCCTTTCCCGGTCTTACGGGTGACCTTGGAGATGCGCAGATGAGAAACAATTAATATATTAGTCGCTTAATTGCTGGAGAGTGCAGATGAAGCCAGCGGGCACTTTCCCCGAGAAGCAAGGGGTGGCGCTGCGACACCAGCAGAGCAGCCTGTCCTGGTGGGGTGCGGGCTGGGGACACTGGGGTGACAGCCCCAAAGCTTCCCCTCCCCGCCCTCCACTGGCTGGCCACGGGGGGACACGCTTTTCTTAGGGCAGGATGTGATCCTGGCCAAAGGGGGCAGGCTGGGGACACAAGGGTGGCATCCCCGGAGTTGGACGCCCTCTGTCCCTGCTGCCCAGCTCCTGGGGACACTGCCCTTGCAACAGCAGGATGTCACCCTGGCTGGGGACATGGGGGTGGCATCCCCAGAGCTGGGTCACTTGTCCCCACTGCCCACCCGTGGGGGACACAGCCCTCCCTCAGGCAGAGCTCACCGCCCCGGCCAAGGTCTGCGCCACCAGCCCTGCACTCCTCGCTGTGCGGGTGGTCCCCGCTGCCAGCCCCCAGGCTGCCTTCCTGGGGGCAGTGTGGGGCCCACGGAGGCCCCAGCCATGGCACCGGGGTGGCTGGTGTGTAGCAGCAGGGCTGGCATCACCGGGCTCAGACTGTGCAAGACACCCCTGAAAGCAAACAGAGCCCAGGCTGTGCCCGCAGTCTCCAGGATGGCGGGAGACAGGACCTCACAGCTCTGCTCCTCGCTGCCAGCCTCTTTTCCCAGGCCTGGGAATGGTTTTAGCTTGGGAGTGACACTCCTCAGTCTCAGCCCCAGCTCTGGACCCTGCAGGCTGCCACAGAGGTGCTGCAGGCCATCATGGGGAACCCCAGTTTGGGGTTGGAAGAGCCCTGAGATCAGTTGTCCCTGGGGGAACACACCTCACCCGGGGCTGCTCTGTTCCCTGCCACACCAAGCCTTAAACCAGCACGACTTTTCCAAAAATATCTTTGTCAGCGGGGCAATCCAGGCTGTCTCATGAAGGAAGCAGACCCACAAGCTACCAGGGAATGAGACACACAGAGGTTTGGCACCATCCCCTTTTCAAGCAACTCTCTCATACTAAAGCGGTCGAGCCGGGATGCGGGATGAGGAGCTGGACGGGGCCAGAGAGCAGCAGGGTCAGCCCATCCTTGGGCTCTGCTCCCCCCCATAAAATGCAGACACTCCTGCCTGCCTCACAGAGGGGCTCCGTTCATTATCCGCTGCAAAGTGCTCCGAGATCCTCGGATCAAAGGTGCCGTCACAGCGTCGAGCCTGATTATTATTGATTATCTGTTCCAAGCCAGGTCCGAAACGAAGCCAGCGAGCCCTGAACGCAGAGGAGCCGAGGGAGGGCCCAGCAATCGACTGGCGATTTTTACTGCGGATGACCCGAGCCAGGGAGCAATTTCTGTTCATCCATCAAGGAAGATCCAGGCGTGAGCAAACAGTCAGGTCATGGGCATTCATTTTATTATTAAATCCTAAAGGGGCCGTGGCTCGTGCAGCTGGATGTAAGTGATCTTCGTGTTAAAAAGACGAGCTTTGAATTTAATTTTGCAGCCAGGATGATAGACCTGGGGATGACTCAGCCAGAAGAACCAGCCAGGCCTTCTCCTCAGGGAGGAACAACAAAACCAGGAAGAGTCAGGGGCCAGCTCCCAGCACAGCACAGCCCTCAGGTCCCTCCTGGAGCTCCTGTTGTCCCTACTTTGCTCTCCTGTCCTCATGCACCATGTGCCAGGGTGGCTGCCTCTCAGCCCACATGGAGGGTTGTGCCTGTGCTGGGGACAGGCTCGGAGCTGTGCAACCCCGACACAGGCACAGGTGGAGCGAATTGTATCAGCGCTCTGGTGGCGTGAGCTGTCCCTGGAGCAGGAGCACACACTGCACTGGGTGTGGATTCACCCTGCATGACTGTGCACACTCCCTGCACAGGTGTACACACACCCTGCATCGCTGTACCACACACCCTGCATGGCTGTACCACATTCCCTGCATGGGTGTACACACACCCTGCACAGCTGTACGCACTCTGCATGGCTGTACACACTCTGCATGGCTGTACACACTCCCTGCATGGCTGTACCACACACCCTGCACAGCTGTACACANCACGGCTGTACACACTCCCTGCACGGCTGTACACACACCCTGCATTGCTGTACACACACCCTGCACGGCTGTACACACTCCCTGCATGGCTGTACCACACACCCTGCACAGCTGTACGCACTCTGCATGGCTGTACACACGCTGCACGGCTGTACACACTCCCTGCATGGCTGTGCCATAGTCCCTGCACGGCTGTGCCACATTCCCTGGACGGCTGTACACACTCTGCATGGCTGTACACACTCCCTGCATCGCTGTACCACACACCCTGCATGGCTGTACGCACTCTCTGCACGGCTGTACACACTCCCTGCATGGCTGTACCACATTCCCTGCACGACTATACACACTCTGCATGGCTGTACACACACCCTGCACGGCTGTACACACTGCCTGCACGGCTGTACACACACCCCTGCATCGCTGTACCCCACACCCTGCACAGCTGTACACACTCCCTGCATGGCTGTACACACTCTGCATGGCTGTACACACACCCTGCACGGCTGTACACACTCCCTGCATCGCTGTACCATACTCCCTGCACACCTGCATGCTGCTTTCTGCACTGTGTGCCTGGCCTCATGCATGGCTGCACCCACAGTCCCGGCCGTGCTGGCGTCCTGCAGGACCAGCAGGGCCGGGGTCGGTGAGGGGGTGCTGCGGATGGGCAGGATGCTCGTGGGAGCCAACCGTGAGGGAGTGTTCCTGGAGGGGATACAAACGCCGCTGCAAATCCCAGGACTGCGGGTGTGGGAGCCGCGTGCCCTCTCCTCATGTCCCCTGGGCTGGCACCAAGCAGGCTCGGGGCGTCCCAGGCCCCAGGAGCGGAGCACATCAGCTGCCTCTAATCCCTGGCGCCCATCCTCGTCCTCCTCCTGCCCCCACAAGACTGGCTCCACTTTCCCCAGCAGGAGCCCAGGGAAAAAAAAGGAAGAGAGAGAGGGAGGGAGGGAAAGAGAAGCTAAAAATCTGTCTTCTTTAATTAATGAGGCAAGCCAGCCTGGAGAGCACGTTTGGGATCGCAGGCCCCCAGCCAGGGGCGAGCCGGCAGCCAGGGCCGGTGACACGGAGGAAGAGAGATGGGGGGAGCGTGGGGGGACACAGGCACGGCTTTTTATACTCTCCTGTTAACTGATCCACGGAGCTTTCCTGGCATCGGTTTCAAAGGTATCCCTTCACTAATCCGCCGGGCTGTTCCAGGATGGCGGTTTTGACCAGCAGGAAGGGGGGAGGGAGGGAGGAGAAACGGTCACAGGCAGACTGCACCTTTTCACAGCCCACAGGAAAGAAAAGCAGCGGGGAAAAGGAGCAGAGTGCGGTGTGGGGCCGGGGAGGGGGATGCTGGTGCTCGGGAGCTGCACACGCAGCGTCAGGGCCAGCTCTGGGGACAGCTTGCTGCAGCATCCGGGGAGGGAACCAAATGGCACCTTCCAAATATAGCTCCTGCCACGCATCTGCCCGCCGGGCACCGCGGGGATCCCAAACTCGTCTTCCCCAGCAGGCTTGCCTTAATATAGGTTGACGCCCTCCACACTGACCTTCCCCAGAGGGCCAAGCAGCAGGGCTCCTGCTCCGGGGGGAGTACCATGGAGCACCCACCCACCCAAATTCCCTGCAGGGCACACCTCCCACCCCAAGGGAAGGCAAGCTGGCAGCTATGCCATGCACAGACACTCGGGCCAGGCAGGAGGAGGGCAGCCCTGTGGCATTTGTCCCTTGGGAAGGGCCGTGTGGGTGCCACTTGGCCGTGTGAGGTGGGGGGTGGAGCAAATGCAGTGCTTTTAACATAGAAGAAGCACCTTAGGACCTGATTGCTGGGCAGCCGGGCACTGCCTACCATTACAAGGGCCAGGAGATCTCTTTAGTTGTAGTTCTTGCTGCTCTGTTGTTGTTTTAATTTAAAAATGCAGCCCCAGAGAGAGCCTGGGTGGGTGCCCAGCCTGCTGTGGGCCGCGGGACTCTGCAGGCAGGTTCAGTCTGCCCCAGCAGCTCCCCAGCATCCCCACATCATTTCCTTTTTCAGCCCCATGAGCTGCTGCCCTTTTACTTCAGCATTCTCGCATTCCAGAGCAGCCTCTGCCCGTGATGCTGGAGTGACCATCACTGGCGCTGCTGTGGCCATCACCAGTGGACACCAGCACCCCTGGCCTGCAGGGTGGACACCATGTCAGACACCAGCACTTCCATGGGACAGAGAGGAGACTGCAAGACGGGCAAGAAACCCTTTTGCAGGGCACCACTGCAGGCAGCAAAGATGCTTGGTCATTAACGTCATTTTTCAAATTGCAGCTCAGACCTGGGCACAGAGTCACCACCAGGGAAAAGCTCCTGGTGCTGGCCCAGGGGGTGGGTACAAGATGAATTTGCTTATGAGCTTTTTTCTCTAGGTGGTTAAAAAGCTCAGTCTGTGTGACACCAAGAACTGTGCTGAGACAGATCCTACACCACACCTCTTACTTCCCTGTCAGGCCAAGGCCACTTTGCTAAAGCTCATGTCCTCACGTGTAAGATTTGGGCAAAGTCAGGTAAAAGCCTCAGTCTCCCTGTGACTCTGAAGTAGCTGTGCTAGCTCAAAAACCAGATGTGTTCTGCTCTTTAGCTCAGCCATCTAAACTAGCCTCAAAATGGCTACAAAACTCCCCTTCAGTATAGGAAAAATGTCAATCCTCCATCCAACAATATTTTTACAGCTTCTTGCTGCTCAACAAACTCCCTTAAGTTCCAACAGTGTCAGTTTTGCACTATTTTTGAAAAGTCCCTTTTTGCGTGAGGGGCTAAGCTTTTTGTGTAAAGAAGAGAAACCAAACCAAACCAAACCAAACCAAACCAAACCAAACCAAACCCTCCTGCACACCCTAATGGCATGGTGCCATTTGGTGTTGAGGACTGCTCTGGGCTTTTTTCGTCCCTCCAGAGCTGGCCCATCACATGGACAGAGCTCCTTGAGAGGTGCTGGGAGGTCGGTGTGGCCGCATGCACAGTCCCATCTTCCAGGATGGAGTTTGCTCACCCATCCTTACGTCTGTTGGAAGGGGGGGAAGGGTTACCCCCACACCCATCATTGCCCAAGTAGAGAGGAAAATCCTCTTTCCTGCTGCGCTCAGCCTCTGATGGGAGCCTCTCCTGAGAGGGAAGCTGTGCAGGGTCCTGTGCATGCAGGAAGGTGGTGGGAAAGCAGCTAGGGAGGGGCTGATCACCTAATCCAGTTTTACATCCGAGTGCTGGGCACATGGAGACTCAGTCCCATGTCCTCCAGACAGGGAGGTTTGGGTGGCTGCTGCCTCTGAGTGGGAATGCCATGGCAGTAGCCAGTACGTACCCAGCGTGAGGACCCGGCTGACGCTCCACATTACATTCCTCCCTGACCTTTGTCCATGGGCTCATTAAAATAATTGATCCTAGCCATGACAGTCACACAAGGACCCCATGCTTGTCACATCACCTCCTGGGTGGCTCCCTCCTTCCCAGCGCTCTGGCCAGGCCCAAGTCTCTTTTTGCCAGACCTTTCCTTGCCCTGTGCTCCCCCGGGGCCACAGCAGAGCTGTGCCCCAAGCGCCCCAGGATCAGCAGCAGGCTGGGTTGGCTCGGGGGGCTGGGGAAGGTGTCTCGCTGCTGCCCACGGGGAGATCCAGCCGGTTGTTTTGCCGGCTTTACTCCGGAGTGTTAATTATTCCAGCCCCAGGTGGCATTGTCCCTCACTATTACACGGTTGACCTGTATCTAATCCGTCATCATCTGAAACCCTCTGCCCCGTCCTGGCATCCCTGTTTGCCCCAAACCCCCCCAGCCCCCGTGTGCTTTATTACTCCTGCATCAACCAAGTTACAGTTTCAGGACAGAATCAAAGAAAAGCTCCTTAATTTCCATCCAGCAAAGCCCGGTGAATCTGGAGCCCCCCGGGGCGGCTGAATCCCGACCAGGCAGGAGCTGAGAGCCCGCAGGCGGTGGCGGAGGGTCCCTGTCACGCTGCCCTCCTTACCCCCGGCTGCGAGCGGAGATGTCTCTCGGCTCAGCCTGTCTTTCGGGCTGCTCCCCACTGCGAGAGCCGCACAAAGGAGCCCTCCCCGCTGGTGTCCAGGCCAGCAGCATCTCCAGCGCATGACTTGTAACCCGCCGAGCTGGTCCTTCACACGCCGTGAATGATAACAGGGAGCTGCAGCCCATTGTCTGCGGCCCTTGCGCCGGTTTGTCAAGTTTGCGGTTGCATTTTAATCCCGACGCCTTTTCAAAGCCCAGCTGCGCATTGTGTGGGCGCAGGAATTCTTGACTTGCAAATCCCCCAGCATTAAATTCAACCTTCTGGGGCTGTGGGGATGGTCCGCGCAGTGAATGGGGGGCGGGGGGAGGCTCCTTGCCCCCTGCCATGAATAACAAGCAGATGAGAAGCAGCGGAGGACAGCGCAGGGGCCGGGGGAGCCTGATGCAGCCGAGGTGACAGCAGTGGGGACTCTGAGGCCGGTCGGGTGCACGGCAGTGGGATTTGTACCCAGACGTGGCCAGCTTGCCAGCTCCCCTCACCCTCTCCTGCCACGCTCGGTTTGGTGCCCAGAGCCGTTAAAGGCCATATGTGATCTCCAGCAGAGAGGGCCCAGGCGTCCCTCCGTGTCACATCGCGGGGACAGTCCTCAGTGCCGAGACAGACAGGGGGAAGCGGGAGTCAAAGAATCACAGAATGGTTTGGGTGGGAAGGGACCTTAAAGCTCATTTTGTTCTACCCCCTTGCCACGGGCAGGGACACCCTCCCCTATCCCAGGTTGCTCCAAGCCCCGTCCAATCTGGCCTTGGGCACTTCCAGGGATGGGGCAGCCACAGCTTCTCCGGACAACCTGTGCAAGAGCATCACCAGCCTCACAGGGAAGAATTTCTTCCCAAGATCTCATCTAACCCTGCCCTCTGTCAGTTTACAGCCATTCCCCCAAGGATGGGTAAGGGACAGCAACATCCTGCCGGTGCTGCAGTGCCAGCCGATGGGTCAAGCAGGCAGATTTAGCCTTTTCCTGCCTGTCTGGGTCTGCTGCAGGGACTGGGAAGCCATCCTGCAGGCTGGAGGTGTGGAGGTTGGCCAGACCCTGCTGAAACAGACACAGAGTAGGGGTCTGCCCACGCAGGTGGTGTTCCAGCTGTGATGACCCAGGCGCTCCTGTCCGGTCCTGTGGTTAATGCCAGCCATCCTCTTGCTCTGCCCGGAGAACAATAGGCATCCTGTGTGCAGGAGAAGGGCCCTCTGCCCCGCTCTCCTACGGACTGGCTGAACCATCCTCCGACCAGTCAGGCAAGTTTTCAATGCAGCGGAGTTGGGTTTTTCGTTTAAAAAAACCACACACAACAAAACACCACAGATTTGTCAAAGCTGAAATGTTTCAGGGAGCTGTATCGTTCAGGCAGACTTTTGCCAAAAGCCGGGCAGACTTTTGGTGGCAGCCTGCCCGATTTCCTAACCCTTTGCCTAGCAGGCAGCCTCCAAACCCAGGTTCCCAGGACACCTCCAGGCTGGCAGGGCTCACGGCTTCCCGGCCCTGAGCTTGGCGGGAGGCACAGGCAGCAGAACAGCCTCTCCCTGCTCCGGTGGGAGGACATCAGCTCCAGGCACCGCTTTGCACAGGACCCCGCACCGCAGGAATCCCACGCCTCACCCCACGGCTCTTGTCTCTGCCGTGACGTCTCTTGTCTGCTGGAAGCGGCCCCAGCAACCCTCTGGAGCTGGGGCAGCGCGGGAAGTGTCAACTGACAGCTCTGCTTTGTTTCAGGGGAAAAAAAAGAGTAACACAATCCCTTCTCATCTTCTCTGGTGGCCTCACTTAACTTCTCAGTGCCTCGGTTTGCCAGGTTCTGGGATTGCAAAGCCCCGTAAAAGACTCGGAGATCCTGGCACTTGGGGGAGGAAGGTAAGAATTAAAACAGGAGGAGCACCTGGTGCCCCGACCCTTCCACCACCTCCCGGCCCAGCACAGTCCTTTCCCCTCCTCTCTGCACGTTATCAAGTGCGTGTGATCTCTCTGCACATCTTCACCCCTTTCTACACTCTCCCTGTCCTGTTTTCCTTCTCTCCAAGGCCCAGAATGCTGCAGCCATCTCTGCCTCTGCCAGGCTTCCCTCCTCTGCTTCCCTGCCTGTGCAAGGGCTCAGACTGACTGTCCCCAATTCCTTCTTTTTGTCCTTGAGCTTGCTTCACCTGCAGAGAGCCCCTTGTTCTGGGCGCAGACCACTGTTAGGCTCAGCAAAGCCTGGGACTGGGGACCACTCAATGGGAGCCTGGAAAATTCAGGAATATGAATCCAGCAGAAGTAAAAAAAGTGTTTAGGTTCCCCAGGACACTGGCCAGGAAGCAAGACCCTGAGCCCAGCCATGCTGTCCCAGCAAGGAGCTGGCCACTGTCTGCTGGCCATGCAGGACTTGGAGTGACGTCTGTCCTTGGAGCATCGCTCTCCGCTCAGCAGAATTCCCCACGCCAACCAGAGAGAGAATTATCCCTTGTTTGTTTGCCCTGGTTTGTTTTTAACAAAAACTGTGCTGCTGGCTGTTTATCACTTCATTTTCCTCCAGGAGATGAGGCAAGCGAAGGAGATCAGCCAGAATAAAACACGACCTTTCTGGGCTGTGCTGTGGGCTTGGACTTTCCACCTACCGCCTGTTTGTACCAATGGGGTCTGAGCTGAGCAGATGCCAGGTGCCATGTTTGGTGCTGGCAGAGGAGCAGCATATGTAGCTCTGAGCTCAGGCCCACGGGATACTCCCCAGCGTGTGCTCATGACACCCACCCAGAGAGTTTTTGTGCCACAGCTCAAGTCACTTCCTCACACCCAGCAAATTCCTCCTCCTGGTGCCCGTCCCCCCACGGTGAATCTCAGCAGAGGAGGGCTGAGTGCTTGTGAGGGAACGCTGCACACAAGGCACCATTTCTGGGTTGCTGTGAAGACCCAGGCACGCAGGGACTCACTCCCTGGCCTTGCTCCGTCCCCAGCAGGGCTAATGTGTGCAGCATTCCTCAGGCCTCCCTGGGGATCCGAGGGACTTTGCTCCCTGGAAGTGCCCAGTGTGTGAAGGCAGAGTCTGCACTGACACAGCCAAGCACAGCCACGTGAAGGACGCTCCAGTCAGGGTGTCCACAACCCCCAGCCCATTCCTGCCTCTCCTCTCACAGCTCTCCAGCCCAGCCTGGGACCCACCCCAGGCTCAGGTGGACCTGGCTGGCTTCCAGCCAGGTGCTCACCAGCCTGGGCTCTACGCACAGCCAGGTCTTTGCTACTGGGAATTGTTTGGAGCAGGCTGGCTGGCTCACCCAGCTCTCCAGGCATGCCCTGTGTGCTCCCCAGACCACCACACACTGACCAGCCTTCCCGTGGGCTCCTCCTGTGCCACACGGGTGTGCACAGCCACCCCCCTCCCCAACCCCTGGGTTGGGGGAGACAACTTTGTCGTGAGGGGCCTGCCTTGGGGGTAGAAGTGATGTCCAAAGGGGAGGCTGAGAAAGGCAAAGCCTTCACCACAAAATGTCTCTGTGCACCCAACACTGAGTGCCAGGTGGGCCACTGGTTCCTACAGGGTCCTGCTGAGCCTCCTGGGGGTCCTGCCCCTCCTGCTCAGGGATTCATGTCCTGCAACATCCTCCCCATCCTCATCTGGACCCAGCCTGTCTCTCCTTCCCTTTTCGCAGGGAGAGAGTGAGGCTCTCTCTGGTGTCATTGCTACTGCCTCCAGTGCCAAAATGTTCTGTCCAGTGCCCCCGTGGACCTGTTATCCTTAGGAAGTACACTGTGTCCAGCACATCTCTTCCAAATGGTCCTGAGAGGGGTTGGGGGGGCCTCTGTCCTGGCTTTTGTGGTGCTCACATTAGAACTGAACGTTCATTGTATTTACCACAGACTCTAGCTGTGAAAAGAGCTCTTCTGACCTGTTTTTGAACAAAATCCAAACTGTTTTGACCCATGGATGGCATCCTGAATTTTGAAGGTATTTACCGAGTAGCAGTGAGCTCAGAGACCTGATGATGGACCAGGGAGAGGGTGTCCTGGTAGGGATATCTCCAAGGGAAGGTGGGCAAAGACCCCACTCTAACAGCCATCTGCCAAGTGTCCTGGTGGCTTCTGGGCCACTAAAGATCTGAGCCACAACCACAAAGGGCAGCTGTGGGCCCCGTGTGAATGGGGATAGTGAAGGTGACAGTTTTGAGCTCTTTAGAGAAGAAAGTCTTTTTCAGTATGTCTTATCTTCTGCCTCTGTTTGGAAGGTCCAGGGCTTCAAAATCCCCCACCTGAAGCACAAAGAAAGGTGTCTTCCACCCTCACCAGTCCCCTGGGCATGGTCAGATCAAGTGGGTTTTGGTCACAGCTAAAGAATTCCCCTTCCAGACACAGGAGAGCCTTAGGGCACGCACAGGGAAGCAGCAGGGCATGAGGCAAGGCAGCACTGGGAAGGCAACCGGCTCCCTGGAGGCATTTAGGGACATCCTGGGAGAGCAGCGGGGATGGGAGCTAGCCTGGAAGCCTGCCCCACAGCCTGCCTCTCTCCTCCCTCAGCTGAGTCCCCGGCAGGTAGTGACAGAAACCAAGCAGGTTTGCTCGCAGTGACATTTTGGAGGATGCCTCCCGAAGATGAGTCAGGCTGTGCCTGCTGCGGAAAAACAGTGATGCAGTGTCTTGTGGGACAGCTTTAGTGGCTGTGGAGGAGGCAGCCTCACCTGAGCTAGCCTCACCACGCAGGTCCTTGGGAAATGCCTGCCACAGATATAGCCACTGGTTCTTGCCGGAGCAGCCCGAACACCCTTCCTTTCCTTCCACGGAGTCATTAACGCTCTCGGAAACCTCCGCAGCAGCTGGGACTGAGGTGTCCCTTCAGTGAGGTGCCCACCCAGAGGTGTTTCACGTACCTCTGCCTGCAGCATTCCCACCCCATCCTGTCCCTGTTGCTAAGGTGCTCAGCTTAGCAATGCCTGCTGCTGACACAAGACCCTGGATACTGCCTATCACATTTCCCGTGAGCTGCAGAGAGCAATGAAAACAGAGATCAGAGAGCCGAGGAGAGGAGCTCAGCCTGCTAATTACAGTGGGAAAGCAACATTCAGCACCTGCTGCTGGCAGTTCCGTGCTTCTGCCAGGGGCTGTACGGCAAAACAGGTTTGGTTGGTGGTGAGACAGGGCAGCCAAACAGGATCCTGTGGGGCCAGGAGCGGTGGGGGGAAAGCTGGTGTTACAAGGGAGGAATAAGACAAACTGGTGGGGTTAGCGTGATTACATCCATGATGCAGTGGCCCAGAACTACCCCTCCAGACGGACTGGGTCTGAGGAGAGGCGAGTTGTCATGATCATCACCCTTCTGTCGTCTCTGTGCTCGTCTCTTGTGCAAATCACAATGTTTTCTTCCTCCCGCCGCTCTGCCGGGGTGATTTGTGTCAGCAGGGTCTCTGGCCAAGGTGATTGCAGCAGCCTATTTTTGGGAGTGCCCTTGAGAGTTGCAAGCCAGGAAGGTGGAGCCCAGCTGTTCCCGGTGTCCGTGCCCCGGGGAGCACCAACACCTGCAGTCCCTGCTGGCTGCTCTCCAGCGCCTCGCTAATTGCGCCTGGGCCCTTAAATAATGCAGCGGCTGAAGGGGCTGCCCGCTGGCTCTCCTGGCCCTCGGGAGGGGACGGAATGGCTCAGCTGGGGGCCACTTCAGGCTGCGGGGGATGGCAACATCTCCTTTCGGGTCCTGGGGTTTTGGCTCCAAAGGTGCTTTCCGCCTCAGCGTGGTTGCTGGATGCCTGCTGGCACCCTGGGACTTTGATTTGGCTCTGAAAATCAGCAGTAGGCTCATAGATCCTCATTTTTTGAGGCAATTTTAGGTACAGGCAAAGATTTAAGGGACAGGTCTGCACCCAAATGTGCGTGAATCCTCTTCTGACCATCACGTTTATTTATCTCATCTTGCAACTGCAGGTAACATCCCACTGAGGTGCTGTCCACCCCCAGAGCTGCCCCACTTCACCTGAACACGGCAGGGATCCATCTGAGCAGCTGTTCCTGGGCCTCCCTTGATCGCCCTTGCCCAGAGAAGCTGTGGCTGCCCCATCCCTGGAAGTGTCCAGGGCCAGGCTGGATGGGGCTTGGAGCAGCCTGGGACAGTGGGAGGTGGCAGGGGGTTGAAATGAGATCAGTTCTAAGATCCCTTCCAACCCAAACTGCTCTATGATCTGTTGACCTGCAACACCACAAAACGAAGGCAGAGGCCTGGCTGGGAGCACGTTTTGCACCCCACGGCTTTGCATTCCAGACCTGCCCACACAGTGAGCACCGACAGCCCTTCCTGGAGCGGGTGTCACGCTGCAGGACCCAGGATGACGGTGACACACGGGCTTCCACTTCTTTCTGTGTGGTGTTGCACCTCAGGGTCTGAAATTTGCCTTGCACGAGGATGGTGGCACTGCCAGCCAAAGGCCTGTCCTGCCCAGGCCACGTCCCAGCAGCAGCTGGAGGGGCGGGATACCTCCCATGCATCCTTCCCTGCGACAAAAGAAGACAAACACGCAGTACTTCCCACAGCGCTTTCCCAGTCTCTCTCTGGTCTTCCTGATCCTGATGCTGTCTGCAGAGTGCCTGCTTTTCCGTGGGTTCCTTTTCCATGATCTTGCATCCACACTAATGCTTTGATGCCCTTTATTAAGGAGTTCCACAGCACCACAGCACATTCCTTGAGAAATTGCTTCCATCCATCTGCTTCAGCTCACTGCCTTTGCCTCATGCCCCTGCTTCTCAACTGGGAGGGAGAATGAGCAATCCCTGCTCACATTCCCTATGCTGCTCATCTTTTCCTGGATTTCTCAGCCACCCCGCAGGTGTCTCTTCCTGCTCTGCCTGCTCATGAGAGGTAGCTGCAGTTCAGTGGTGTGGATGAGAAACGCTGTGGCTCGCAGTAAAGCTGGAGTCTTGCGATACCCTCCAAATATTGCTGAATTTATCTTTCCGGCACACCTGCCAAGCTAAGAAATCCTGTTACCCCTATTCCAGTGAGGAACAGCACGGCCAGGTAGCAAACACTCCCCTGATGCAAAACAAGGAGTTGGAAACCAGGTGCTGAGCCTGCATGTCCTTGTTCCCACCCGAGAGGTGCTTTGCTTAGCAAACCAGCTAAACCAAGCTTAACTAAGCACCCGGCTTAGCTCAGCACCCAACCAGCCGACCAAAATCTTGTCATTACAGTGACCAACCCACCAACGCTGTGTTTTGATCTCCTGGAGTTGTCATCCAGCTCGGATGCCAGCAAAAACTAGCTGGAGAGACATGGCTTTTCCCAGACAAAGGGAAGGAGGGGAGGGAGCAGCTGAGCCAGTGGAACTGTTTGTGCAGCCGTAATCACACCGTAAAGCACGGCAACAGCACCTGGAGAACGGCCCTTGTGTGAGCCTGGCTGAGAGGCCCTGGTGGCCAGAACGGTTCGATGTGGAGCTGCCTTTTTGGGGGGACTCACCCCCCTGAATGGTGGGTACTCACCCACGGGCTGCCCACAGGGGCAACGCTTTGATCCTTTTTGGCCAGGGAAGAATTGCTCCATCCAGGTTTTAACTTCACATCTGTTTGCCTTCATTAAATATTTTTTTTTTTTTAAAAGAGAGGAAGGCCAGTGTTTTTTGGCAGTGTGAAAGGGTCCCACCCAATGGAAACGGAAGGGAGCAGAGAATGGGGAAAGCCTGGAGCGAAGGTGTTCCAGCCTTGCCTGGGTCATCCGCTGCTCCCTGCGCATGACTGTGGTCCATGTGCCCTCCAGCTGTGCCATCTTCCCCTGCCCATGTTTCCCTCACTTCCCTTGCTGGCCAGCTTCTGCTGACCCCTCTGTGGGGCCCGAAGCACCATCAGTGTTGGGGTATAGCAGAGACACTCAGGGCTCAGCTCTGGGGCACTGGAATGCCAAAGACAAGAGTGGAAGCATGCAGGATCAGACCCCATACCCCACCTGAGCCAGGCCACACACCTCCATGCTCCAGGTGGCTACTGGGGCACGTAGGGATTCTCAAATCTGTCACCGGGGGAGAACTTGCCATCCCCAGCATTCAAAGATGCTCAAGTGCCATTCTGGGAGGCACAAGCAGGGTCTGGGAAGAACCCGTGAGCTGAAGCAGTGGGAGAGACGAGCCAGACTTCGCCTCTCTCTCAGCTCTGTCCCCCACACACTGCAAACGAGAGCTGCAAAGACCTCTGTTCTCCAGGCTGGCCTCTCCCCCTCGGTGCTCCTGCTCCCACTCTCAGCAGCTCAGCCCTGCATCCAGGTTTACATATAAATAAAGAGTGAGTGTGAAATCCACCCTGGGGTCTCTCCTGACTCCCACTTGGCTCCCTAATTGGAAAGTCTGCCAGCAGGAGATACTGCAATGAGCTAAGGCAGAAACAAACTCTCTTTATCCCAGGCAGAGATGACGGCTGGGGTTAGGTCCCAGTCCAAATCACACTGGCTGGGAAGGACACAGAGCAGGCTTGCACATGCTCTGGTTCTCCATCGGGCTCTGGAGGCTTCACCACTGCCGTGCCTGGATGGAAGGGGCAGGGAAGGGATGTATCAGAGAGGATCCTGCAGCAGCTCACCCCTCTGGGAAGGGCTGGGCTAGCACTCTGCAGTCCCTGGCCAGCTGGTGCCAGCAAGGAAGGGCTTTAGGATGGGGCAGGGGCTGATCTCTGTGCAGCACTGGGTAGGTGTATTGCTCAAACACCTGCATCTTCAAACAAGGACACCTGATTCTGAGGTTTCCCCGTGTGCTCAGTTCCCCAACACGCACACAGCTCCCATCCAAACGCTGCTGACCTACAGGGACCCTCTCTGCTTTGGGTTGTTCTGCCTAAAGGAATCAGGAGCCAGACTCTTCACCTCCTTCCTGTAAGGGAAAACTGACCCTCACACCTTGTGGCCTCGATTTCTGCCCCCAAGCCCTGTACTGCAGGTGTTTCTCCCCACCTTCCATGGAGGCAAAGTGCCCACACCTCACCAGGCCACCCGGCACCCCAAACACTCCTGTCAACAGCCAAGAGCACTGAGAAAGGAAGCTCGGAAATCTCCCCCACCAAACCCCCATTGATTTTTTTGCTGCCTCCTCTAGTTTTTGGTGGGCCCTGGAGGCACAAACATTGCCTCCAGTAGAGCTACTTCAAAAGCAACAATGATTTCAGTACAAGCAGATCAATGTCCCAGAGCTTTGTGTTTTTGGAGAAAACAGCACAGTTCTTGTCTCTAACACTGCTCCTGGTGTCCGGGGGTGTTTTCCTCAGTGGGATGCCATGTTCACCCCGGGATCAGGGGTTAGGTGGTGCACGAGTTCATTTCCTTTGGAGTCTCGATGAGCTCTCCAGATGAGCAGACAGGAAAGAAGCCCCAGGGAGAGAAGAGGAACAAGGTATGGTCAGATACCAAGCTGAACCAAGGAAGGAGTCAAAACAGGTACCCTGAGCTGCTGAGCACTGCTGTTGTGCAGAACCAACCTACTCCCATGAAGGGCAGATGCTTTGCCTCTGAAAGCTCATCAGAATTTCTGACTTAAGCAGGTCCCAAATAACTGGGAATTCAAACGTCTTCAAACAGAAATTTCCATTTCTGACCAGTTCTGTAAAGCAAAAACAAACCTGACGTACGAAATACCACTTTATTGCTCATGTTGTCGGTGTGAATTCAAACATCTACTGATGCAGCAAATGCTTTGTGCCAAAACAACACCAACATTAGTAAGCTCACTGCTTTAATCATGGTGTTTGGAGTGAGAGCCAAGGTGGTGCAGACTCACAGACATCTCCTGAACACATAAGCATTGCTTCTGTGGCCACTGGAGAGTTTCTCATGGTCTTTCCCATGATTCACTAAGACCAGACCTTGCAAAGGCACCGTCATGGCCATACCTTTTTGCTGCTGAGATTCTGCCAGCTGGGTGCTGCAGACTCTTCCTTTTACTAACCCTACCTCCTGGAGGCACTTAGCAACTAATCTGGATTACCTATTTCTACTGTTGCATGGCAAAGGAAATCAGTGTTTCAAGTCCTGTGGGCTCGCTCCGAGGCAGTGGCCCATGGGAACATTCCCTTGTCTTCCTAATTTCATTTAGGTTGCTCCTTTGCCAAGACCCCTCAAGTCTCACATGGATTTAAGTGGGCCATTGCATGGGCTCCAAACACGCTCTCTAGCTGGGGACATTATCCTGCTGCAGCAAACACTCAGACCTGGGCTTGCCACAGGAGGATTATCACTATTTAGCAGTGGCTTGTTAACAGATGCCTCAGGAAATACAGACAGCACAATGCTGACCCACAGCATGGAGCTGGGAACACCTTCCTGGTTTGATATAGGCAGGAGTTTTCTACTTCAGAGCATCCCTTGTCAGGTTTTAACCGGCCCATGTCACTGCGGGTCACCGTGTTCAGACAAACAAAGTCCAGCTGACTTCCCCAAACACTGGAGCAAGCCTTTGGCTCCAGTCACCCCAGAAAAAACCAGCTGGAGCCAAGACTTCCAGAGCTTCGTAAGCCAAATGGACCCAAGCTTGTGCATATAAAAGCCCCAGGGTCTGCCAGTCTTGGAGCTATTTTGCCAGCCCTCCTCCAGATCCGTGCCTGTGACTGTCATTTGGGAGGTGGGATGTGCAGCCCTGCCCACAGCGCTCCAGGCGAGGTCACGGTGACAACCCCCCGCCCGCCTAACGCCTCTGTGAGGCTCCTGACATCCTTCTCTGCAGTCTCTCCCACGAAGTCTCTTATTTTTATTCACCTTTCTGGTCACTGCTGGGCTCTTGAGCAGAGGTCCTCATTGGGTTGTCACAAAACAACCCAGTTCCTGGGAGGTGGCAGCCAATTCAGGAGCCCCCAGCGCGGGGAGTGGCTCTAGAGAGGCTCAGGGTGGGCTCTGCCTCTGTCTGTGACACGATCTGCCCTGTGCTGAGCTCGGCTGTGTGATCCAGGCCCACGGCGCCTCTCTCTCGGGTCAGCCTGCACACCCCCATTGACCCCGACCCTCACAAGTTCGGAGCAAATTACCAGGACATGGTCCCACTCCAGACATGTCCCTGCGCTCCCTCACGTGGATCGTCTCGGTGCACACGAGACTTTTCACAGATGCCACCGAGTTTCATGTAGGAGGATTATTCCCGGGAAATCTCATTTCTCACTTCCACTCACACATCCTGGTGGCCCCTTCTAAGGACAGCAAAAGCCCCAGCCCAAGAGCCTTCCCAAAGAGCTCAGATGAGTGAGGCAGCTCTTTTAGCCCAGTTGCGTTGGGCCGGTGTAAAAACTCATTCCACAAACTGCTCTGGGGAAGGAGCAGCCTGGCTTGGTGGCCAGGGGTGACCTGATCCAAAAGGAAGGATGCTGGTGGCTGTGCCTAAAGCCTTCACCTCATTCACTCACCCAGCAAAGACAAAGGCTTCAGCTTTTGTCCCCAGCAGCAGCGTCGTGCTGGTCGTGGTGCCAGGATGCTGTGGAGTCTTACAGAGTTCCCGGGAAAACCAGTTCAGGTGGGACTGTGGTGTTTGCAAGAGTTCAAAGCTCAGTGTCACCAAAGCTTGTCCCCCTGCCTGCAGACCCACTCCTCCCTTCCCAGGCACCCACCACTGCTTCATATGTGGCTCCAGAGATGGTGAGCTCCTTACCTATCTTGGTGAGCTCCTTGCCTGTCCTGGTGAGCCAGCACCACCTGTGATGGCAGCCTGGATTGTTCCAGCCCTTCCAGACACCACCAAGATCCATCCAGCTGTTTTGGGCTCTGCCCTGGCTGTTCCTGCTCTAGGTCCTCCTGCAGTGGGGCAGGCAGTGAGCCTGGGTAGCTGGGGGACAATTATTTCTGCTCCATATGGGTCATTGAAATCTCTGGTGGTGGGGCAGGACCTCGCTGCAGACCTGGGTATTCCTGGGATCTTTGTCCGAGCAGCTTGGGAATCGGTAAGGGGGTTTCATCCCTTCAGCTCTGCCTCCAAGGGGTTTCCACGTGGTGGCCAAAGGCACTGGGCCAGTATCCTTCCCTCCGAGCAGGGCAGGCAGCTGCTCCGGGCAGGAGCTTCTCCCTCCTGGCCACCCTAGACAAGAGATGACCTCCTCCAGGGGCAAGTGCTTGCCAAGCTTAAATTAGATTTTCTAAACGTCCTGTCCCTCCCCCTGTGGCCCCAGAGCCACTTCTGCGGGCTGGCACTTGCGACGGCAGCCAAAGCACCGTCCCACAGCAGAGGGAAGACACGCTCCCTCCACACCACGGCGCATCCCATCCTGGCCTCCACACGGCCCCAGCTCTGCATCGCTGCCTGGCCTGCAAATAAGCAGGACAAAGCTTCCCAGGACAGTGTCCACCTACGGGATAATCTTGCTCTCGTGGAGCAAAGCCCCAGCCCATCTGCATGGTGAGAAAGGACCAGCCGGGACCGCTGCCTCCCCTCCCCATCACAGCACCCAGGATTGCAGCCCCAGGCGGATTCTCTCCTTGCTGGATAACTTACACGTAGCTTCCCTGCTCCATATACTCAGCTGTTCCTCTGATATGGTGCCAGTCTCAACACATGGAATCCAGGCCTTCGAAATCTTCCATAAGCTCAAGAAACTTTACATTAGCACATTGTCGATGATTTCGAAGCCTACAGGCTCAGCCCGGCGAGCCTTCCATAAAATATCGAGCGAGGCAATGGTAGCTCTGCATGAAGCAGAATGAGACGGTGGAGTAGTCCGTCTTTCCAGCCACCACACTTCTCCTGGCTGAATAAAAGAGGTTGTTTAATGGTAGTGTTAAATTCAGAGCCACCTGTTGTATTCCTGTGTCCCGGGGACCTGGAAGGAATGATCTTCCCCCAGCTTTCCGTGTTATTTGTGAGGATATGGCTCCTAATTGCAGCTCTGCTATGTTAACATTTCCAGGAATTTTCATCAGGCCATTCAACATCAACCCTTAGTTCCTGACAGCTTCCCTTTCCTTATGAAACTTTTGCCATTCTTCTCCCAGGGTGAGTGAAAAAAACAGTGTGGAGAAGGGAGATACGAGCATTCGAAGGCTGGAACCAGTTGGTCAATGAAGGAATTTCTGCAATATTTTGCATTTTGGGACTATTCACCCCCAGTGACTAATTCCCTCTTTCTCTTCATTATAAACCCACATTTGTTCCCTTCAAGAGACCTTTCCGCCCCAACCCTTTTTCAAACTCCAGCCCTACAGTTCACAAGCAAATGTGGAAAACCATTCCTGCTCTTCAGGATATGCAGTAAATGGAGGAGATGTGGAGAAAGACCTGGCCACAAGTCCAGTGGGCAACAGATGTCCCCTCCTGTCCCTTCCCTGAGCTCCTGATGAGCAGCTGAATGCTCAGCATCACGGCACTCAGGCCCAGCTCAGACATCTTCCCTGACCCATGGATAGAGTCACCTGTCACCAGACCACCAAAACTGTCCCTAAGGTCAGCTGCAGGCTGACCCACCTGGCACTTGGCAGCAGATGTGGCAGCTCCCAGCCTCCCGCTGTCCCTGCTCCCAGCACACCTGCTCCTTGTCCCACTGCTGGTGGGTGTTTGCAGATGGCTCATCCCACCCCTGCCCTTCTCTGGAGCCCCTTTTCTCCTGCCTCTGTCCAGACATCAGCACCGCCTGTGCCACACCCAGCATGGCTCTGTGGGCCAGCCAGGATCTTCCTGCTGCCCTTCACCATCTCCTCCACAAAGCCCTTGGCCCAAAACCCTGTGGGCCAGGCTGACCCTCTGGAGATATTGGCCAGCACAGCCTCTCCGGGCTCACAGCTCTGCCTGGAGGCAGCTCTCCCAGAGATAAATGGAGATGCTCATCCTCTCTTTCCTCCTGTCGGCACCCACTGCCCTAATCCCCGGGTCACGCTGCATCTGCATCCCCTGAGCATCCCCAGGACATCCCTGGAGGTCCCCACTGCACGGCACCACCGGCCCCCGAGGCCTCGCATCCCACCCGCTGGAGCACCACGGGGGAGGTCACCGTGTTTGATGGCTCTGCCAGGGAGCAGCTGGCTTGTTCCTGTTCCAAACCCCTTCCCTGAAGCTGCCAGCCCAGCTGGGAATCCTAACCCCATCCCTCATGCCAGGCAGGAGGGGAGGACAGGGATACCGTGGTGGGGAACCCCATCCCTCCCGGCACCTCGGAGCAGCAGGGGCTGAGGGCAGGCGGCAGGGGCTCAGATTTCAGTTTCTCTGCCCTTGGAAAGTCCACGCCAAGAGGACCTTGGAGCTGTTTGGACTCGTTTGCCTCTCCCCGCCTCTCCAGGAGGGTGTGGGTGAGATTCTGCTTGCCAAGAGAGCCCCATGGCTTGTCCTTCTTGGCTGTTTATGGCTCGGGCCGGATCAGGTTTCTAAGCTCTTCCCAAGCCGGTAACTTTGGGGTTTTTTTAATCAAAAAAAAAAAGGGCACTGATTTGCTCCTTTCCCCACCCTCCCATCCTCCACCCTGCGATTTGTGGCCTGGCCTGAAGATGGTGAACGAGCAGCGGTGCTCCAGAGCACAGCCAGGACTGGGCCACCTCTGTGTCCACCCAGGTGCCCCCGAAAATGCCCCCGAGACCCAGGCAGGCGGCGAGGGGGGCTCAGCATCCTCCTGCTGCACCCCGTCAAGTGACCTCCCTCTGGTGTCCTGCGTGTTCTAACCTGGTCTCCCAAGAGAACACGACCCAGAAAGGCGGGGGGGCAGTGCTGTGACCCTCTCAGCCCCCCAGAAGATGTTCTGTGCTCCCTGCTGAGTGGCAGGCTGGCAGCAGCAGCCACCATGTGTCTCAGTCCCCCACTACAGAAAGGGCTGGGAGCCCTTTCCCAGGGTGCTGTGGGGATGAATACAGCAGATAGCACGAGGTTCCCAGAGCAGGTAACATCCCCCTAATTAAGATAAATACTAATTAAGTCTGGGACTTTCAGAGAAGCCCTGGGAGCAGACTCCAACTCCTGTTGAATTTCAATGGGAATGAGACACCTGACTCCAGAAAAACCCAGCCTCTGATATTAAGCTTAAATGGGCCCTTCTCTAACGTTGATATATTGCTGCTCTGTAACTTATGAGTGCCTTCCCGTATATCCGAGCACAACATCAATGTCCTGGAAATGCTAATAAGGAGCTTTAGGAGGGCAGCAGCGAACAGGCTCCAAGTCAGATGCCCGTGATCATCCTGTGCTATTAAACATTATGGACAAGCTTTGAGCAGAGCTTACCCGTATTGCACACGAGGCTCTGGCTGAGCCTGGGTGCTTTGTGCATCCTTCCCTCCTCCTCCTCCTCCTCCTCCTCTTCCTCCTCCTTCCCAGCTCTGGAGAGCTTATGCTCTCTAGTCCCGGTCCTGTGCTCTGTGGCAGACCCTTGCTGGGGTGAGGGAGGCGAAGGGACGGTGCACTCCCGGCAGCTGGTACACCCACGGAGCTGTGCCCGCTGGGAACAGCCTCCCAAAGACCACCGAGGGACGGCAGCGGGCAGCAGACCCCCGGCAGCCACAGAGGGATGGGGCTGCAGCAGATGAGGCTGCCCAGCCTGTGCTCACGGATCCTTCGCCTGCCCTCCCTCCCTTGCCCAGTGGAAGTTGTGGGTCACCCCTGCCAGCACCACGCCATGAGGGCTGTGCTGGGTGGCCACAGCAGCAGGAGCCGTGTAGGGAGGTGAGGGGACATAACACAGGTGTGGTGATGGAAAAAAATGGAAAGCACTTGGGTTTTTTGGTGCCGGGATCGTGGAGCGACAGCGCTGAGCTTGGGCGGCAGAACCAGTTGGGAGCTCCAGACCGTGAGACCCCTCCGCGAGCCACCACGTGTCCAGCTGGCTCAGACCCAGCATTGTGACGGACTGGACTTGGCCGGCCCACTGCCAGCCCAGAGGTCTGACAAACACAACCTCTCTGTCCTCTGGCCCCGCTCACCAGCGCCTGTTTCGAATTAGCATTTCCCCTGCCCCCACCACCCGCCATTTGGGCAAATCCCTCAGCTGTCTGCCAGCAGTGCCGGGCCAGGGGAGACCAACCCCGGGAGCCCCGTTTGCTTTCCAAGGACTTTCCCAAGTCCCCAGTACACTTTAGCAATTAGAGGGTTAAGTTTCCTCCCGGCCTCGCTGCATTAACTGGAAAGGAATGAAGTGTCAGGCATGTTCTCACCACAGCAGGCTGTTGGAAAGCAACTCCCTTCTCCACGCACACACACCTCCCACTGCTGCGACCAAATTATTTTCTATCCTCCAGAGACCCAGTATGCCAGACAAAATCTGCAGCATGACTCTGATTCATTGCAAAAGGATGCAGATGTAATATTCCCTTTTTTGCCGGGGCTTCTCGCACGCTAATTCACACGGCATCTCGGCGTTTCGAGTTTTACAGCTCTCCTGCTCTCTTTATTATTTTTTTCTTCGGAGGGCTCTGACGCCCCTCGCTGACCCTTGGCCCCGCGTCCTTTCTCCCAGCACCACCAAAATAAAGACACTAAGCCTCCCATCTCCAGCGTGCAAATAGGCAGCTCTCCCCAATGTGCTAATTAGCCGAGTGTTTGGAAGTAAATAGGTAAGATTGGTGGTAATTTCCTGGCTGAAGGGGTAATTATTTGTTTCAAACAGGCTGCAAAATAACCCCCGTAAGGTGAGATAGGAAACTAAATTCAAAAGAGGTTTCCTATTCCCACTAAGCAGGATTGAAAACTGGTTTGAAATTCCTTTTTTTATTTATAGTACATGGTATCCATGGAAACCTACAGAGGAGGTCATGGTAGCTAGGCCTCCGTTTCACCCTGCTCAGGGGATTACCGTTGCACAGTGGTACGCAGCCGTGTAAGAAAGTAGATTCACAATTCCCCGCAAACAGCCCCCCCCGCCAGCCCCCAGCCCCAGCCTTCCTGGAGGGCTGCAGGAGAGCTTTTGGGAGGCTCATAAATCTGCTCCGAGATGGGAAAGTGATGGGAACTGTGCCTCCAGCGTCCCCCAGAAGCAGGAGGCTGCCGGGAGCACGCCGGCTCCCCGCGGTACCCTGACGCGGTGCGCTGCGGGATGGAGCCGCTTGCGGCGTGGCAGCGGGAGCAGCGGGATGCACTTCCCTTGCCTGGGCTCCCATCCCCATCCCAACCCCGCACGAAGGGGAGGAGCACCATGGCCAACTTTTCACTTGGCTGAACCAAGCGAGGAAAGCCCAAGCGTGGTCCAGATCCCGAATTCCCATTTGCCAGCAGGGATGTGCATGCAGGGCATCTTCTGCGTCCGCCTTTCCCTGCTGTTCTCAGGAAAACGGATGCTTTAGAGGAAGAGGGAAAAGCGTGGGGAGAGGGACGCCGCAGAACTGGCTGTGGTTTTTTGGCCATGTCCTGGGGCTGTGGTGCTGGGCACTGCTCCCCTCACGATTCCAGCAGGGAAGTAAGGCTGCTTCTCTCCTTCGGGAGCTGTTCGGGCTCTCCCTTGTACGCACCTTTTGCCTCTGCGGACAGGAGCGGCTTCCACCTCCAGCCTGGCTGCGTGTGATTTAGCGGGAGAGCGCAATCATTACTTTTTATGCCGTACGTAAAGCCCGGTTCCAGCCCGTGGAGCGGCTGATGCTCCGCCAGCACCCGCGAGCAGCGCAGGAGCGGGAGCGCGCAGCCACCTCGCTCCCCCGTGCTGGCAGGGCCACGGCACCGGGATGTTCCCCAGGAAGGCAGAGGTGGAACGCTGAGCTGCTCCACAACCATCTTCCACCCAGCCCAGCCCATCTCCGTGACCGCCTGCCATCCCCTTCAGCTCCCCGCGCTCTGCCCCAGCTGCGCGCACAGCGACATTCCGCCTGTGACCTTCACTAATTCACTTTCCCTCTCCACGCCGCATTCCCTCAGCTCGCAGAAGGACTCGCTTTTTCACACAGCATAAAAATAGCCTGCGCAAGGCGTTGCCAGAGGAAGCTGCGGGGCCAGCAGCGCGCAGGCAGGCGGAGGCACCGGCTGTGCCACGCGGGTCCGCGGCCCCGCTCACGCCACTTCTTTCCCCAGCAGGGAGCTCCCAGACCGGCCTTCCACCACCCAGACGCCCTTGGCCTCCTTAACACCCCAGCTTCTTCCTGCGCCGCTGCCTTGCTCTGCGCTCGGTCTCGGATGTGGTGAAATTCAGACAGTGGAGGTCAGCAGCAGGGAAATGCTGCTTCATTAACCTTCCCCCTCAAACTGAATGGTTTTCCCTCAGTTTTGGGAAATTGAAGGCTGAAAGCATCAAATTTAGGTGAATTGCAAGGCAGATTTTTGAGGCTTTCTAGAGAAAAAAACCATCCAAAAAAAAAAAATTTCCACGTCCTCTCTGGAAGTGACTCTGGTTTGAATATCTGTCAGCGGGAAACAGCACCGGAGCCATCACCGTCCTGCAAAACTGAACTGTTGGTACCAAACCGACTTCATGCTACCATAAAACACTTCCAGCTCCTCTTCTCTTCACAAGCCCTTACCTTGATCCTTCCTCTGCCATCCCTCCAGCTGGCCTGTGCATGGCACCATATGACAACAGCCACCCCCAGCCACTTGCTCAGGCTTCGAGCCAGTACCGTGGTGTTTTCCCATTTCCCATCACCGTCCCTAATGTGCCTCCCAGCCACCCCCCTGCTCTCCAGGTCTTTTTCTAGGCCTGCCCTTTGCCTGGGAGCCTCTCAGCTGCTGGGCAGGGCTTCAGCTGGCAAGGGAGGAAGCTCCCGCCTGTGAAGTAACCTCTGGACACACCTCTTGGCTGATTTGAGGAGGTGAATTG
The DNA here is from genome assembly GCA_013389985.1 of Dryoscopus gambensis. NCBI lineage: Eukaryota > Metazoa > Chordata > Aves > Passeriformes > Malaconotidae > Dryoscopus > Dryoscopus gambensis. The sequence goes on along the minus strand of WEIT01042003.1, from coordinate 97,962 downwards.
CATCCTAGAAGTGTCTTTTTCTCTCTAGCACTGGCTATAAATGCTGGAGACATCAAAAGGGAGGCAGAATGAAGCCAGCCCTGCTCTATCAAGTGACCAGCCAGTGCCATCACACGCCTCTGTGCTCCGTGTCAGATTCATCTCCTCTCCCTTTCCTGCTGTGGGGAGCCACACTGCTCCCCAGCTCAACACAAAACCTGCACCACCCCATATGTCTTCCCTCACATTAAGTCCATCCCCACGGCTGGTGGTTTTCTAGCGCTCACCACAATTTTGTGCCTACCTTGATGCGTGCTATGCTATCGCCACTACAGTCAATCAATCTTGCCTCGGCCAATAAGCAGGAGAGAAGTAATGTTTTTCCTACTCCCCCAGCTCTCTTCTCCTCCCGATCTCCATCAGGCACTCGGCAAGTTCACAAGGGCAGCCCGCTCTCGGTTTCCTTGGTCACGCACAGCAGCTTGCCCTCCTAGAGTAATAAAAACAAATGACACGTTGCTGGTTGTTGTCAGAGACGTCGCTGGGCCCCTCCGTGGAGAGCAGATTTGGGGTGAAGGAAGCATTTGCATTTTTAGGTTCCTTCTTGGGCAGGTAGAGGAGAAGTTGCCAGTGGATGTTACTTGTCGGTGGATGTAATGCCAGAGTCAGTGGAAAAGGATGGGCAAAGACTGAGGAATGTGGTCTATGTCTGCTCATAGATGCCAGAGGTGGGGAAGTGATGCTGGAACTGATTATCCGGGAGCAAGCAAGACCCAGAGGTGCCTGTGCCAGGTCCTGATCACTGCCAGAGACGGACAAGCCCCCATTCTGTAATGCTGCCCCTGGAACTGACTGTAGTCACCCTGATGTGTAGACATCGGTTCTGGAAAGATGAAGAACAGATTAAACCCGCCTTGTGGCTGGAGCCAAGACCTGCCCTGCTTCCATTTGCAGCATAGCTGTGTTTTCTCCTAGTTCAGCATCCTCTCCCCACAGGCACATGGAGAAACGCATGGACACGCACACTTAACTGCATGGGAGGAGGCCCCAAGACCCCAGCAGAGCTGGAGCTTGGGAATTCAGGAGTTACTCAGGCCAGGAGCCCGGTTTTCCTTTGGCCCACATGTAGCCCATAGTGATGAAGACTCTATTAAGCTGCCCCCTGACTCAGGAGCGCTGCACCGCCCGTCCTCCAAGCTCCACCTCGCATCCCACACGGGAGTGAGCAGGTTGTGCCAGCCCACGCACCCCAGGCAGCCAGCAGTGAGCAGCTCCGTGCCTGAAGGACTTCACCATTTGGTTGCTCATTCAGACACCAGTCCCTGCTCCAGGACGTTCCAAAGAGTGCAGGAGGGGTGGGCTCACAACACCTTTATCTTTGGCTTTGCCTCTCCCGTTTTTCCTATTTTTTATTAGCTAGGAGACAGCCCATCCTTTTTATAGCTCTGAATTCAAGGGTGATCAGATGAAAGTGGAGAGGGGCTCCTGCATGAGTAGATGAGCAGCCGTAAGGTCAAGGCACCTGAAGGAGAAGCTTCCAGCTTTCACAGCCCTAAAGATTGTCCCATAAAATTACTCATAAAATTAAAGTGGGTTTTGGGTTTCAAAGTCCTAAGAAACTTGAAATAGTCATCGGTCAATTCTGGTATATGGGAAGCCTCAAACCCCGGGTTATTGAATGCTGGACTGTAACGTCTGCTGGGGACGATGGACACGGCAGGGCCCAGCTCAGCTCGGGGGCAATGGCTTAGGCAGTGGGTGATAAGTTGTTCTCACTATCACACTATGGGTCTGAATTTCTTCAGTCAAATTCTTCCAAATAAAATACAGAGCAACCTTCTCAGAGGCTTCCGCAGGATTTACAGGGACTGGGTCCTCTCCAGTTTTCTTTCTGTATCAAAGTGATGATTTAATTAATCGGTGATCTAATTTCCGTCTGGAACTGAAGCTAACCTGCCGATTTGTGAGTTTGACCTTGGTACAGATTAACCATGGTGGCAGTCGGTGTTAGTTTAACAGTGTTCAGAACAGCTTTGCTGTGGTGATGCCTTCCCTGGACTTTGCTTTCAAAAAATCTATCCACAGCAAGGTAAAAGCTGAGTGTGAGGGACAGGGACTCAGGCAGCTCCAAGCATTTCGGAGAGGGGGGAGCCCCTGGCTGCAGATGTCACTGTCATACCTATGGCAGCCAATGCCAGCTTTGAAGCAGGCAGGGGAGCTGATGTCGCTGAAAAACAGCCCAGGCAAAACTCGGGAAGGTTCCACTCGGCGGCAGGGACAAGGTCAGGCAGCCGCGTGGGTCAGCACGAGGTGGAGGGTGAGGCTCCCCTGTGTGGGGGAAGCCCCCGGGCAGCAGAGCCAGCGCTGTCCCGTGCTGTCACCACCAGGAAAGAGGAAGCAGCTCCAGGGATGTGACCTCCAGTGCCTCGCAGGTGTCCCTGGTACCAGCAAGTCCATGGAGCAGGGGTCGGACCTGGTGTCTGTGTGCATGCGCAGAGAGCCTCCTGCCACTGCCCAGCAGCTCTCTCCATCTCAGGGTGGCAATGTTTGGGACATTCCTGGCTGCCTGAAAGCAAGAGGCATTAGTCAGTGCAGCAGGACCTGTGTGAGCTGGGGTTACAGGGTCCTGCCAGGTGGAGGGGAGAGCTCAGAGCTGGCATGGGTCTGTGTGCACATGGCTGGGCACTGCCAGCAGGCCCAGATCCCCACACACCCCTTATTACCAAGGGTCACACCATGTGTGTGCCACTCCCTGTCAAACAAAACCATGCTCTTGATTCCCAGCACTGCCACGGCTCCTTGTGCAGCCTGGGCGCTGCCTGAGCCCTCCCAGCACCCCTTGCCCTGGTGGGTGGCACACACCAGGTGGGCTCTCACAGCCTGGGGCAGCAAAGCTTTGGGATGGGGAGCTGAAGCTACTCCCCACGAGCAGCCCCTGTGGCGGCCCTTGTGGGCTGGCTGTGGCTCAGGGTGCTGCACAAGAGGCCAGTGGAGCAGGGGCTGGTGTGGGCAGCCCGGGGAAGGAAAGCACAGCCTCATCTTGCATAAGCCAAAGTGCAAATCCTCCGTGCCTGCCGCGGGAGCTCGGTCCCGCGTGGCTGTGGCACTGCCCGCGGGCCCGGGGCGAGCATCCTCCGCGGGGCTCCCGCGGCACCGCGCTGAGAAGGTGAAACCAGATCCAGCTGCAGATCGCCGCTGGGGCGGGGGGATGGCTGCAGGCTAATAATATTCCGTGTCTCATTATGCCGCGTATTAAGCTGAAATTTGCAGATGCTCTAATCACCGCGAGGCATTCTGCGCACACAGCCTCCCTCCAGCCCGGCAGCGCTGTGCAAACACCGGAGGAGAAGCCCTGCTAACCATCCTGCCACATGGTGTCCTGGAATCTTTACAGACCATTTCACCTTCACAAATAGCCTTGGAATGTCTGTGCATCGACAGCCCCTGCGGTAGCCAGATAGGCTCAGCCGCCTCCTCTGCAGCTCCCCGGGCCCCTCTTAAGCTTTTTCCCATCACGCCATGCAGATGCGAGGCGCCGGAATTTACACCGGGGCTGGGTAAAGCACCTCACGTCGAATGTGATCTGCGCCCCAGGCTCGCAGGAAACGTGAACTGTATTTCATAGAGGTTGAGGAAAGCTCCCGCCTGAATTGCTTTAATTTTTTTCCTTCTCTCTCTATCTTCTCTCTCCCTTCTTTTTTTTTTTTTTTTTTTTTATAATGATTTTCTTTTCCCAGATCTCTGCCCTTTGCCCTCCCACGATCAAAGGGGGCGCGCATTCAAGTGCCGTGGGAATACTCGCTCCTTGCATATTCTGGGCAATCTCATGAGAAAAGCTGCTTTTTCCCCAGAAAGAGGGAAACACGGATGGACTGGGGTGTGGGAAGGAGGGGTGTGAAGCCTGAGGGTTCCCTGTGTGTGGGAAGGCAGGAGAGAGGAGCAGCGCAGGAAGGGTTAACCAGAGACTGTCCTTGCTGTTTTTTCCAGGCCTGGCTGCACCAGATTCTTCCATTTCTCTTGGCAGGGATTGAAACCGTGGGGCTGAGCTAAGCACATGAGCCTGGAGAGTCCCTGTGCTCCGACGGTGAGCAGGACCCTGAGCGAGATGCTGCAGCTCATTAGCAAAGCAGCAGCTCGTCCAGGGCGCGCAGGTGTCAGGCAGGCAGCAGCAACAGCAAAACAGAGACAAGGAGGCAGAAATGCAGCGAGATGGGGAGCGTTTGCTGCTCTGGGCATGCACACGCACACGCACAGCCACGGTTACTACAGGTAGTAGCACAGAGGGAGACCTCGCCTGCTCTCTGTTAGGGTCAGGAGTTGGGGTTTGGTAACTGGGTTCATTCTCTCTGCTTGGTGCTGGTTTGGGCTGCCACCTTGACTCTCAGTGCACATGGCATTTGGCAGCTTTTCCTTGCTGGGGGTTGTGGTCTCCCTCACCCATCATCCCACCCTGGAGGGGTGACTTGGAATGATCAGGGAGCCCCAGGCAAGGCCGTGTGCTGCCCACCTCGGGGCTGGCAAAATGGGGTGACCCAGGGAGCCCCGTGACCCGGGGAAAGGGCTGGGAATCATTCCCTGAGCGAGCACAATGGCTCCTGCCCTGATGGCTCGCCTGGCTCCGCGCTCACAGTTGCCCAGGCGACTGCTCCTGGAGAAGCGCGCATGGCCGGGAAGGCTCCGGCTGCTGGTGCCGGCAGGTCCGCACCCCCGGCTCGCTCCTGAGGGGCTGGCACTGCCCTGCAGCAGCGAACCCTCTGCTCACACCCCCTAAGGGTGATCCCAGCGCCTGCCACTGCTGGCACAGCCCGGGGTCTTGTCCTGTGCAGGTGCCCTGAATCCAGACCCAGATCTGCCGCTTCCAAAGATAATCAGGGACCATCCTGACCCCCCCTTCCCATGGATTGATCAGGGTTAGTGTGTGCTGCTGCCTGCACTGCCGCTGCTCTGGGTCTGTGCCAGGCACTGTACGATGCTGCCCAGAGCAGCCGGGGACTCCTTACTGCTTTGGTGTTGGTCTGTCCTGCACCTAGCACATGTTTTTCCACCCTCAGCTGGATGGTCTGGGGTTTTCAGCTGCTTGGCCATGGGTTCCTGTAGCAATGACAGGCAAGCAGGAAAACTCCTGGGCAGAGACCCTGGAGGAGCAGCAGAAGCAGAAGGATTCAGGGTCCTGTGAAAATACACGCAGGCGTCCTCCAAAGACGTGTTCCCCGTGCTGGTTCTCCCAACATTCCAGCCTGGTCTGTCACACCTGGCTGTGCTCAGACACAGGGCAGCACCGGGCAGCTGAACAGCCCCAAAGAGCAGCTCGTTCATGTCTGCCCAAAGAAACAGCCTTGTGTCCTGTTGGCAGGACCTGTGGAAGGGAGCACCTCTGGGGTGGGGATTCCAGCACCTCTGAGACACATCATACGCCCACATGAGCCAGTCTCGGAGGATCTGGCCAAACACACCCCTGCAACCTCCTCCTGCTGCGGCAAGGCTGCTCTGTGCTGCTTTGTCCTGTGGCTGGTGTTGACATGGCAAAGTGAGAAAGGCCAGGAGACCCTGAGCTCTTGGTCCGGGTCCCAGCTGGGGCCTCTGTGGCCACAGAATGGAATCAGTGCTTTTTGCACAGCGAGCTCCACATCCTTCAGGCAGGGCCTGCAGTGCCCTTGCAGGTGGGCACAGCCACTGGGGTGGACCTGTGCTAAGCTGAGGATGGAACCTTAGAATCGTGGAATATCCTGAGCTGGAAGAGACCCATCAGGATCATCGAGTGCAGCTCCTGGCCCTGCACAGACACACCAGCAATCCCACCCTGTGCCTGAGAGCATTGTCCAAATGCTCCTGGAGCTCTGGCAGCCTTGGGGCTGTGCCCATTCCCTGGGGAGCCTGGTCAGTGCCCCACCACCCTCTGGGGGAAGAACCTTTCCCTCATATCCAACCTAAATCCCCCTGGCACAGCTCCAGCCATTCCCTCAGGGGCTGTCCCTGGTCCCAGGGAGCAGAGGTTGGAGCTGCCCCTTGGGAGGAGCTGCAGCCTCCAGTGAGGTCTGACCTCAGTCTCCTCTTCTCTAGGCTTCTCTAGCTTCGCCTGCCCTCTCTGTGCCAGCCCTGAATGGCACCTCTCTCTGGGCACGTCCCTGCTCCCCAGCCATGTCCTCTCCAGCCAGTGCAAGCCCAGATTTCTCCATGGCAGGGCGCGGCCAGGGCAGTGCCACAGAAGCAGCCCCAGCGTCCATGCAGATCATGATCTGGGAGCAGATCCAGAGACCAGTGTGTTCCAGCTTGGACACCCTTGATCCAGCATCCACTCTGCAAAAATGCATCCCACAGGAGGAAGAAAACAAAAGCAGGGACGATTTAAAGGGAGGATAAACTCCCTCCTTCAGTGGGATTTTGTCCTTGGCCAGAGGAGGAATCACCTACTGCAGGAGTTTGATTGGGGTAAGTAATAGACCCCCTCAAGCGGAGATGACACCTCCTATGAATGCTGCATTCAGCGGGGGACAGGCCATATGCAGAAATAAACAGGGACCCGGGACACACTGGCAGCTCTTTAAAAGATTGTTAATAATGTGCTGTTCACGTTCCTCGGGGACTGCTGCCATGATCTGCCAGCAACAGACGCTGGCAGCCCTGATGGGAGTAACTCCTGCCGTGACAGAGCCCTCGCCTGTCACCAGGCACCAGCCCAGCCCGCCCTTCCCCTGGCCACGACCAGCGGCTCTGTGGCAGGGACCCCGCTGATCCAGGTGACACCAGGCAGGGGACAGGCTCAGGCTTTGCACTCAAGCCCTGGTGGGCTGGAGGAGCCTCTGTGCAGCGCTGGTGGCTCCCAGCATGGACCCAGTCCTCAAAAACAGGAGGGGTTTTGGGAGGGTGATGAGATGCTGCTCCAGATCTGGCAGGGGAGGGGAGATAAGAGTGGACCTGCAGCTGATGGGGCCAAGAGGACAGTCCCTGGAGAGCAGGACAGGCGTGGGACAGCTGGGAGGACACACATCCATCACTGCAGACATTTCTCACACCGCAGCTCGCAGCCAGTGTCTCCATGCTTGTCCTAGAGCCTGAGCAAACAAGGTCCAGGTCAGAGTGGTATAAGGGAGAGGGAAATGGAAAAATCATTCGAACTGCCACGTTTCTGTGCAATCCACATCCCCACATCCAAGCTGGCCTCAACGTGGACCCATCAGCTCCCACCACTGGGCACAGGGATGAGGGAACTTTCCCCCTTTCCTGTAGGCAGGGATCAAAATGTGTCAGGCTGGAATTCTCCCAAGAGCAGCTCCCTCCTGGGCTTCGCTGCTGCTTCCTGTTCTCGGGGGCAGGAAATACCAAGCAAACAGCTCCGTGCATGACTTCAAAACTTCCACTTCCAGCGCCGGCTGCAAGATGAGGATGGAGGAGCCTGGACGATGGGAGCAGCCTGCCCAGAGGCTTTGCTCCCATGGACCATCCCCCCTCCATCTCTCCTCTGCCCCTTGGGAAGCCAGGTCCCAGGAACAGCTTCCCCAGCCCTTAATGCCAGGCTCAGGACCTGCACGGAGCTGCTGGGCCATCAGTCCTGGCGGGGTTCATTTGCTTTTGCTCTCTGCCTCCACTCAGAGCCAGGCAAACAGAGGAATTAATAACTGCACAGAAAATGAGACTGCGCTGTGCAGCGTGAGGCCGCTGTGCTGATCCCTCATGGGCATGGCTGGCCAGCACAGCACAAGAGTCTCTGCAGCCCCCTTATTGCTGCCATCATGGAAAAAAACATGGGCTGCTCCCCTTCTGCAGTAGAGAACAGCCTGGAGGGGGGAGCGGCATTTTCCTGTCTCCATTCTGATTTTTGAGGGTTGGTTCAGCCTGTCCTGCTGTGCCAGGAGCTGCACAACAGCACAGTGACTGTCAGTGGATGAAAAAGGGCTGTTTCCCCCACTTGGCTGGATGGAAATAACAAGGTAGTGCCTGGCCAGGCTCTAGCAGGGTTTCCAACTGGTCTGTTGATTGCCCAGCAGATCATTAGCCCAGGCAGCAAGGAGCAAACCTGGGATGGGGGCTGATGGCTCAGAGCAGGGGCCACCCTCGGGTTCTTCATCTCCAAGCCCCAGCCGCTGCAGGGTGCAGGAAAGGCCCCACTGCCTGACTGGCAGATCTCACTGGAAAATATGTGTCCTGGAGGTTCCTGCATCAGCCCTGGGCTTCAGGGCTGTCCCCAAGAGGCACCTGTCTCCTCCAGGGCATCGCAGATCCCTGCCAGCCCCTCCCCCTGGGTCCCCATGGGGTGCAGGAGCTGGCAGCACACCCCACGTGAGTGCAGAGCCCAGAGGTGCCCGGCACAGCCTGAGCCTGGCAGGGGAGGTCACTGCCTCGTTTGCCTCCCGTGAGCTCCCCGCACTGCTCAGCATCTCCGCTCTTGGCCCGGGTACGGATGGAGCCAGCTGCTCCTGGCGCCGGCGCTCGTCTCTGCCAGGCGCGGAGCCATCTGCCTGGCAGGGCCAGCCACACCTGCTGGGAAGGAGACAGAAGCTGGGCAACCTCCCCGCCTTTGCGGCTTTCCGGCTGGCGGCATCACACGGCGGCTCCAGGAGGGCTCGTGTGTTTGCACAAAGGGAGAGGAGATAAGGGGATGCTTCTTCCACCGCCCCCGGAGCCCGGCCGTGCCTGGGCACCTCTGAGGAGAGCAGGCACCCATGTGGAACCTGGGCAGTCCCTTGAATGGAGCCATGGGACCGCTCCCTGGGCCAGGCAGGGGTGAGATGCGTGTCCCCAAACGCTCTGCAGGGCGTCCCAGCGCAGTCCCCATCCCCAGCACCGCACTGGGTCTGCTGCCAGCTCCAACACAGGTGTCAGCCAGGACCAGAGAGCAGCTACTGCTTCCCCCAGGTGGGCAAAGGGCTGTTTGCTCCCAGGAGGGCAGGGGGGTCAGAGGAGACACACTCAAACATCTCATGACAGTGATATATCCTCTCTCCAGTGTCAGGGCTGGCAACTGGCCTGGGTGTTGTTCAGGGTCCACCACTGTAGCTGGTGCTATGGGGGAGAGGAACAGAGGGGACCTAATAGCTTTGTCCTCCCTGGTGGATCCGCCTCACCCCACTCCTCTGCATCAAAAGCTACAGGAGCCAGAGACGTGCCAGGTGCTGGTGCCAGGGTGGGGCTGCTTCTCCAGCTCCTGGTGCATCGAGGCCAGGCAGTACCACTGAGGCACCAGCCCTCACAGCCCAGCCCCACTGCCAGGAGCAGCATCACTTAGGTGCTGGGATGGAAAATTCCTCCCAGTCCAGAGGAGCTGGGGGTCACCTGGCCTCTGGGGTAGCAAAGCTGGGCAGCAGGACAGGCAGAAACGATGGAGAGCATTTCCAGGTGCCCCACTGCTGAACATCCTGCAAGTGACCCTTTGACATGTCCTGTTTCCCCTCGGTGGGATGAGGAGGCTGATGGGCATCACAGAGCGGTGCTTCCCCCAGCCCAGCGGGCTTCTCCCAGCCCAGGGCGGCCACAGCTGCTCTGCCACCCCAGCACCTGAGTGTCACAGCTGGCAGCCCCTGCTGCTGCCACTGAGCCCAAAACCAGCCTGGAGAGCTTTTCCAGCCCCGACAGGGCCAGGTCACGCCGGATCTCTGTCCACCGTCCAGCCAAGGCGGGCAAGTGAGCTCTGCTTTGAGGGGTTGGGAACACAGAAGGACCACCCTCAGGCTTTGGGAAGGTCTCCTTAGCCAAACCTCCAGCCCCAGCAGCAGTCCTGGGTACCCACAGCTCAGAGGTGTCTGCAGGGAGCATCGTGCAAAGACAAGCCTGCCAGCTCCCCCATTCCCAGTCCCCTCAGCAGGACTGACCTTCTGGCTGACAGAGCAGCAAAGGGAGGCAAAAAGATCTGCCTGGATGGTTCGGTCTGGATTCAGCGGATTGAGGATCTCTGGCCCTGCCTGTCTCGAGCTTCACCATCCTCAGGTGCAGTAGCAGCCTGCTGAGGTGGCTGCAGCTTTGCTCCACACAGGAGAGCCCGAGCTGGGCTGCAGAGAGCAGAGGGACTGATGTAAGCACTGTTAGTCCAGCAGACGTGGGGGTCCCAGAGCAGCAGCCTGCCCAGTCCGCGAAACGGGGAGCGCTGCCATCCCCTGCCAGCGACTCCATCCCAGCCAGAGCCATGCCTCCGTGTGAGGCAGAGGTGCTCTCAGGACACGGTGCCTCCAGCCCGGTGTCCTGCTGACCTTGGGGAAGGTGAATTGCCTCCTGACATCTTCTGCTGACATCTCTGCCAGGCAGAGCAGGCAGAGGGTGGCAGCGGACACGGCTCCCATGCTGCGGACACCACAAGCATGCCAGGGATGGGCAGCAGGTCCCATGACACCCCGCGTGCCCGAGGTGCCCTGGCCGCAGTCGTGGCCAGCTGACACCCCACAAAACTCGATGCTGGTCATGGGTCTGCTCATGCACACAGGGCTGCTGGCCGCCACAGAGGACTCAGAGGGACAGAGAGGTCAGAGCGAGGATCCAACTGCCCTGGGGAGCACCCAACATCCCAGCTTGGCTTTGATGTGGCACAGAAAGCTGATAGGCAGAGCACTCGGGGGCTTGGCTGCAGCTCCCAAATTTTGTGTGAGCCCTCCAAGGGATGCTGACCCCAGCTGGGGTCCTGCTGAGAGCCCGCATTCTCACTCGACCCACCCAGGAGGCTGCTCCCCACCAGCCCACCCAGTCCAGCACCAGCCTCCAGCCTGACGCAGACGGCTCAGGCTGGGTCTTGCCCATCCCCAGGGCTTCCTCACTCCATGGGCACCTTACAGTGATCCCTGAGAGACAGTGCTACCTCCACATCTGCTGGCACCCACCCTAGTAGGCTCCTGATGGGTCCTACTGAATACTACAAACCTCCTCCTGCACCACCTTAGGAAAACTTTGCTCCAAGAGGTCTGCTATGACCTTGACCTGGAGTAACTCCATGGTGGTGGCTGCAGGAGGGGACATGAGCTCAGCATCTGCCTGGTGGGAAAAAAACACACACAGCAACCTCTCTCCTTCCTTTCCTCTCTCTCTGCCATCCATTTGGTGGGCAATGCGGCCCCGCTGCAGCTTTATCTTGGTTCTTTAAAAGGCTCCCTGGCTGACATACACACCGTATGGGAGCAGTCAGCCGAGGAGAGCTGTAAATCTCCCAAGGCCTCATCTTGCGGGGCACATTAGCTGTTTTAAACTTGTCAGCTTTCAGCGATGGAAATTGACTGTTCAAAGCCCTTCTTCCCTCCACATCCTGCTCCATTTTAGGCCGTGGAGAAGGTGCTGCATCCCCGGTGTGTTGGAGGAGGGGGATATGCGTCCCCCCACCAGAATCCTCAGGGACTGTGGGTGCTTTAGGGATGTTTCTTGAGGTCCCACCAGGAATATGAATGCCTCCAAGCCTTCTCCTTCCTTTCTGTCTCCTGCCATCCTGCCCCTACCTGGAAGTAAGGATGGGGATGCACAGCCTCACAAAGCGTGCCTGTCCACACGAGCTGGCTTTCCCATGTCCATCCATGCAGGACGACTCCAGATCCAGTCTGAATCCGGGAAGGTTTATGAAAATCAGCCCCAGCTTCAAGGCGTGCTGGTGGGATTCATTGCAGCACCGTGTGTGTGACTGTGAGCTCCAGTGCCCAGCACAGCCTCGCACGCACCGCCCGGGGACACGCAGCTCTGTGCCCACCTGGGGACAATGCCCCCACCGCCACTGCCCTCGCGCCAGCTCTGCCGGCACCAGCAGCTCGCCAGCCGTGTTGGGAGGGCAGAGCGTGGGGGTTTCGAGGAGGAAAAGCTCTGCTTGGACAGCTCACCCCGAGGCAAACTCCCACACAGGCATATTCTCCAAAGGGCACGGGACCCCATGCGCGCATCAAGCCTGGGCATCCCACAGACCCGCCGTGGAGCCAGCGCTGGGCGGGCGCCCACCTCGCCCCTCCCGTGCGCGCAGCTCAGCTGAGCACGGCGATCCCTCTCCATCCTGCCTAGTGCGTGCTTCATCCCGACGGATGCTCCCCAGCCCTTGTGTGGGACACGAAGAGGAGACCCTGGAGCAGGCACAGCCCTTCACCCCCTTTCCCCCGGGACAGTCCCCCGCGCTGTGCCTGGCTGCCATCCCCCGAGGAGCCCACCGGCACCGGGGTGTGTGCGGAGCAGCTTCACCCCGGGAGAACGCGGCCACCCCGGAGCAGCCCCCGCGGCTCCCGGCGAGCGGCAGCTGCACCGTGTCTGCCGAGGGAACGTGACAGCCGCGCTCAGCCCCGAATCAGCCCCGGGTCCCTGACCCTGCGTGCACGGGGTCAGCGCGGCCGTGACGGTGGAGGCGAGGGGGGCCTGGAGCCGCTCCTGGCGCGGGGTGA
>WEIT01042003.1:43805-80404 GCA_013389985.1 Dryoscopus gambensis | reverse complement strand
AGAAACATGGAATATCCTGAGTTGGAAGGGACCACAATGATCACTGAGTCCAATCCCTGTCCCTGCACAGGAGAACCCCAACAATCCCACCCTGTGCCTGAGAGCATTGCCCAAAGGCTTCATGAGCTCTGGAAGCTGTACCCATTCCGTGGGGAGCCTGGTCAGTGCCCCACCACCCTCTGGGGGAAGAAACTTTTCCTGTTATCCAACCTAAACCCCCATAGACACAGCTCCAGCTGTTCCCTCGGGTCCTGCCACTGGTCACAACAGAGCAGAGATTTGGATCCTGGCTGTTCCCCTGGCAGCCTTCATTCCCAGCACGAGAGTGGGTGAGAGCTGTGACAGCCAAGGGACGGTGTCCTGGCTCTGCTCTGCCACTCCACCTCCTGCCTGTGGCACGGCTGGCACAGCAGGATGTGCACCCAGCAGGAACGGGGCTGGGATGGAAATGAAACAGGTGACAGTGGGGGACGGGTCAGGACCAGAGGATTGCACAAGAGTGGTCACTGGGAGATGCAGACGGTGACAGAGCTGTTGCTGGAGGGAGCATAGGGTTGGACAGGACAAGCAGATATGGCCAGGAGATGATGGAACGGGATGGCATCAGCATGGGAGAGGACCATTGGGACTGAACAGGGTCGGACAGCAAGGAGAATGGGGTTGGCTGGGATGGGACCAGAAGGGATAAAACAGAGAGGGAAGGATGGGACAGAATAAAACAGAAGGGATGGGATGGCATGACATGGTAAGGGCTAAAACAAAGCGGATGGAATACATGGTATGGCATGAGGGGAGACAGGACAAAAGAAGGGAGGGGATGGAATGGGGTAAAATGGGGAATTGGATTGGATGGGACGGGACAGAATAAAACAGAAGGGAAGAAATGGAATGAAACGGCATGGCATGGCATGGCAAGGAATGAAACAGGGGGGATGGGATGGGATGGAATGCAATAGGATAAAACGGGATGGGATGGGACGGGACGGGACGGGACGGGATGGGATGGGATGGGATGGGATGGGTGAAGGAGACAAGAAATCCTCCTGGGAGCCATCACCCTGTAGCCACACTGGGGTGGCCCAGCAGTGCCTCCCGGCTCGGGGCAGAGCCCAGCGCAGCACATGCTCACCCAACATCCCCAGCCATGCCCTCGGCGCCCCGCTGGGCACCGCGCCGCGGGCGGGGAGCCACGTGCGAGGCCCGGCACAGGCGTCTCCCGGTTTCCCATGGTGAAGTGAATTGCTCCCTGGAGCGTGAGATCTGATTAGATTCGTGACACACCACAGCGTGGCAACAGCACCACGGCTGGGACCACGGTGCGTGCCCCGCGCCCGACCCGCATCCCACCCAGGCACAGCAGGAGGGGCGGGAGCAGCTTGGGGAGGGGGCAGTCGGGCATGCTCCGGGATGTGTCCAGCCTGAGACATGGGACAGGGACAGGGCTGGCAGCCAGTGAGCTTGGGCGATGAGCTGGGTGCTGCTGCATGTCCCCCAGGGCAGCCACCAGCCCTGGGGACTGCGGGAGGGATGGAGGGAGGGCTCAAGGTTCCCTCACTCTGGCAGATGGTTACCCCATCCCTACCTGAGAGCCACAGGAGGGATGAAGAGAGAATTGGAGGTTTCCTCACCCCAGTGGATGATTACCCCTTTCCTACCTCCTGATGGATGCGAAATGGTGCTCTCCCAGCTCTAGCTGGCAAGGCAGCTGCAGAGCCAACCCACCAGGGCAGCAGCTCACCGAGCCTTGGAGAGCCCCAGGCAGACAGGGGTCAGGGGAGCTGCCCAGCCAGGAGAGGATGTATCTTCAAAGGCCTCTCAAGGCAACAAACAGTACCTGTTATGCAGTTTACCCTTCACATTTGCTGCCTTGAATGGCTCCTGAGCGATGCCTGCCTCTTCATTTGAGATCTTTCAACAGCTGTCTGATAGAGAAGACCTTTATCTCGCCTCTGCCGGGCTCCCATCCAACACCCGTCTCTGGAGGTGGGGAAGAAGGGGAAAAAAACCAGAATTCACTCCTGACCGAGAGCCTCACCTAATCCACCGCGTGTGGAAAATTACTGCCACCGCACGGTGCCCAGCCTGGCCCCCTTCCCACCCACGCCAGCCAGTGACTGCTCCTAAGGCTTTTGTGCCCGGCTTTTTTTCTCTCCTCTTCCTGCTGGGAGAATGGGAACTTCGGCGCTTGGACAAACCCTTGAGAAAACAACTTCACACGTGCTTGGGGCACTGAGTCGGTTTTTCATTTAATTCTGCCTCATCCTGAGACGGATTTGCCTGGAATCACTGTGCAGGCTGTAAAAGCCCCCCCGACCCCCCAGCACACTGCCCAGACCAGGGGCCACTGGTGCCAGTAGCTTTGCTGGGAGCCTGTTAAGCTGTGCCAGCACTGCAGGCTGTGGCACCAAGCTTTGCCCCTCCAGGCATGAATCCAGCCTGGCAATGCCACCAAGTCCCACTCAGCCCTGGCCACCTCACAGACACGCTCCACCCCAAAGGAGATGATGTGAAAAAGCTCTCCAGGGTGGTGTTGAGCTTCAGGACAGGTGACCTCCCTCCTCTGCTGAATCCAGGCACAATAAGGCGAGGAGTCACCTCTGCCACCCCAAGATATCTGCATGGGGACCTCTAGAAATGAAGGTTGCCCACCCTGGGTTGCTCCTGCACAGGCAGAGAGACCAAGGCACTGCCAAGCTTCCCCTGAGACCTGCAACATGTCCTTCAGCATCCCATCGCACCCTGGCATCCACTGAAAGGGTTGTCAGGCACTGGAACAGGCTGCCCTGGGAAAAGGTGGGGTCACCATCCCTGAAAGTGTTAAAAATGCATGGATGCAGCACCTGGGGACATGGTTTGGTGGTGGCCTTGACAGTGCTGGGTGAATGGTTGGACTCGAGGATCCTAGAGGGCTCTCCCAACCTCAGTGAATCCATGAGTTCACTGCTTGGGCCCTTGCTGGCCCCGAGGAATGAAGGCACCAGGCTGTGTTTGTTCCCTCCAGAGGGGCTGTGCCATCAGCATCTCCTCTTGTCCCCAGCACGTGCATGGTCCTATGGCATACTCACCAGCCCTTTGCAAAACACTCAGTCCTGGAACTGAGATTAAAGACACGCAGGTGCAGAGTTTCTTCCCATTTGGATGCTCTGGACAGAGCTTTGCCTGAAGGAAGAGGTGCACAAAGCTTCCCACACTGCTGACTGGAAAGAAAGGATTGTTCTCCCCAGATCACAGTTGGGGAAGTTGAGTCACAGGGCAGTAAATCTCAGAGCTCAGAGAAAGGTTGTTTGGCTAATTTTGTCTTGCTTGTGAATACCAGGCAGAAGGAAACAGAAATGCAAATTGTTTCCTATGGCAAATAAACCCCCAAGAGCCACACATTTCACCTCCTGCATTCTCTTTCCACATCATCCAATGGCCAGTTCAGACCGAGGCATCGCAACCCCTGTGCCATGTGTGACCCCAAACTCCTCCTCATCACTCTGGGATTGGTCGGATAAATCACAGGGAATTCGCTTTCTTCATTCCTCAAATTATTTTGGAGCTATAAAGCACTTCCAGCACAGCTGCCACGCTCAACCTGTGTGATCTTGCCCAGGGCCACTGAGATCTGAGCCCTGGGGACACTCGGCGATCGATGGGAGGCCTGGACACACTCCGTGGTCACACCCCTCTGGCAGAGCTGATGGCGCTCACCTCACCTGAGGGCTGGGGGCAGGGAGATGGACAGACAAGGGTGCAAACCCATTTCCCAGTCGGCAAAGGCTGTACCTGCCATGCACACCCTGAGTGTACAAATAAAACTGCAGCACCACCGCAGCAGTGCTGGTGCCAAGCATTTACAGTCCGACTGCACCCGAGGTCCCTCCCCAGGCCCAGGAGAGGGGAGGGAGCTGCAGCCTGGCTGCCTGGGTGGAGAGAAGGGAGAAAACCCTGCTGCTTTGGGCAAATAAAGCAATGGGAGGCTGGGTTCGCTCTCGGGTGGGTCAGCGTGGTGCTCCCCAGCAGCGTGCTTTGGGAAAACCAACCCCCTCCACAGCCTCCCTGCCACCACCGCTGGCAGCCCCGGGAGGGACGTGGCACAGGACCAGCCCACGCATGGCCAGGGGTCAGCTGCCATCACTGGCAGGATGCTCAGAGGTCCGTGGACTAGCTGGAATAGTCCTTTGCTAAGGTGGGATGCTGGATAGCGTTTTCTGAAGTGTCTTCAGGATTTAAGGGCCCAGCTCTGCAAAGGAATGGAAATTGCAGGAATGAGGTACCTAAATAAGAGCAAGGCACTTGAAAGCCACTCTGGATCAGGCTTTTAATTTACTGTTTAACCATACAGTAAGAAAGCCTCTTGAAAGATAAGGGCTGTGTTGTAGAGGGGCGGGAGGCATCCCTCTAACCTGGTCCCCCTTTTCCGTCGGGGCCCGTGCCAGGTGCCTGGGGGAGCGATTACAAACGTGGTTGGCACATGTAACGTTTGCTCACTCCCCTGATCTCCAGACATTCACGGAGCAGGGTTTTCCGAGCTAGAGAGGTGCTGCCTTTCTCCTTAAGAGCTCTCCATGGGCTTTTTCCTCGTGTCTTTGAACTCTTGCACCTCCCATGTGAAGTGGGAGCACCCGCTCCCCCTGCAGCGTGGAGCTCTCCAAGGAAGCTCCATGGGACAGACATCTCCTCAGGTTTCCTTTGAACCTGGCCCCTACTAACCGTGCTTCACCTAGATCCCGGCTGATCTTTGAGAAAAGGAGAGAGCAACCATCCATTTTCCCCTTGCTGCTCAGAGGCCTCTGCTTCCAGAAGCCAGATCTTCCACCACCAGCAAGGATGGTCCCGATGACATGGAACAAAATTACTTCGCTCTCCTTGTCGTGGATGGCTTTGGACATAGTTTTCTTTTCTATCCCTGACCAAAACAAAGAAATGCAGGAAGAAAACCCTGTTCTGCCCCATTTTTTGGCTCACAGCAGTTCACAAGTGACCTTGGAGCTCCCCACTGTGCTGAGAGCATCTCTGAACCTCAGCGCTGCTTCCAGAGGTGGGGAAACTGAGCCACAGGGCAATTACTTAGCCTTCTTCTGCTCACCTGGTACCTCCACATAAGACAGTAAAAAAAGGCTCCCCAAACCCAGTCTGGCCAACACCACTGGAGCAATTAAATTCTGCTTTTCCTTGGGTGGATTTATCCTCACCAGAACTGCTTATTCTCGTTACAAGCTTTTAGCATCCAAAATAGCGAGAGCAGGTAAACTGAGGCACCAGAGGGGCTCCTGCACCTAAACAAAACCCCACAGAAAGGTTCTAACACAGGTGTAGCTGCCCCCACAGCTGAACCCCTTGCCCCCCAACCTGGCAGGGTACCTGGGGACACGGGATGACAGTGGCTGGGCAGAGGGGACACGGGTTGGCAGTGGCTCACAGAGGGGCTGTTCCATAACCCAGGAGCCCGGCAGGCAAGGCGGGGATGCAGAATCAGGGAATCACAGGCAGGGATGCAGAGGCAGGGGCACCACCAGCACGGGCTCCCCAGCCCCAGCCAGGCAGCTGATTAAAATGCAGTCCGGCCACCCCGGGCCTGTCCCCACCGTCTCCCGGCTTTAAATAATAGCTTAATTATCTCATTTACATTTGGCTCCTTTCAGGGAGGCACTGCAGTTGATTAACATTTTCCCTCCCGGTGTCTTGCTCTGCGTCCCCGCTTCATCCCACCCTTCCCACGCTGCCGGTCCCACTCCGCCAGGCACGGCTCCCTGCTCCCACCACGGTCACCCAGCACCGCTGCCTCCAGCCCCACTCCTCCCGCAGAGCCAGGGCTCTCCAGGGCTCTGGAAATGCCAGGAGCCCGCTTGCAGATGGCCACAACAGATGCAGATGCTGGAGGATGGGAGTCAGTGCCCTGGCTGGGCAGCCGTGGGATGAAGGCTCTCCTCATCTTCTCTCGGTGTCCTGCCATTGCTTTGCTGCCGGCGCTGCCCCTGATCTCTCCCCACGTTCCCACTTCCACCCCTCACTGGGCAGCTTTTAACTTTCTTTTTTATCTTCTCTTTTTAAATCTCCTTTGAACGCTCCAGCCAAACACTGAATTCCTTTGAAGAAGAAGAAAATGTCTCTGTGGGTTGCCCTTTCTCAACGGCTGGAGCTGTGAGAGATCCCAGTGCCCAGCCTGAGAGCCCTGTGGCTCCCCCAGCCCCAGGCACATCCCCACGGGTGCTCCTGGAGGAGACCAGGACTAGAGGCATCACCAGCCCTCACCTCCCAGACCCTCCAAGCCCTGTCAGGTTGCCCAGAAAAGCCAGGTTGTGCTCCTTTATCACATGGGGTCTCTGGGACAAATTACTGTCCCCTGCCTCGCTGAAGGGGAGATTTTGCAACAAAATTGATGTGTAATTATCTTCCCAGGCCCCAAGGCCATGAGGCAGAGGAGCAGCCAGGAGGATGTGTGTGCACTCCCTGCTCTCCCCACCAGCCACACCATACCCCAAACTGGGACAGGACCTCACAGCCAGGGGTAGGGAGGTGGTGCCACCAGAGCCCCATCCCACTGGTGCTGGGGGAGCTGCATGTCCTCAAGGCTCTTCATTAAACCTGCTCATTGCCGCATGAGCCCGTGGCCCTGCAGCCCCGTTCCCCCCCTCCCCTCATGCCCCTTCCCTGGCTCCCCGCATCCCTCCCCAGGCTTGGCACAGCCAGCCGAGCTGCAGCACAGCGCTGCGGACCCCGCTGCCGAATCCCAACCTCCTGCGTGACTGCCAGGCATTTCCAGATAGTCCTATTGATCCTGTGGAGCCTCCAAAACCCCCATCCCTGCTGCTAATTTAGCTGGGACAGCCGCGCTGTCCCTCCTCCCTTTGATCCGCTCCCTCCCGCTCCCTTCAAACAGCCCCCCACTGCCAGGAGAGTTTGTGCTCGGTGCAGAGGTGCTCTTTTTGGAACATATATTTTTAATGGGTATTTCAGACGTGACGCAGGCACGAGGGAGCAATTCTCCCGTGCCCTGGTATTTACATATTTTCCAGCACAGGCAGGGGAAGGTTTCACGGAGGGAGCCCGGCAAACAGGAAGGAAAGGAGCTTTGTGCTTTGTATCGCCAGGGCCCAATTACAGCCTGAAAGGCGAGGAGCCCATCCGGGTATTGCCCTCTCCAGCCAGTCCAGGCTGTAATTACAGTCCTCGCCAGGCTCAGCAGGGTCTGGGAAAAAAATAGATCTCGAGAGCTTCACAAATGATCACTAGCTCACTCTTCGGGGCGCGGGGATTTTAGGGCACCATCTGCTCGCTCTTCTCTGCCAACACAGATCCTAAAAACTACTGGGTTTCACCTGGCTCCTGAAAGAGAAGGAGAGCAAGGGAGAGCCCCAAGGCTCCCCGCTGTGCTGGAAGCGAGGGGTGGGAGACTGGGACTGGGGAGGTGATGCTGCACGGATGTGGCTGCTGGTACTGCCAGGGGGCTCAGGGTGGGATGTGAGAGGAGATCCCACAGAGAAGAGGGGGTGGGAGGTGCGCAGGGAAGCTGGGATGAGGTTTCCCACTCCCACTGGGACCGACCTGCCCGCGGACGGCCGTGACTCCCAGCCTGGGGCATGGCTCTGCTGGTGCAAGCCCAGGGTCTGGCAGGAGCCCTGTGAGGGCGCCTGTGCTAGCAGAGGGACAGCGCCCAGCCAGCACCCCCTGCGCAGGGCACACCGTGGTTCAGGGCGCTTCTGAAGCCCATACAAGCCATTCAGGCCACCAAATGCCACCCCCAAGCTGCTCGCAGGCTTGGCTGCCCTCAAGGTGCTTCCCACCGTGGGGACAGGGGTGTGTGGCAGCACAGGGTGGTGGCACTGCTGCCTGTGCTGGGAACCAGGGAGGGCAGAGCGCTGGCTCTCCGGGGAATCAGCCTCTGTGACTGGGGGGACTCCCTTTAAGCTCCAGGCCACGTGCCATTGACCACAGTAAAATCTGATGGCAATGGCACTTTGCACTGTTCCAGGGCAGTTTCTGGGCAATGATTGGGAAAACTGAGCTGCAGAGAGAGTAGGAAAAGGCAAAAAGAGCTGTATGGAAAAACAGGTGGAAATATATGAGAATCATGGTGTGATTCGTGGGGCTGCCCTGTGCAGGGCCGGGAGATGGACTCGATAGTCCTTATGGGTCCCTTCCAGCTCAGGATATTCCATGATCCTGTGGTATTGTGTATTGTGCTAAGACCAGCAAGCTCTGGTTTTGAGCCAAACCAGCAAATACTGAAGCAGTGCAAGGGAGTGAGCCAGGTTTGACCTTCAGGCTCTGCTAGGACTGAAGTAACGCGCAAGGGGAGGGTCTGTCCCGCTAAACTTAACTCCCAGAGAACCACCACGCTGCTCTCAACACATAAATTGTGTTTTCTTTGAAGCTCTTTCAGTCCCAAAGTCCTGCCTGGCAATTATACACATTTTCAGGTCTGAATTTGTTGGCCTGTCTCTAGACATATGCTGTACGATATGATATGGAGCATTTGGGCATAGATTTCCGTGCAGCAGCACCGTCTGCTTCCGAGTGCTCCCGCTGTGGCTCTCTCTGCTCCTTCAGCTCTCTGAAACCTACGGATTAATATTTTGATGTACAGGAGGCTGGCTCTGCATCCCAGCATGGGCAGGGAAGGGGTGAACCCAAATCCAGCAGAGCAGGGAGGGCACCTGGGGCAGAGTTCGGGACAGGGTGAGCAGCTCTGTCACCACAGCAGGGTGCAGCTCACCCACCTCTCCCATGCTTTTTCCCATAATGCTGACCATAAACATCCCAACATCAGTGAGGAGGACCATGACCATTCCTGCAGTTAGGGAATGGGATGTGGCAAGCTCTACAGGGTGCATCAGACCCAGCCTCGTGCCCTGCTTTCCAGGGTTGTCCACACAATGAACCACCCAGGACAGTGGCACATGTTTCCTGCTGCCCTCCCCAGCCTTGTCCAGGATTTTGGGGCATGAGTATCATTCAGAGAAATGGTGGGGCAGATCAGAAGCTGATTCTGGTTCCCATCAGTAGGTTCCAGAGTTAAAATCAAGCTGTTATCGTGGCAAAGACTGTCCAAGGAAAAGCAACTGCAGGCGAGGTTGCGCGCCCAGACGTGACAGGGTGGTGACTGCAGCTCCCCGCGCACTCTGGGTGTGAGGGCCGGCTCTGCCACTCTCCTGCCTTTCCCTCAGCACAGGACCTGGCTCTCTGCAGCATCCCCTCCACAAGGACAGGTTGTAGCAAGGGTCAAGGGCAGATTTCCCTCTTTGGGGTGCCAAAATGCTGGGTGGGCAGAATCCTGTCAAATCAACCTACAGTTCCTCCTGGAAATGGCTCCTGAGGTTCCCATTCAGCAGCCAGGCACTAAGCGTGGCTCTGGATCATGAGCAGGGCCACAGCATGTCCTGGCTAAAGCCCTGCAGTTCCCACTGGCCAGCAGACCACCCTGTCCCCCATGCTGTGCCCAGCGCTGGGAGCTTCCTAGGCTCGAGGGGCATCTGCCTGAGTGAGGAAGAAGAGGCATTCCAGAGCTGCAGGCACAGAGATCCCCTCCAGCATGGGGCCCAGTCCCTGCAGCAGGGGGGTTCTGAGGGCCAGTTTGGAGGCCAGATTGGAGATGTCCCTTCCTGCACCTTGTTTCTTCTTTGGACAGCTCTTCTTGCCACAGGGATTAGAGGAAGGACACCTGGGGCTGCTCCCAGCAGCTGCCAGTGAGGCAGAGGTGCCCAAGCCTGACCCCCACCGTGTTTCAGCACAAGCAGGGCACCCAGCGAGGTGTCAGTCCCCAGTGACTCCATCCCACCTCCCAGCCAGAGCCAGCTTTGCCTCCCTGTGCAGGAGGAAGACCCTGGCTGAGCGTGGTGTCCAGCCTGAGGTGTGCCAGCTGCCTTCCCAGCAGTGTGTAGGGTGAGGGGCTGAGGTTACCTGGCTCCTCGCTGTGCTCTGCTCCTCCTGGTTTGGCCCTGATGGAGCCACGAGTGATGGTGATGGTTTGTGCATCCCTTCCGATGAGGTCTCACAGCCCAGGAGACCCTACAGTCCTCATGCTGGAGGGAACCAGGGGGTGAGACCAGGGCCTTGCCTGTGACCTTCCCAGGAGTGCCAGCACTGTTGTTTTCTAAAGGAGGTGATGAGCCACACAGTGGGAAAGGTCACAAGTCTCCACATCAGGGCTTCTCCAAGTCCCATCTACCAGGGAGCTCCAGCTGAGTGACACCTGGACCAGGTCTCGGTACCACTGAAACCCCTTCCCAGCCCCAAACACCACCGTGTCTGCTGCCTCACCTCACCAGCCTGTGCTCGGGGCCACAGGAGGATGGATTTCCCCCTCGAGCCCACCGTGCTGCCAAGCCCTGGCCCCCACCTCCCTGCACACCCCTGCCCCTAAAAAGCCAAAGCCACATGCCTTGCTCCCAGCTGCTGGAGAACAGCCAGGAACCACTTCCAGACTGCGTCACCATATTCACGGCCTCTCTTGGGCTATATTTAGTTTTGTGACTGCAGGTTTTTCTGGACGTCGAGTTGCTAAAGAACTGGCACTCCCCACACAAAGCAGCGCGCATCCCGAAGGGGAGCTGAGCTGGGAGGAGGGAGCTGAGCTGGGAGCGGGGAGCTGCACAAGCTGAAGGAACCCTGAGCATCCCCCAGGTGAGGTTTGCCTCGCTGACAGGAACAACCAGCACCCCGCAGTTTTAGCCCTCTCCGTCTCCTCTGCGGGGAAGTGCGTGTGGAGCTGGGGAGCTTGTGCAGAGCCAGTTTCGTTTTGCCATAGCCAGCAGATCCGGGGAGGATGTGAACCTCAGCGCCAAAAGCTGCCTCGCAAAGAGGTCACAGAAAACACGGAGGGAGGAACCGTGGCAGTGCTGCACACCAGCACAGCCTTCCCAGCCACTGTGGTCCGCAGGTTTTTTACGAGTCTGAGCTCAGAGGCACTGACTCAACCACTGCAGCCTCCCTCTGGTCCCCCGAGGCCCCGAGTGCTCCAGACTGGCCTGCAGCACCGCAGGGGACGGCAGGAGTGCATCTCTGGGCATCCCGCTGGGTGCCTTTGGCTCAGGCACAGCTGGGCGGCTGCCAGACCTTGTGATCCTCCTTCTGCTTCACTCTGATACCTGGGACGATCCTGGGATGGGACACGTGCCCAGGAGACACCATGGATGGGGTATGAGCTCTATCCAATCCGCTGTCCTAGCGCAGAAGAGGGGCAGCTCTGAGCAACCTGCCCAGGAGGTGTCCCTGCCTGCAGGGGCTGGGAATGAGAAGACCTTTAAGGGCCCTTCCAACCCAAACCACTCTAGGATTTTATTATATGATTCTATGAAGCCAGTGCATGGTGATCCATGGCCTTAGACGTGGTTCAGCCACCTACTTCCAGCCTTCAGGGACCCAAAAGCTGCTTTGGAGTTCATTGTGTGAGGAGGTGGAGCAGTCCTGGAATGTTGTCCTTCCTACAAGCACATCCATGTTGACCTCAACACAGAGTGGCAGAATTTTCCAGGTCAGAGGGGACCTCAGGAGGTCTCTAGTTCAACCTTTTGCTCAAGGCAAGGTCAACTGCAAGACCTCATTGTCCAGTGGGGCTTGAAAACCTGGGAGGATGGAGACAGTACAGCTTTCCTGAGCAAGCTGCTGATGCTTGGCTGCCTTCATGGAAAAAAGTGCATCTTTATCACCAGTCTGAGCTTCTCTTAACTTACCTTATACCTGTTGTCTCTCTTCCTCTCACCGTGCCCTGCCCTGAAGAGCCTGGCTGTCTTCTCGAACACCTCCTCAAAGATACTGCACAGCTGCTTTAGATCCCTCTGAATCCTCCCCTTCTCAAGGAAAAATCTCCCACTGCTGTTCTCATCATCCTGGAAAGGGGAGGAACTACCTTCAGAAAGAAAAGAAAAAAAAAACACACAAAAAAAGGAAAAAATAAGATTAAGAAAAAGAAAGAGAACTACCTCAAACTCTTGTGACCCTCTTCACTCCAATCCCACTAAAAGTGAAGGCCCATGAGAAGATCCCATCCCATCATACTCTGGGCTGCTCTAAGAATCAGGAACAATAAATCAACTGACTTCAGTCCAAGATGTTCCCATCTCTGCGCTGACACCAGATAACACAGGGCTGTGAATATTCCCAGCCTGGAACACCTCTGAAGGAAAAGAAGCCACTGTCTGCAAGGCAGGGAAGCAGAGATACTTAACAGGTAAAACAAGGGAAGAGGAGGCTCCAGAGGTCTCAGGTAAATCCGTTAATCCCACCATGCCTTCATTTTCCCTGCTTTTCCTGAGGAACCAGTGGCTGAATGCACAAAGGATCTGCACAGAGAAGCAATTGCTGCCTGATCCTCTTGAACTGGCTGAATCTTCTGCCCTGTGCTGATTTCACAGTCCCTCAGCATGAGCCAAACCCAAAAATCAGTGCTCACATCGCCACGGTGAGCTCTCCAGGAGCTGAGCTATATCTTTTTCCAGGCTGACAACAAGATTAAGAGGGGCTGGAGGCACAGGAGTTAGCTCCATCCATCAGAAGCAGATCTGGGTATCACCAACATCAACCATCATCAACCATTTCCCTCTGCCTCCAAAAGTGTCCCTTCAATGTCTCCTCAACCAGCACTGACCCAGGCCAGCCCTGGTCACAGAGACAGCAGTTCCAGATGTGGCAGCTGTGGACAGGGAGGCTGGAGAATGGACTTCCAGGACAGGGACGTAGGAGGTGTGATGGAAACAGGTGGCTGAGAGCAGTGTGGAGGGCAGGGGCTGTGAGGAGGAACAGGACGTAACCAGAGGTGACCAGGCAGGAGTGACCATGAGCTTTGGGTCTGCTGGAGAGGACCAACTCCCACGACAGGAGGCCACTGGGAGCTGACAGAGGTGAGAGCAGTCCAGGAAGCCTTTGGAAGCCACCAGCAAGACTTAAAGAGGGTCAGGAGATTGTAGGTCTCATCTCGAGCTACTCATTAGCCACAAGGACTCTGGCCTTTCAACCAGACTAATTACTGATTGCACAAAGGATAACACTTCCCACAGCTGCTAAACTTGCTGACACTGGGCCCTGGATGTCTTCTATTCTGGGAAGGGGGAGTGGAGTCTCCTAGTGTGAACTTGTGGAGCTGGGCAAAGCCACACTGGAGCAGAGATAAAGTCAAGGACAGCTGCAGCTGCTTGGCAATCGTTCAAAATGAGCCACGAGTCACTGACTTGGCTATTCTGGGACGAGCTGAAGAGCCAGAGCTGGGGAGAACGAATTCATAGCCTGCTCACACAGAAATGGACTGCGGCAAGCCTGGACCCGAAAAACGCCCAGGCACATTTGTCAGGGACCCAATGGGAGACTGCAAAGCTCCCTCCCTGGTCACCAGCGAGGAGCCACAGCTGCAGATCTGCCTTGGGATTATCTACCAGACCTCACAGGTCTCCAGCAGGGGAGAGCCACACAGGTTCCCCGAAAGTTGCAGAGAGAAATCGCTACTTCGAGGACTTTTCAACCCTTCAAGTTGCCTGAAACTGGGTCAAAGTCTTTGCCCAGGGCTGCCATGCCAGAGTACAACTGCTGCTGAAGCTTCTGGAGAACCCAGCAGAGGTTTCCCAAGTTGGAATTTAATTTGCAGTGGGCTGGATAAAGCCTGTGATATTCCCCGAATCTTCAACCAGTGACCAGAGTAATCCTCCCAAATCTTTGCCTAAGGCTGGAACTTGAATTTGTGCTGTATTTCCCAGCTTTGGGTGGGAGCACTGGGGTGGGAGGCTCTGATGTGCCCCAGCAAAGGTCTGTTCCCTGCCTCCAGTGATCCCAGCATTGCTGGGACCGCCCTGACGCCTCCACACACCCCAGTGCAGGTCACCTCCAGAGCTGCAAGACTCAGATAGACAATTAAGCTCGTTGGGAGCTCACCCAAAGGACACCAGGCCTTTTGAGGTCACTCACTGCATATGCTGGAAAGCAGATATGATCTCATTAGGCAAATATTTATGATCAATATCGTCCACTCTCTGGCAATGAACAGCATCACTTGGAGCAAGAAGCTCTCCAGGGATGGATGTGGGTTAACAGAAGAGCCTGGACTGGGCATGAACCTCTGCTTACCTGGCTTGAAAACACCTACGTTTATCCTAAATATTTTTTTCACGATTCGCCAGGAGATTAATTAGCTGCTTGGAAAACCCAGACATTAATTATTGATTATGCAAAAGATTTTGTTCATCACAGTTGCTGAGCTTGTCAGTGCTGTGGGACAGGATGGCTGAGGACATCAGGATGGAGGGGAAGTCTGGATGAGCCCTGGAGAATGGGTGGATTTGCCACCCGTTTCCCATGGTGGGGCCTCTCCGCGAGGTAGAACGGCTCCAAAACACGAGCCAAGCGTGGCAGGGAGAGCCCAGCTCAAACACAGCTGCCCTGAGAGGAAGGGAACTGAGGCAGAGGACAGCGTGACCCGCTCAAGAAGCAGAGCCAGGACCCCCTGCACCCTGGCGCGCCTGAGCTGACGCTCGGGGCTGCTGAGGGGAGATATCCACCATCGCCTCCCCCTCGCAGGGTCAGGCCGGCTCCACCGACACAGCCCGGGTGCCAGCAGGCCCCTCCTCGCCCCGGTTCCCCGGGCAGAACGAGCCGCAGCCGCGGCGCGACGCGGCGAGCGCGGGTGGCAGTGATAAACCTCCTGCAACGCCCGGCAATTAATCTTGCGGAGCGGTGAGTCAGAGTCACCCGGAGCTTCCTCCCCTCACCCAGAGCCAGCCACTGCCGTCTCCAGAAGCTCTCAGCTCCAGGGACCTGCAGATGCCACCTGGTTGGGAAGAGGGAATTTTTTTTTTGGTGCCGTGCCATCACTGGGAGGTGCTGGTTCCCCCTCCGGACCTCTCCGCTGCACCCTAGGGAAACAAGACCCACTGATACCCACATGTGCCCGCCTGTCTCTGCAGAGGGGTGGGGTGCTTTATTCCCAGCTTCTCTGGCCATCAGGAAGGCGAGAGGGAGATGCCATCCTCATGATAAAGCCCATATAAAAAAGGTGTCAAAAGCCAGAGGGGTGGAGGAGGCGGCAAGGACTTAAATAAAGCCCCCGGGAGGAATGGGTATATTTAACTCCCACCGCGAAAATGCCCCCGCACATTTTCCCCCTGTCCCCACCCCCAAAATCTGCCGGTGCTCCCCAAACTTTCCCAAGCTTTCCCGGGGAAAAGCCTCTTCCCGCCTTGCCCTAGGCATGAATGCAGTTTGCAGTTTTAACAGCAGATGTCTCTCCTATTATGATTTATAAAAATGCTTAAAATAAATAATGCAAACATATTTACAGGAATGAATTCCTGCTCCTGAGCGCGTTTGTCACTCGGAGGCTCCCGAGCAGGAGCGCCTCGCCGCCTGAGTGCCTCCCGCACNGGGTCTGGGCCCACACCAGCGTTTCAATACAAATGTTGTATAATCAACGTGTTAAATATTTAAAATGGTCGTGCAGGAGAGCTGCCCGGCGGTGCCTGATTTCACACATCCTGACAATTTCACGGACCTCTGGGCTTACGTTTCTTGGCAAATAATGAAAGGCGGTGGGAGCCCCCTTCCTCGAAGGGCACGTTGGGGAGGTTTGCCCTGGCCGCAACTCCTTCAAACGCGATGCGACTTGCGCAGCGCCTCTCCCACCTCCGCGCCCAGCCATGTCCAATGCTTTTAAGCGTGACCTTCGCGCGGGGCGGATGCAGCCGTCACGCCGCCGAGGTGACTCAAAGGCAGAGCGGGGGGCCGGGGAGGGGGGGACGGCCGGGGGCAGCTGCCGGCAGAGCCGGCGCTTGCAACGGAGCAACTTTTCCATGGCCGCTCCCGCAGCCGCGCTCTTTCCGGCGCGGTGCACACAAAGAGCCGGCGTACCTGCGGTGATGCGAGTGGCCCAATTACCGCTCCGCACCCAGCCTGGCCGTTTCCATAGCTTCACAGCGCAGCGCTTCCCTCTCCCGAGGCCATCGGAGCACGACCCGGCATCTTATCAGCGATCATCCTGCCACGCAGCGCTCCTCCGGGCCCTACCTGCCGACGGCCAGTCTCGCTGGCAACGCAGGATAATATCTTTTCCCACCAGAGCCGTGCGATGATTTCTTCCCGCTGTAATTTCGTCTTGCTTCCAAAGCCTCTTGCGTAACCGGTGCCGAGGAAGCAGAGCACAAAGCAGGGCAGCTACAGGAGCTCCCCTGAGCAGGGGATGGGGTGAGAGGCTGTCCCAACCTGGAGGACACCCCGAGAGAGCTCTGGTGCTTCAGTCCTGCCTAAGGAAGGGCGAGAGGAGGCATCTAAAAGGTCTAAAGTGTCTCCCTGGCCAAACCCCGCTGGCAAGCTGTGAAGCTGAGCCAGGAGGACAGGGAGGTGGAGGGCAGGATTTTCTCCCCAGTGAGCCAGATCCTGCCTGGATGAGAGCTCCAGGGGAGCCCAGAAACACACTCTCTCACAACAGGCACAGAATTTGGGCTGGAAAGCCTGCTCCAGGAGGAGTAGGGGTGTTTGTTGTCTCCTGAGGGGGTGACTTGCTCCAGTTCCTTGCCTTCTTGCAGGTTGCCTCAGCAAGGAGCAGAAGCACAGGGCACGCAGAGGCACGAGGTGTCTCTGCTGCGACCTTTGTCGTGGTGGAGAGACACATTCCAGGTAGCACAAGCAGGAGAATCACGAACTGAGTACCCTGACATTTTCCTAGTGAGGGTCTTGCATCCTTCCCCAGAACCTCAGCCAGAGCCACAGCCAGGGCTGCACATCCCACCCTGCCTCCCCTTCCCAGCTCCAGAGCTGGATCTGTGGGCAAAGCCAGGAGAGAGATCTGCCCGATGTAAGCAGGTCGAGCCCCCATCCTGGTGGCCGTGCTGCACAGCCCAGCAGGACGGTAGCACACACAATAAAAGTTGCTCAGCACTCTAGATCCCCTGGGTGATGATGTAGGAAGGGCAGATCCCGACACGGATCCATCGGCAACTTCCCAAGCAGGCTGGAATTCTTCACATTAATAGTTCATCACCAAAATCTCTCTTTTCAGAGGGGCTTTAATTATTTCTCTCTGGTGACCAGCAGTAGGACATGGGGAATGGCTGGAGCTGTGTCAGGGCAGAGTTAGGTTGGGTATTTGGAAAAGGTTCTTATCCCGAAGGGTGGTCGGGCACTGAACAGGCTTCCCAAGGAAGGGGTCACGGCCCCAAGGCTGCCAGAGTTCAAGATGTGCTTGGTCACTGCTCTCAGACAAACGATGGGATTGTTGGGGTGTCCTGTGTAGGGCCAGGAGCTGGACTCGATAGTCCTTACGGATCCCTTCCAGGTCAGGATATTCCATGATTTATGATTCTGTGATTTGTGAATTTGGGCTCCATCTGAAAGGACAAGGAGCATCTGTTACCTTGGGATAAGCAAAGTGTTTATTTTTGATTTCTCTGGTATTAGAGGAACTTCGTAACTTTTCATTTGCCATCTAGAAAAGTCATTTATATCAGTAGTGGATAAAACCAAGGGCCTCCTGCTGTTCAAAGCAAACACTTTTTTTGTTTCAGAAAGAATATCTAGAACAGTTCATTTTGGGTTGACCCAAAGTTATTTCTTTCCCCTGGGTTTTTGATTTAACAGCCCAAACAATACAACCCCACTCATTCTCCCAGCCCAAGGATACTTTTTGCCACACATCAACTGCCTGCTTGAAATTTTCCATGCCTTGTGGCTGAGTCAGACTACATTTTTCTCTCCAAAATTTAAGCAAAAACTCATTTCTGAGAAGAGAGCTTTGCCCACCAAGCAGGACCATGAAGCTTTCCCACTGCCTTGCCTGGAATCAGGAATGAGATTCCAGCAGGGCTGTGCTGGGCCTTGCTCCATTTCCGAAGGAGCTGCACATGCATTTGGGGGAATTATCAGCCTCTGGGAATGGTTGCTTGCAGAGTAGTTTTTAGACTGGCAATGCCACGGAATTTGCTCAGCCTCTGGGAAACTGGGATCTTCCAGGGAGCAGAGGGCAGCCAGGAGGAGGGACGTGGTGGAGCATCACTGTGCCCAGCAGCTGGTGCCCAGGGAAAGGGCACAGCCAGGGCCCGCAGGGATGAGATGCTCCCAGCCCTGGTGATGTGACTCAAGGACTTTGCAAGGTGGAGGTGGAATGTTTGTGTTTTCTCTTCTTTCTGGCTTTTTTTTTTTTGCCCTAATCTCTCTCTGCCAGGTTTGAAAGCCGCACCTGCGGGACAGTTCAAACTCTGGTGTGAACTCACCTGCTTCACACCTCACCCGTGCGGGTTCAGCCTCCTGGATCCCACCTGGGGGCAAAGAGAGGTGATGATGCCACGGATGCTGCAGAGGGAACGGCTTCCTCCGGGACCTCACGCCATCAGAAGGGTTTCATTTCCCAGCAGAGCTCCAGAGGCAGCGGGAGAAGGAGGCAGGGGACACCCAGTGAAAGCAAGCAGTGGCTCACCGGGACCTAATCCCTTCACAGGACCCTGAAGGGGGAACAGGACAAGGCTGACAAGCTCAAGAGTGCTCATGTCCCACCATGGCCGTGTTTTCTGAGCCATATTCCCAAACTGTGCCACGTGCCTTGGGCAGCACCCGCCCAGGAGCACCTGGGCACCGGGCGAGGTGCCAGCCCTGCGCCTGCCCTTCAGGAGGGCTGCTGAGGGAAAGCCCCAGGGCAGGTCCCCAGCTTCCTGCAGCTGCTGCTGGGCTGCCAAGCGTCTGTGCTGGGCAGCAGAGGCACATCCACCCCTGCCTGTGCCCACAGCACTTGCCTCACCGAGACAGGACAGGCTGTGACCTGCTTGTGGGAGGAACAGAACGGCTCCCAGGCAGCAAATGCGCCAGCCCAGGTTGTGCTGGGTGTCAGCTCAGCTCAGCTCGGCTCAGACACGACTCAGGACAACCAGCAAACCCCTCCGAGACAGCTGGAGCAGCACAGACACGGCAAGTGAGGTCCGTTTCCCTCTTTTCCCTGCTGTCCTGGAGCTCTGACACTGCCAAGAAAAGAAAAGATGCCCAAAACCTGTGACTAGAATATGAATGTGATGCTCAGGCTGTGGCAGCAGCTGTAACCCAGCTTGAACTCCCCAGCCACGGAGGTCCATCCCGAGCTGCAGGCAGCAGGGATGAGGCCAGCCCAGCTGAAACCCACCCCGCTCCAGCCCCAGCTCTCCTGCTGGTGCCTGCCCACACCCCTTTGCTTGCCCACGGAGCTCTCCTGCCTGCTGGTGCCACGGCCCGGAGTCCTCAGCACCCCCATGGCACAGGAGAGGTTGCTGGCAGTGTCTGAGCAGATGCTGAGGAGAGGGAGTAACCCACATGTGGTCACGCCTGGGAAAGATCCAGGCCACTGGGTTTGGTCACGATGGAGAGCAGAGTCAGGGATGCGGATGTGAGAAATCCACCAGCTCTGAGCACAGGGGCTGCACCCCCAGGCAGGGAGGGGGTGCCAGGGCTGGACACCCCTGCCTGAGTGCTGTGTTCAGTGGGGCCCCATCTGCCTCCAGCACTCTGGCTCTGAAAAGGGCCAGAGACCTCAGAGAAGGCTTCTGCACACTGTATGCGGTGGAGCAGGACCGCCTGGCCCTCTCTTTCCATGGGCATTACCCCCCACACTCACCCAGCCCCGGCCCCACAGAGCCCAGCTGAAGAGCTGCCTCTGGTTTTCCAAGCTCAGCGCCCAGAGCAGAGGTTTGGGATGAGGCGGAAGGGCCGCACTGCACTGACGGCATCCACGGAGCAAGCCTGGGGTTCCCAGGGTGCAGCGTCCACGTGGCCATCCAAGCCAGGCCTTGCTTGCAGGGACTGAACCTATTCCAGTCACATTTCTGGGGGCGTCTTGCCCCACTTTGGCGCTGGTTGGCCTGGGACTTGTCCATGGCTGGCAGGATGCTCCAAGGTTCTGCGGGCAGCAGAGGCTTTGCCTGAATGTAGAAGGTGCCTGTTCCTGGGCTGGGAGCAGGGCCTGAGCAGGGCTTTGCTCTCCAGCCTGGGCAAGCCAGCAGCTGTGAGGGAAAGAGGGAAGAGGAGGGAGAAAGGCGGCTGCAGATCTGCTCGACCAGGGCTGTGGCAGCACCGGGATCTGTGTTCAGAACTGGCTTCCCCAAGTTTAGGAGGCTGAGAGATGCGTGGAATAAATTACTTGTGACACTGACTCCTACACTTCCAGACTCACGCGGGATTTAGCCACCAGACTCCCAGTTAAGTCAGCGCCAGTTATTAAGGTCAGGAGAAGTCGGGTGGCTAAATCCTATCTGGGGCTGCGGCACAGGGCTGTGCCAGTCTGTGGAGGCATCCTGGTACTCCGGGGGGCTGTGCCCCTGGCACTGCTCCCCAACACCCAGTGCAGCCTGGGAGTGCTCCCATCGCAGCCTGGGAGTCAGATAAACAAATTGGAGAGGAGAGGAGAGGAGAGGAGAGGAGAGGAGAGGANNNCTGGTTTCTGAGTGGTTTCACTTATCTCTTTCCTCCTCCACTACCTGAGGTTTCAAATGCTCTGGGGAGATGTCTCCATTAACCACAGTTTTCTTTGGCAGTTATATTTCATTATAGTCTCTCTTCCCGCTAATCTTTCCCAGCTTTTGTTGCTGTTATTTTTATGATGATGATTTTCACAAACCCTTTGTTTCCAGCTGTACTTAACCTGGCCGTGTCCCTTTAAATACCACAGCCTGGGCAGAATAGGGGATCAGTCCTTTGACAGGAGCTAAAGTCCTGTTTGATCTGGATTAGATGCTGATTTTGCTTACCAGACTAAAGACCGAGGGGGACCATGCAGTGCCTGTGTTTGCACAAACCTGCCCGGTCGCATTCCTCCTCCTGCCCGTGTCCAGCCGAAGGGGTGAGCGCGGGGCTGTGCACACAGCTTGAAATCCAAGCGGATAAGCGGTCACTTTGCCTGGAGACGTAAGAAAATGGAGGTGTGGGGACGGAGGCGGCAGCTCTGCACTGTGCTGGGGAGGTGGCCCTGGGGTGCAGGGTGTCCCCAGGGTGGGAGCAGGCCAGCACCCGTCACTGGGATGCCTGTGGGCACTGCTCACTCTGGAGGCCCAGCTCTGACCTGCTGCCCGTTTTGCCTCTTGGGACTTAAATGTGAGTCCCTGATGGCCCAGCTCACGGGGCAGGTAGGATGTGGGAGCACTGAGACCTCCACCATTCCCTCCAGCCAACAGAATCCAAGGATTCCCATCTCTGCCGTGTTCCTTTCCAACCCCCATTTCCTGCTTCTTCTCCTGCCCTTTCTCTTGTTCCTCTGCCTAAAGGGAAAGTGTTCTCTCTTTCCCTGGGCACTCCCCATCCCCTCATGTCTTGCCCTGCCCTGGCCCCTTCCCCCAGCTCGGCCCCAAGCTCCCAGGAGTGGCTCTGCCTCCCCGACTGCCCTGCAGCATCACCCCCTGCACCACCTCCTGCTTCTCCTGGAAGGCACCACGGCCAAACCCTGCTCCAGCAGAGGTGATGGGGCCACCAGCCAGCTCAGGCGCTCCATGGGCTGGAGCCGGGGGGGCAGGGAGCCCCCATCACACACACACACTTGCAGCAAAGCCAATTTATACGTCCCCCTGCAGCTGTCTCAGTGGAGAAAAGTCAGGACTCACGGCAAGGCAGCAAACCGTGCTGCTGGTGGGAGCCCTCCCGGCCCGGCAGAGAGGCAGGAGCAGGGGCTCAGTGCGAGCCCAGGGCCTGCACCCCGTCCCTCACTGCAGGGAGCAGGGAGCACACAAGTGGGATCTGCCCCAGGCTGGTTTCACCTCACCTGCTTCAGGTTAAAAGCACCAGAAAAAACCTGGAGTGAGGAGAAGGGCGTCTCTTGCTCAGGGAGTCAGAGTCTTGCTGGGGGAGCATCTCCCACCTGGCTGGTGGCCAGGTCACCTGGCAGTAGGAGAACTGTGTCCACGACAGCAAGTGCAAGGATGCCAGTGGCAGTGATGCCAGCAGCACACGAGCACCCAGAGGGTGACAGGGCACAGCTGAGAGGTGCTGAGCTGTGCCAAGCACTCCTGCTCACTGCCGGGGTCCAGCTCTGCCAGAGAGAGGTGCAGGACCTGCAAGGTCTTCACGGGCATCAGTCTCCTGCCTAGAGCACTCCCAGAGCTGGAAAATGAACTCCGCTGGAGGTGGGGAGGGTCATGGCCGTGCCGCTGCTGGAGGTATCGCTGCCCACAGCAGATGGAGCTTTACAAAGTGCAGGGCCAGCACGTGAGGTAAAATGCAGAAATTAATGACTGGAAAGGTCAGATGGGATGTACCGATGGAGGCGTCGGCCCTTGGCTCCCGGGGGTGGGCTTGGCTGACTGTGCTGCAGTGCCAGCCTGCAAGGACAGAAGGCAGGTGGGCACAGGCATCACCGCCCTGCCCACTCCCAAGCCCCCCAAGACAAGAGGGCGACACCTCAGTGGCAAGGGTGGGTGAGGAGATGGAGAAACCCAGGGTCACCCAGGGCTCTGCCAGGGGAAGATGTTGCTGTGACCTGGCACGTGCAGGGATGAGAGGGGAAGGTTGTCCTGCTGTCATCTTCTTGTCCACAGGGAATCCTCATGGCCTTGTGGAACACCCAGGTCACTGTTCCTCTTCAACCAGAAGGAGGAGAACAGGCAAAGCCAGGAGGCAGGTGGGATCAGACGGACCATCTTAGTGATTTGGGTGGTCTCATCCCTGCTTGCCCTGCTCCTGCACCCTTCCTGGGTGTATTATAAACTGCTCTAATCACTCGTTGGCTCAGGGGTTTGCCAACAAGACACAGACTAGCAGCTCCTCCATCCCCGCTAGGCCTGCCCCAGGCTTGCTTGGGCTCAGGGAGAGGGGCTGCAGGAGAAGCCAACTGCAGGAGAAGTCAGCCCAGGGGGCTCAGAGGCAAGGCAGGAGAGGGCGAGGCATCCTTCCTTCCCCATGGGTATCTCATCCTCCAGCCCTGGATCAGAGGTGCAAGGAGGGCTGCAGGACGGGCTGAGGGGACAAGGACAGGGCAGTCTGGTCCTGTGTCCCCACTGTCCATGGTACCATCTGGACACCTCCAGCAGCACTACATCCACTCGCAGCATTTTGGTGGGGGGAGACACAACTCCCCAGTCCGATGCTTCACCAGGGCTGTCAGCACCAACGGCTGGCCAAAAGCGAGGCAGGCTGCAGGCTGCAAACCCCCAGCTCGGGCTGGTGGTACCTGTCACCTCTGCTAAGCCCCTGCTCAGCCGCTGTCATCCGCCCATCGTCACCCAAGGGCTGAAGGCTCACGCCGCGCCAGCCGCTGCCTCCCCTGCCCGATAACACCGCGTCTTGCACTGAGTAGCCTCCTTCTGCTGTCACAGGCCGACCTATTTCTCACAAATCCTGACTGCTCTGGCCTTAAAACATCTTGACGCAGTGCTGAAACCGGCCTTGGCACAGCAGCCGGCCCCCGATTAAGCGGGAGTTGCCGTGGCTTGGCGTGGGCTCTGCAGCGAGCAGGCGCTGGCTGGGAGAGCGGCACGGCTCAGAGGGCACCGATGTGCTCATCAGGAATAATCAGGCATTGATCGAGATCAAAAAGAGGAATACCAGGGCTCCACTGGGCTAAATGGTCCTTGCTGCCTGCAGCCATGGGGTGCTGGGTGTTGCAGTTCTCTGCTGGGGCTGAAGGAGCTGGGTGTGGAAGAGGTGTCCTCCTTCATGCAAGCACAGCCGGCACGCCCCAAGCTGTCATCCACTCTGTGGGGTGCAGGGCGGGGACCTGAGACTCCAAACCAAGACAGCTTCTCCATGGAGGCAGCACCCTGGAGCTGCAGGCAGGATGCACCACCAGGTCTGGTGGTGCTCCGGTCCCCAGGGCAGGAGGACCTCAGGCAGTTTCTGTGCAGAAGCCACCCTGTGATGGCTGCAGCGACATCCCCAGCCTCCTGCAGAGCCGCAGCAGGGCGGCCAGCCAGGGCCCTCGGCCAGCTGGAGCTGCAGCTTTGCCTTGCTGGGGACACAGCTCATCCCAGGGCGGGCTGGCGGGATGCAGGAATGGGTGTCAGCTTCCACCTACAGAGTCCTTTCCAAGGACGCTGCTGGGTAAACATCGTCCTGCCCCAGCTCAGGCACGGGGAGGGCTCATCGTTCCGTGGTAGGTCAGGAATTCTGGAATTCCCAGAGGTGAAGTGATGTGGATGTCAAGCCTTTATCATGGATAAAGGATCTCCCATGGTTCCTCTTCCCTGAGAAAAGCCCTGTTCAGTCTTGCTCTGGTGCAGAGACAACACAGCACCCCACAGACCTTATGGGACCCTCCTCCCCTGTCCCACACCTCAGCATGGGAAGTTTTTGGGGAAGAAGCCAACAAAGAGCTCATTCCCTGTGGAGAATGTGCAAAGAGACGAGGCATCCTTAGCCCAAATTCGAAAACTCCCCAGCCTTTTAAGAAGAACTTCAGCCAAGGCTGGAAATCGGCCTGGAAAGCTGCCATGATGTGTGACACACGGAAGGTCACCTGGCCAGCTGCAGGGAACAGAACTTGGGAGCCTTATTTAGATTAACAGTCCCAACCGAGCTGTCCCAGCAGCCCCAGGCCCCAGCCGGAGCCAGGCCAGGTGTGTGACAGGGAGCATCCCCCACAGCGGCCCACGCCTGGGGAGACCTGCATCGGTCCCATCTGGCTGCTGTGGGGCTGCCAAAACCCCAGCCAAGCTGGTGTCAGCTCAGCCCAGGACACGCCAGGGAGCACCCACCAGCGGCCCAGCCATGCTGGAGATGCTGGATGGCCCTAACACCTGGCACCGGGGCTGGCTTCTCCCCCTGGGCTGTGCTGTGTCCCCACCAAGGAAAGTTGAGCAGATCCCACCACGCCAACCTCTCCTTGGAGTGGTTGGGTGTGAACTGGGTCCTCTCCCAGCAACCAGGATTCGGTGCTCACCGAGGTTCCCAGCCCACCACCAAGGTCCT
Source organism: Dryoscopus gambensis (assembly GCA_013389985.1). Taxonomy (NCBI): domain Eukaryota; kingdom Metazoa; phylum Chordata; class Aves; order Passeriformes; family Malaconotidae; genus Dryoscopus; species Dryoscopus gambensis. The sequence continues at coordinate 55,597 of WEIT01042003.1, read as the reverse complement.
CACAGCTGCCCGTGCCAAGCCACCGTGCCCGGGCTGTCCTGGCCGGCCNCGGCTCAGCTGAAGCACATTTTGTTCGGCGCTTCCTGCATCCTGCCCCATCCCCACGCCGGGGGGGCGGGTCAGCCCGGGGTCAGCCCGCTAATTGCAGCCCGGGGGACGGCGGGACGGAGCGGCCACCAGCCCACCGCGCCGGGCTGGGAGCCAGCACGGGGGACACAGAGTGGTGACACCCCGCAGCCGAGCCCGGCACCCCGCAATGTGCTGGGGTGCCCCTGCGACAGGACGGGACATGTCTCTGGCACCACTGTGGAGGTTCCATCTCCTGCTGCAGCTCGCCCCAGAACCCATCCTCTCCAAGCCAGGCCGCTCCACATGGAAAACACCGCTGGCATCGCCGCTGGACCAGCCCCACGCCAGGGTCCGGCCTCACCCGGCATCGCTTGCTGGCACCTTCCCACGCCACCAAGGCCAAGCGGGGATGGGGACACGGCTGTGCCCCCTGTGACAGCACGCCCTAGGGCCACAGGCAGGTTTGGTTGCCCTTCTGCTAACTCTGTTTAATGAGGATGTTAATTAAGAGAGACTCGAGGCCAGCCCTCGTGGTAGCGCCCAGGGTTGTCCCTCAGCGCCGCGCCGAGCTCGTTATCATCATCCCATGCGCCCTGTGTCACCTGGCTGCCACCGGGCACCCTGGGGACAGCAGCCCTGGGTGCCACTTCCCAGCAGCAGCTGTGGGGATAGCCCAGCACAGGGGCTGTGCCTGACGGAGGGTGAGCGTGGAGGAGGGGATGGGTTCACCCTCGGGGGATGCCTGAGGTCCTGCTCGTTAGGCAAGGCTCGGGGCCAGCACAGGGCCATCCTCCCACACACACACGCCTGGGAGGCAGCGATGCAGCCCAGCACGGGGGTGAGCTGCAAGTGGGGTAGAGGGCACCCAGCACCCCATATCCCGCCTCCCCACCACCCCATCCCACTCACAGGCAGGGTTTGAATCCCACATCTGATGCTTTTCTCCCAAATCTGTTTTCCTGCATGGGGAGGCCCCTGCTCTCTTTGTTCCCTGCTAATGTCTGTGTCCTCCCTGCCAGCTCCACATGCCTGCTGTCACTCTGCTCCCCTGCCAGTGCCCATCTCCCCTGCTAACGCCCCTGGTCCCTGCCAGTGTCCTGCCAGCGTGGCACAGCGGGCTTTGCTGTGGCACGATGGCATTTCCCCAAGCACTGCTCCGTGCCAACAGCAGCCCCAAGCACAGCCCTGTTCTGGGTGACACGGCCTGACCAGGGTGACATTCCCGGCAGTCCCCAGCCCCAGCTGTGGGTGGGATGAAGCAGCACCCACCTTGCAGCTCCCCAGGGGATCAGGGCTGGGGAGGGGGCTCTGTGTGCTGCTCCCCAGGACACTCTCCCAGCACGGGGTAGCGGCTGGCTCCCTCCGGGTGCCAGGACTGTGCCTCCACACAGCCCCAACCCTTACCCACAGTCGTAAAGAAACCAGCCAGGCTCCTTTCCCCATAACACCCCCCACCACATTCCTGCTAAGTGATTTCGGCTGTGCAAGCAACACGGATTGGGAACCAGCTCCCAGCGGTCTCCCGGCCGGAGCAGAGCCAGGCGTGCCATGCACCAGAGCCCTGCTGGGGCATGACCAGGGTCTGTCTGTCCCCGCAGGCCTTGAGCTGTGTCCCTCGCCACGCTGGCCCAGCTCCATCACTGTCCCCATGTGCCGCCGTCGTCCCCACCCACAGCCCTGGGTTCAGGCACTGGTGTGACCGGGGTGCCTGGGTCTGGACTCCAAACCACCCGGAGCTGCAGGGGCAGCCGTGGGGAATACTGCTGGAGAGGGCATTTGGGCCAGCTTTCCCCACGGACATTCTGCGCCATCCCAGCAGGTCGCTGCCGGGCAGGGACAGAGCCCACGCACCGCCGTCACCCCCCTCCTCCGGGTGCACATCTGGCCAGCAGATGCTGGCCCAAACGCTGGCTGGAGCTGGGGACAAAGGCTCTCGCGACCTCCTCCCGGCAAGGCAGAGCCAGCACTGCTGGGTCCAGCCGGATCTACCTCTTGTCAGGCTGGGATGACCTGGAGAACCTCCAGGGGACTGGTAGGAGGTTCCCAGCCCACCTGCCTGGCATGATTCCCAGCACAGCACCCCAAGCACTGGCAGCAACCTGATGGCTTGTCCGTGGCCGAGCCCGTCCAACATCCCCTCCATCCCATCCTGCTGATCCAGTACCAGTGTGAGGCCAGGCTCGAAAGCCATCCACTACCCACTCACCTTTGGGAGCTCCTTTTAGACTTGTCCCAACAACACGAGCCTCACCGTGGTTCTCCATGGCACATTAATATTATTTCACCAAAACAAACGGTGTTGGCACTGCTGGGTAAAACTCCAGGCAGGTCAAGCCAGGAATATCCTCGGGAGGAGCCGAGGCTGGCTCAGCCCAGTCACTGCCAGGATTAACCGTGGGGATTTAGCAGCCGGGGCGACTCCAGCTCCGCTCATCGCACCGTCCCACCACGCTCCGGCATCGTCACTGGCGAGGTCCCCCGCAGCCAGCAGGACCACGGCACGTGGGCCACCACCGCTGCAGGGGGGCCTGCAGGGCTGGACAGAGGGGTGGGAGAGAAATAACCAAGCTGGAAATCATGACACAAAACATGCATTCATTTTATTCACAAAAACAGCCTGGATCGCTAAAACATTACAAACAGCATTTCAATTTAATGATGGAGAGAGAGCTGGAGAGACGGGGGGTGAACAGAAGAGAAATATCACTTTGCGTAACTGCTTCAGCACAGGTCCTGCAATATTTGTTTTATTTTGATTTTAACTTCTGTAAGTTTACAAAAATTACTTCTAGGAGTAAACCGTTGCAATTAGGAAGATTTTCTGTACGCAGCGTTTCTTGTTCTATATTAATAAACTAACAACCACTTTTTTTTGCCTTTTTTTTACTCTTTTTTTTCCTTTTTTTGAATTCTGCCAGTTGTGTAGCAATTGTTTTCTTCCACCTTTTATACCAACCCTCTTGTGGGTTAAACTTCCAGAGGTGAATGGCGAGGAGAAGGGATACTACATCGCTTTAAACATATTCTCATTTATAAACATGAAGTTGAGGCATTCTAGAAACTATCCACTCTATTGTATGATGGGAAAGAATCAAATAAAAAGTATAAATGAGGGTGCAATTAAACAACTGTGCTAAATTACAGTAGTGCTTATTAGTAACTAGATTTTAAAAGGTTACTGTAAATTTACATTCCCTACACAAGTACTGCATCTTTCACACATAAACAACATCAACACCAAAACACAGAAAGAAACTGATTGTCCATACTCTGTCTATTAAGTCTTGGTACTTTACAGATCCATTGTTTTTTTCTTTTAATTATTTTTTTGTTTTTTATTTGAAAAGCAGTTAAATGTCTGACTAGGACTCGAAGATGTTAAAACGAACGCAAAAAAAAAAAAAAGAAAAAAAGAAAAAAATTATAAAAACAGGAATGAGATTTGCGAGAAAATATTTTTGGTTCTAAAGAGACACAGGTGCATCCATTCATTTCAGCCAAAAATCCCTTGCCTGAGACAACACAAGCAAGCAGTGACATTGCACTTGGATGACAGAGCTTTGGGATTCCCGTTCCTACTGGAACCATCTGAACGCGGCTCCTGTAGGAAGCATCACCTTCTGGAAAGGAAGAGAGACAGGGAGGGGGACAGAAGAAGAAGGGACAAGGCGTTAGGTCGGGTCCGGCACAGGCGTGCAGCACCAGGGCTGGGCACCCACCCCTCGCCCCCACCCCGGCATCCCCGTCCCCAGCCTGGGGACGGATCCAGCCCAGGCTCAGCACCCTTGGATGCAGCTGTACATCCCAAGACTTCCAACCCAGGATGCCAGCAGGAGGGAGACGGGGGTCCCCCTGCTGCCAGCCCCCCTCCCTGGCCGGGCACCAGCACAGTAGCTCGGCCATTGTTCCCACATCCCCGTGACCCCGCGTCCCCGTGCCGCAGGTGGCACAAGGGCACAGCCCCCAGCTTCCCCTCTGGCCGGCGGTGAGCACAATGGCCAGGCCGTGGGCAGTCAGCATGGCCTGGCACAGCCCAGCACAGCCCCCTCGCTGCCAGCCCCCACAGTCCCGGCCATGGATGGACAGACGGACACACCCAGAGGACAGGAGCCTGGCCACCAGATGGGTTAAGGAGCACATTTGGATGGGAAACTGGGGCAGGGAGTGAGCTGGATGGGCTTGAGGGCACCAGAGCAGGAGCTGCTCAGGACATCACTCCCAGCCCCAAGGAAGAACCTTGAGGCCAACAGAGCAACCCCAGGCACCACCAGGTACCTCTCAGTGCCTCACAGGGAAAGGGGCATGAGTCCCACCAGGCTCAACCCCATGGCCAACAAAGGGCCCAGCAATGGACAAGATCTCTTTGAAGCCACCTCCAGGAAAGATTGTGTGAGGCCATGCCCCAAATAGCACTGTGGTCCTCTGGAAGGAGAACCAGGGACGTTTCCCAGCTGGATGAGGTAGAAAGCCTGCGCAATGTTCATGAGAACACGGGTGGAGTACGCAAGGACCACGACGTCTGTCAATGCCAGCAGCCTCCAAGCAAGGCCGAGCTGTGCCAGCCAAACACAAAATCACCACAGGATCACCACGCGATCACCTCAGAGGACCCTTCAGGTCCCACAACTCCAAACAAGCAAGGGACACCAATGGGAAAGAGGCCACAGGCTGTGGTGACAGGCGTGGGCCGGCAGACTGGCTGCCATGGGGCAAGGGGGGCACAACACTGAGCCCGTGTGCAGCCCTGGGACACCTCATGCAGCATCCTAAGAGTCAAACCGGACACGTTCCGGTCCCTCACTCCACGCAGGAGTCAGACAGATCTCACCGGGTCCTTCTCTTGGATCAAGACACCTACCAAGGCTCAATGAAAAACCAGGGCAGCATCACCCCCATCCCACAGGAGGATGTTCCCTTCCATAGGCACAACCCAGACATGGGGCTTTGGCAAGGGGAGGGGGGCGAAGGGCTGGAATGAGCAGCTCACCAGGCTGCTGACAGATCTCACCTGCTCCTGCTCCCAGCCCATGTCGGGGAGCAAATTGAGGTGGGGTGGTCGCAGGCTGCAGGCATCACCCCTTCCCCAAGGTGTCTGTGACACGTAATCGGGCATCTGGGAAGGCACAAGTGCCTGTGCCCAGCGATGCACAGGCCTGGGGCACACCACACTGACCACTCTGGATCCCACTCAAGGCACTGAATGCAGAACAGGCTGGGCAGAGAAAGGTGGACTCGCCAGCAAAGGCCACCTGCCCAGATCCATCTTCCCAGGGGAGAAGAACGAGGGGAGAGGGGGCTCCCCATGGGTCTGGAAGGAGATGTCAGATAAAAACCTCTGCTCCTTTATTATTCAAGGAAGATGGACAACCAGCTCCGACGCGGATGGCCAGGAGAGATCCCCCTCATTCCCACAATCACAGACTCACAGAATGGTTTAGAGGAGACCTTAAAGATCATCTCATTCTATCCCCTTGCCATGCGCAGGGTCACCTTCCACTATCCCAGGTTGCTCCAAGCCCTGTCCAACCTGGCCTTGGACACTTCCAGAGATGGGGCAGCCACAGCTTCTCTGGGCAACCTGTGCCAGGGCCTCACGACTCTCATCATAAACATTTCTACCTTATGTCCAACCTAAATCTATCCTCTTTCAGGTTCAAACGTTCACCCCTTGTCCTCCATGGTGAGAGTCTCCCTGTGAGGCTGACGTGAGGGCAACAGTGACCCTCACCGGCACTAGCTGGGGCACCAAGGCTCTTCAGCACAGCTTCTCTGGATGGAGAACAGCTCTGATGAGTCAAATCCCAACTATTCATGGCCTTCATGTGACCCACAGCTCTGCAGAGAAGCCCAGGTGACCTGTGCAGGGCTGGCCAGCAGCCCCCACAGCATCAGCCGGGGTTGCTGGGGCTGGCAGGGCCCAGAGGAGCCTGGTCAGTGCAGGGACGTGCTGCTGCCTGCTCCCAACACCCGACCTCGCCGGTCTCAGAGCCCCAGGCAGCCCCACCACGGCGGGACACCAGCGGCGACTGGTTCTTCAGGCCCTGTAGATGTGCAGATAAAGCTTAACGGCGGCTCAGGGATTTAGCCTGTTTTTTATGCTGCCATAAAGGTTTAATTCTATTTTTTTTTTAACTGCTTGATTTTAGATCAATGTTTAATCATAGCCCCTGTCTGAGCTCTTTGAGGATGTTCCTCTGGATGCACAGGGGTGGCAGGACAGAGTCACTGTCCTTCTCCTGGGCAATGGCACTGCCCCCCACAGACACGGACGATGCTTCACAAAGCCTTGTGAATGTTTCAGCCCCATATGAAGGGCCACTGAATGGCCCCTTCTGTCCCAGTATCAAGTGCAGCGGGGTGATGGCACCCCACCAGGACCAGCCGTCCACGGAACTCTGCATCCTGGCCCTCTCCAGACAGGTCTCCAGCACAGCACAGGCACTGCTGTTGCCCTACAGATGGCCCAATGTATGAGCAAGGCTGGGTAACGTAGGGTTAGGTTTATCAGCCCAGCTTTGACCCGGGTGACCTGGGACATCAGCTGGGGTCACAGTGTCCCTGTGCCAGCCGCAATCTTGTACGACCCTACCATGGCGCAGTGGATGGTCTGAGAGAGGGGAGGGTCTGTCATGAAAAGGGGATGGTGATGCCCTGGAGTGACCCACATCTGCCCAGGCGTCCATCCCACCAGCACAGTGGCATCTCTCTTGGGCCTCAACACACCTATGGTCATGCCCAGGCAGGATGGGGACACATCTCTGGTGGGGTCCAACTCTACCAGATGCAGAACCCTATTTCAGTGGCCCCAATTTCCCAGCCAGTAGTGAGATGGAGAAACCCACCAGAGGGGTGATCATTCCATGGGCTCCTGGTGCTACTTATCACCCCCAGGCCCAGCGCTGGGAGAAGGGAGCGACTCCTGCGGCTGCTGCGAGCTCCGAGTCTATTGACCCGCTTTAGGACTCTTTGGAAGAAATGAACTTTTTTTTCCCTTTCTCCCTTTTTCCAGATCACTGACTCAGCAAATTAGAACAAGAATATAATTTAGCAATACAGCGGTTTTTGAAAGACACAGTCCCCCTCTCCTCATCCCCACCGCCCAAATAGATTTTTTTTTTCCCCTTCAGTATTCATTCAGAACTGATGCTAATTGAAAAACGTAGAACGTGGCGAAGGCAGTGGTGGGCTTTGGTTGCACTGGGACCACCAGAGGATGGGGAAAGCCCCTGTGCCAGGATGCACGATGCAGCTGATGTCCAGGTGACTTTTTAGGCTCTGCTGTCTCTCCATGGGGATGTGCTCACCAGAAGGAGGAAGCACACCGGCATGGCTGACAGAGGGATCAGCTCACAGAAAATCAAACCGGGCTTCAGCACAGCACCTGGGCGTGCAGGGCGAAGGAGGCTCTGCCGGAGCAGCGTGTCCATGGGACACCCCTGCCCTGCTGGCACCCAGCCCGCACCCATGCCACACCACAGCAGCTGCCCACGGCCCCTGATGAGCTTCAGGCCCACACAACCCAAGTTACCAGACTTTCCTTGTAGGCCCCACATGAATGTCACACCTGCCCAGTGGATTTGGCAAGGTGGCACCCCAACCCAGTGGCTCTCCTCCAAAGCCAAGGACATCCACAAGTGGGCCATGGTGAGCAGCGACAGCCCAAAGCACCATCCAGAGGCTCGCACCAGGGCACCTGGGCATCCCCAGCAGGAGCAGAGATGCTCCTGGCTCTGCTGAGTGGTGAAACAGAAGCACTGCCAGTGGGGTCTGCAGCGCTGCTGCCGCGGGCAATCCGGCTGCTGCCTTATGGACTCATCCTGACCACCTCACAGGGATACTGGCCCAGGGACACCCAGCACAGCCACTCCACTGGGGATGCTGCCCAACACACACTGCAGCAGTTGGCTTCCAAAACCACGGACCTGCTCAGAGCAGAGTGAGCTGAGGGGCTGGGCTTTGGCTGCACTGTGGCCACAGGTTTCATCATGACCAATTACCCCAAGCTCTGCCCCAAAAGGTCATCCCCCTCCTCTGGGGTTAGATGCTGGGCCCCAGCTCAGGGAGCTGCCGCTTGCTGAGGACAGGAGATGCCGTCACCAAAACCCCAGCAGAGCCCCGCTGCTGCCCGTGTTTGCAAAGGGGAGAGCGAAGTCCAGCGTGCCCAGGGACCCCAGGGAGAGACCCCAGCCCTCCTCCCCACACCAATCAACCCCCGTACATAGCGGGGGGTGGGGACTGGGGACACTGGGCACAGCACACATCTCAGGGTGAGAGCTGTTAATGGAAAGGGGAAAAATAAAAAAAAGTAAGAAGTACCAGGTGTTTTATTATCTAGGGCAAGATCCAAACCCAGGAGCGCAGCCCAAGGAGGGGTTAGGGTGCCTGAGAGGGGCCGGTTACCTCCAGTGCTGCAGAAGGCTTCTTTTTGAGTTCTTCACATTTTCGGAATTTGCAAATCTGGTGGCCAGTTTTGCGATTCCTACAACTGCTGCACTGCTCGCAGTTTATCCGTCTTCGGCAGGGCGGGCACATGCCGCATCTTTTCCGTTTCTTTTTCCCCGAATTGATGGCAGATGCCAACTCATTCTGCATGGGATACTCTGCCAAGCCAGCCATATGGAGCGCGCTCTCTGCCAGAAACACGCCGGCAGGGGTCATAATGAAAAGGCCTGGGTTGATGGGAAAAGCCCCCAGGTAAGGAAAATCAGAGGGGCCGTTCATTGTCTCTGCAGCTGAGACTGCCTCCATGTCAGAGATACCAGTCCCGTGCTCGCTTGTTAGAGGAAGATGCTCCTGTACCACTCTTTTGAGCATTTCTGTCGACTGAGCAAACTGTTGGAGGGCGGTCTGTCCTTCTGAGGAGAGCTCCGACATCCGGTCTAATTTGCTCAGCATACTAGAGATGTTTTTGTGCTTTGAGGTAGAATGACTTTTATCCACAGTCGCATCGTTGCCATTAGCTAAGGGGTTGCCTTTCTCTGAATGTTCGCTTACCGAGCTGCTGCTACCAAAGGTGGAATAGTGGGAGAGTGGACGGGACTTCTTAAGACTTTTGTTCAAAGGTTCACTTATTATTCCACTTTTGTTCCTCCTCTCGGAGTTGACGGGGGGTTGAGAGTCATCTTGGTTATTTTTTTCTGTCTCTGGCTTGTTCCCAGTGTCTTGATGGGAGCCCGAATTTGACATGGTGCCCGGAGCACAACAACAAAACCAACCCCAAAATTTAAAAAAAAAAAAAACAACCCCAAAAACCCACCCCCAAAGCCAAAGCGAAAGACGCCCAAAGCCCTTCTGGTAGCACCGGCCCGCCAGCCACCGGGGACGCTCAGACGGGACCGCGCATCAACGGGGCGTCTCCTCCCGCGGCGGCTGCGGAGGACTCAGGGTGCTCTCAGTGCACAGACATACTCTGCGGCTCTGGGACACACCACGCGGCTCTGGAAGGAGAAAAGAAAAGAGAGTTAGCGCTGGCAAGAGCCAACGGGCTTTTCAAAGCGGCTCTTCCTCCCCCTGCCATGAAAATCTCAGCGCCGCGAACAAAGGAACTCCAGGGAACGGACCTCGGTGGAGATCCGTTCCGCTGCTCTCTAAAAGGGTCGCCATCCAGACAGAAGCGGGGGGTCACAGGGGAAGTCCTGGCCTGGTAGCAATGGCACTCTGATGCTTAAAGACTCTCTGTGCCTGGCTCTCCTCCCCCAGGGACAGCAGCCCCAGGGAAGTCACGGGGCTCATCTCCCGCTCCGCTCCAGCGGCGTGCGGCCCCGCGCCGGATGGGACCGCAGGCGCCAGCGGGATGCTCGCAGGCCAGCAGCTGTAGCTCATGCAAGGGGTGCCCGGTTCCCACCCCGCAGCCACCCTTGTCTCCCAAGCCAAGTGCCGTGGAGGCAACACCCCAACTCCCACAATCCCAGGGATGCTGCTCACCCAGCTCAGGCTAGGCTGCACCCCTCCTCCTCCTCCTCCTCCTCCTCCTCCTTCTCCTCCTGGACCATTGTCCCTGAGCCAGTACTGGGCAGGGGAAGGAAGCCACAGGGAGAACGGCAGTGTCCACCTTCAAGTCCCACGGGGATCCACAGCATTCTCCTCCAAACCCCACCAACAGCTGCAGTGTTCACCCCAAATCCCACAGGGAGCTGCAGCATCCAATTCTGAGCCACTTCCAGCATTCACTTCCAAATCCCATGGGCAGCCATGGTGTTCACCTCCAAATCCCTGTAAGAGCTGCAACATCCACTTCCAAATCCCATGGGCAGCCATGGTATCCACCTCCTAACCCCACCACGGGCTGCAGTGTTCACCTCCAAACCAAACAGGGAGCTGCAGCGTCCACTTCCAAGCCTCATCAGGAGCTGCAGTGCCCACCTTCAACCGCACAGGGAGCCACAGCATCCACCTCCAAGCCCCAGTGCTGACCTCCTGCTATGCCCCAGTGTGCCCAGCCCACATGCCTGGCTGCTCCTGTAGAGCCACGGGCTCAGCAGTGACAGCAAGAGCCTTCCTGGAGCGGATGCTATGCTGCTGTCCCTGGGGCGACTCCGGGGCAGCTGGGCCCAGTGTGGCTGCAAACACTTGTTGTTGTGAAATTCCTCCTCCTCCTCCCTCCCGAGCACGCACGCACACAGGCACCGCCAAGTAATCAGGCTTTAGAGGAGAAAAGCTGCAGGGCTTAGTGGAGCAGGAACCCACGTCCCCACCCCGGCGGCAGCTGGGGGAGGGTGGCACTGGGAGGAGGCCCCTCGACCACTCCATCCCTCCATCCTGGCTATCCCGGCACCCTCCTCTCCAGAGCCCAGACAGGGATGTGGCCGTGTGTGGAGAGCTCTGCTGAGACCCTCGCTCCTGCGCAGGGGTGATGCAGCAGAGCAAGGGGCATCCCTGCACCCCCACACCCCACTCCTGCTCATTCATCACCCTTCGGATCCCCTTCTGCAGTGCAACCCCAGGAACCCCACAATAGCCCAGGAGGACCCTTTCCCACGGACAGAGCTTGGGCATCGCTGTTAAAACGCTGATGGGGGCAAGGTCCTTGTGCCAACTACCGTGGTACCGGCTGCGGAAGCAGCCCCGGTGTCTCACTCCAGTGCCAGAGCCGGCTCGCCCACGGAGAAACCCCCCCCGCCCTGGCGCTGAAAACCGCTTGCTTCAGCTGCTGCGGGATTTAAGATGCAGCGCGGATCGATGCAGGGCTTGGGCTCCAGCCGGGAGCTCGCCAGGCCACGTGGGGAGGGAAGGCTGCGGCGGCAGGACGGGCTGCCCTTCCCCAGCATCCCGCTCCACGCCAGGCGGGGGGAAGCTGGGCAGCGGTGAGGTGGGGCGCACCCCAACGGGGCGACGGCGTGCTGGGAGGATGGGCGAGCTGCTGCCACGCAGCTGAATCACCCGTCCCCTCTACCAGGGAGGTGGGGGACCTGCCCCTGGAGGCCTTAGGACGGGTCACACCTCACTGCCGACAGCAACGGGCGCTGGGGCCGGAGCGGGGAGCGCGGCAGGAAAAGCACCGGACGGGAGGATGTGAGATAAAGCGCCCGGTGGTGTTATCTCACGCCTGCCCGCGGCCGCCTTTCCTGCGGCCCTGCGCCTCTTCCGCCCGCCCCGCGCCACGCAGGGAGCCAAGCGCCCAGCCAGACCGGCCCGGGATTTGCCACCCTGCCCGCTTGCCGTGTGCCATCGGAGCCACCGTGCCAGGGGGCTGCCGGGGACGTACGGGGGGTCTCCAGCCGCGA
>WEIT01042003.1:19178-43429 GCA_013389985.1 Dryoscopus gambensis | reverse complement strand
AGCCCCCGGGGCCACCGCGCCAGCAGGCGCCGGACACCGCGGCCGTGCCAGCTGGGACGGGTCTGTCCCCACGCTGTCCTCGCCAGGGACCCCAGGCCGGGGTGCTGGGGGTGCCCGGCTAGTTCGCATTAAAGGGGGGGTCCCCCGCCCTGACACCGTGGGACCACCCAGCACAGCAGATATCGCTGCTCCTCGCCAGCCGCTGCCCGGCCCCGTCGTTAATTGCAGCGGGGGGAGGAATTAATGATCTTAATCCCTTCTTTATGATTGACCCGAGTAAAGACAGCGAGGGCCGCCCCCCGTCCCGTTTCTGCCCCTTTTCCGGCCCCCATCCCTTGGGGAAGGCGCCGGGCAGCGTCATCTGGGTCCCTGTCAGAAGGTGCTTAGTCCCGGCCGCGGCATTAAGGGGCACGTGATGGGCTCCCTCGCCCGGGTCTTTGCACGGGGCAGCTTAACAGCCTGGAGGGACGCCAGGGTTCAAGGGGACACCACCAAGGTCGCGAGGCCCCAGCCCACATCCAGGGGTTCCCAGTTCCTTGCAGGACACTGCTCCTCCCCTGCAACCAACCCCCTGCCAGGTCCAGGGTCCGAAAGCCAGGGGGTGGCAGGTGGAACGGCGGCACCCATGGAACACGTCGCTCGGAGAAGCTGTGGCTGCCCCAGTGCCTGGAAATGTTCAAGGCCAGGTTGGAGGGTTACACAGTTACTCCAGGGACTGGAGTAACCTGGTCTAGTGGAACATGTCCCTGCCCATGGCTGGGGGTGGAATGAGATGATCTTTGAGGACCCTTCAAACCCAAACCATCCTGTGATTCTGTGATTTCCATGGGTCACCCCAAAGACCTGCCTCCCACCAGCCTGGAATGCTCAGATGGGGCAAGGCAGCTGTGCTCTCCCTTGGTCCTGGGGGAGAAAAAATGGGATAATCCTCTGCCCGGGCCTTCCCCCAGCTCTCAGCACCACACCACCCCTCACCCCCTTCACTCTGCCCCAGGGCTCCCTGCACCCCAGCACACGGGGGACTGCTCTGCAATAGTCCTGACAACGCCAAAATAAATAAAGGTTGCAAAAGGATCATCTCTGGTGGTCCAGAGAAACCCCTGCCAGCCGATGGACTGAGAGTCCCCCCAGTAGCAGGCACCATTCACTGTCAGAGGGGAGCAGGAGAGGAGCTTCACTTCTCCTAAAAAAATGACAAGCTGCAAATTCCAGCTGGCTCCCTTGTGTTTTCGCTGCATGGCTGGAAAGCCACCAGCTCCCGCCGACCTAAAAAGTCTCGTCCTCAAGAAAGAACTTCTGCTTTCCTTTAATTTTAAATAAATCACCCTCCTCCCAGAAAAGCCACCGGTTGGTCAGCTGTGCACAGACACGGTGTAAAGGGAGAAGAAAGCAGCAAAGCTGAAGCCGAGCTGCTCCCGGGCTCCGGAAACAAAAGGAGAAAATCAAAATTCGCCTTTTTTCTAATCCCTGGGCGCTGGGTGGGCACTGGGGGCGGTGGCTTTGTCCGCCCGCAGCAGACGGAGGACGAGGCCGGAAGGGACCCCGGCGTCTTTTCAGCCTGGAGAAAGGCTGCAATTGTCCCCTCCGCCGCGTTTTTGTCCCCACTTCCTCCCCCTCGCCGCGTGGCCGCCCGCCCAGCATGGCCCCCTCCCCACCACCATCGCTCCCTGGTGATGGGTGGACAGACAGACGGATGGACAGACTCAGCCGTGCCATGGACAGACCAAAGTAGGGTGCCCACCACCAGCATGTGCCCCTCTCAAAGGCATCCCAGGAAAGATGTAGGTCAAGGGAGGCTGCAACCGGAGGCACCTTCCCCGTGCAGCTCCAAAGAGGGGCTGGGGGTTGTCCCTGTGCTCCTCAGCTGCCCTGGCCAACAGTGGACAGGACCTTGAGATGGCCAGGAGCATGGGACCATGGGTGGTAGGAACGATGCGTGGGGAGACAAGACACCCTGGAGGCATCCTGGTGTCTGGAACACATCCTGGGATGAGACACCCGGTGGGTAGAACAGGACCATGGCCCTGTAGCACTGTCACAAGCCCAGGGTCCAGCAGCAACCCAGGTCAAAGGCTCAGGAGAACAAGCCCCACCAGAACAAGGTTCACAGCAGCTCTGACCCCAGCATGGCAACAGCTGACTCAGCTACTGGGTGCCCATTTCCACAGCACGGTCGAACCTGCTGTTCCCTCCACCAGGTGACACAGGTCAGCTGAAACAGGCGGTGATGTCTCATCACAGCCTCACCAGCCAGATGTCCGGCAGCAGGTGAACCAAGAGAGAAATCAATCCATGATCTCCCAAGGCTGATTATCCCTACAGGACACCCATCCATGGTGCCTGATAACCGGGTGCCTGAGGCAAAGACAGGCCTGTTATTTGCAAGCCATCACCTCTGTCAACTCAACAGCCCCCAAGCTCTGCTCTCTGCATTCATCCTCCCAAAAACTGGTCCAGCCAGAAGATCCACTCCTGGATGTACCATGGAAGTTACCATCACCCACCACCTTTTCTCCAGACATCAAGAGAGGACACCCAGGCCTGGGGGGAGGTTTGGGCAGTGCTGTGAATGCTCAGGTTCACCCTGGGTAGGTTAAAGAGCCAGGGGTATGATGGGTCGAGGTATGACAGGTCACCAGATGGGCAACTCACACAGACATAGTTCATCTCTCGTGCTCCAGAACATCCTTCGAAGGGCCAGTCGTGGCAGCCACTCTGCTTGTCTGCTGCCGAGGTGGCACTGAGGGATGTTAAGAAGCCAACTCCTGAATTAAAAAGGCTATGGAAGATTAAATCCAGCATCTGGAGTTTGCCCTGGAAGCAGATGGCGAATCATCATGGTGCAGAGTGGCTTTCACCCGTCTCCTCTTTGCAGGCAGCCACTCGGCCCTGGTGATGCACCCCAGGAGCAACTCTGGACACACACACAGGGCGGGCCAGGATGTGTCCTGCCAGGCACATCCTCAGGAACAGCGTGGTGAGGCCGTGCCACATCCTGCTGAGCGGGCAGGAGGTGACGCCACCTCCCCAGGTGGGCTCCCTATGCCAGGGATCCAGCAAGGGCGTATTTTCTCCCCACTGCTGGAGGGTTTTTCCATGTAGCCCCACAGCTGCTGCGGGCTTCCCAATCGGCCGGCACAGCCACACCCTGATGCCTGACTCAGGCAACACCCCAGAGCCTGCCACCAGTGTGCCCTGGACTTCCAAGGAGGTTATCACACGGAGAGGACAAGGAAGTGCCCAGGGATACCACTGCCTCTGTGCGCATCCTGAACCTCACCCTGTGGCCCCGGCACAGCTGGAGCCACCACCGCAGGGACCGACCTGTGCCTGGGGCTGCCCCAGCTGGGAAATGTGGCTGCGTCCTGCCTCCGCGGGGTGGTGGTTACGGATTAAGGAGTCTTAAATGTCAGACGACCAGGCGCTCCCTGGAAATCCACTTATCTCCGCTGCCACTCGGAGCGGCCAGAGCCGGGCGGCTATGGAGATAACGCGATTTGAAGCGTCCACCCGAGCATTGCAGGGCTGCGGGTGCCCTGCGGACAACGCCAGGCACCTCCTCCCCTCCTCCGCTCGCCCAGCTGCTGCCCAGAGAGCCGGGTGACGGCCACGCTGCTCAGCCCGGGGGCTGCACCCACCTGCGTGGTCCCCCCCTTCCCCAATTCCGGGGGATGAGGGAGGCTTGGCAGCCGGGGTGCTCATCCATCCCCCCCTGTGCCAAAGCTGCACCAATTCGCTGCCCAAATCCTAAAACGACTGTAACTAAAACCTACCAGATTGAGCCTGGGGAAGAGCCCCCCCCGCCTCTCCCCCCTCTCCAAATGGGATTGAACAGATCTGCTCTCGCACGAGCCCAGCTCGCAGCCAAGCAGCATCTGACATTCACGCGCCGTGGCACGGCTCTGCCGCTCGCCCACTCCCCCCCGGCTTGGCATCGCCCCGGAGATGCGCCATCAATCCCAGCCCAGCAGAACCCCTCCTGTCCTCTGCAAATCCCCCCAGACCTTCCTGGAGGAGCTCCAGCTCTTTGGTCCAACTAGTTCCCCGTGTTCTCTCCACCGAGTGAGGTCCCCAAGGTGGTTCAGGGCTGCGAGGTTCAGGGGACCAGGCAGAATGACCCCAGGGCACCGGGGACAGGTGGGCAGGGGCAGGCACTGCCCGGTGGTAGATGCCAACAACAACGGGCATCCCAGCAGGACCCCCAAAGAGCTGGGGGGCTGAGGATGGCTTTGGCCCGGGGAGACCCACGCATGGTGTGCCCAGGCCAAGCTAAGACGTGTGAATCGCTCCGTTAACAGATGGGGCGATTACAGCGTCAATTACTCGGGGTCTGACCGACAACCAGGTCACAGAGACCCATCGGCCTGGGCTGAGTGAAGGGAAGTTAATTAAAAATAAGGGGAAAAGTCGTAGGCACAGTCGCATGGGAATACTGGATGGCAAAGAGCCCCAAAGCCATCAGTGCCACCTTGAGTGGTGTTCCAATCTATATGTGCCACCTCCAATGGTGCCCAAATCTATTCATGCCACCTCCAAGTGTCACCTCCAATTGTGCCTAAATCCATTAGTGCCACCTCCAAGTGCCACCTCCAGCAGTGCCCAAATCCATCAGCATCATCTCCAAGAACAGCTCCAGCCTGGAGAGGTCCTCTTGTGCTCCCAGCTCTCTCAAAACCTCATCCCTCCACATGCCACCAGGCAACTCCATGGTGGCAGAGCACAAACCAAGAGGCTGCTCCAGGCCCAGGAAAGCTGGCACTGGGACGGGCTGGCACATCCATGCCAGCACCTGTGTCACTGTCGCCACTTTAGAGCAGCAGGGCCAGCTCAGTGCATTTGAGTTTGGCCATTAATGGGTGGTGGGGACCTTATGGTGCTCAGCGATGAGATCCCAAGTGCCCACGATCCCTGCTGCTGAAGGTAACCGCTTTGGGAGAACCACTTTTCCCAGCAGGAAGGCGACGGCCCCGTCGGAAAGCCGCCGGCCTTGTCGGAAAGCGGGTCCGCAGACGGCAGCTATTGACAGATGTCTAAGAGGACGGCGAATAATCCCGTCTTCCTCTGGGAGGATTCGGGTCGCCCTCGCCCTCACCGGGGGTTTATCCATTGTCTGGATCTGCCGGCGGTTGTTATTTTTGGTCAGCCCCGCGTTTTGCTTGGCCTCGCCGGCAGGAGGGAAATAGGATGAAGAAGAGAAAGGGGAGGAAGGCCGCTTGGCCAGGGCTTGGCGGGGGGCAGACCAGCTCAGCTTTGGGAGGGGGCCGTGAGGCACCCCACAGCCCTCAGGGAGTGCGAGTCGGTCTCTTCCCAGCCCCACAGCCTTGCTGAGCACAGCCAAAACTCACCGTAGTGATGGGGCTGGCACCATCCCATCCCCACTGGTGCCCAGGGGAGTTGCTTCCAGTAAGCCCAGTGGGTCAGAGAGGCTGAAGAGGTTTTGGGGTACAGGTTTTGAGGGGAAGACAGCAGTCAGGGTTCTCTGTCACCCAAACCAAGTGCAGGGGAGCTCTGTGAGGGATGGGCAAACTCTGCCCACAGACTCACACGTGTCTCAGGTCCATGCAGATGAGCCAAAAAAAGCTGGGGAGCTTCAGGAAGACCGATCCCCAACCAGCCCTGACCCCCCAGGCTCGGGACTCCCATCCCTCACACCTCACCCCCAGCACTGCAGCATCCCAACAGCAGGCCGGCCCTGCTGGCAGGTCATGTCCTGTCCACCTCCCTGGTGGCTTGGGCTCACCAACACTGCAGGGTGCAGCTCAGCCAGCCCCTGGGATCCGCACCTGGATCACTACAGAGGCCCTGGCACAGGTCACCCAGAGAAGCTGTGGCTGCCCCATCCCTGAAAGTGTCCAAGGCCAGGATGGACGGGGCTTGGAGCAACCTGGGGTAGTGGAAGGTGTCCCTGCCCGTGGCAGGGAGTGGGACTGGCTGATCTTTAAGGTCCCTTCCCACCCAAACCATTCCATGATTCTATGATTCCGTCCTTCCCAGCCAGGTATGAGGGGAGGCACGGGCAGAGCTGGGGTAAGAGCATCCAAGAGGATGTTCCTAGGGAGAAGACACACAGAAATGCCTCAAGACTTTGCTTCTCCCCATCTCCCCAGCAGTGATGCAGGGAGTATCCCCCCAAGGCAGGGCTCGCCATCCTTCTCCATGTCTTTCCACCACCTCCCAGTTTGCCTGCAGAGCAGGAAGACAGTACAAAGATGCCCCCCCGCTCCATGGGATCTCGCTCCTACAAGAGATGGAAGGCATGAGCACAAAAGTGCCTCTCCCGAGCTTTCCCCACGCTCAGCACCGCTTGTCATTCAAGCAAACCCCGTGGCCTTTAAGCTGCCAAGGTACCAGAGCTGCTCTGGAATCGGAGTTCGCTCGGCTCCTGCCCTGGAGCAAGGAATCTGAAACGCTGCCACTGGAAACGAAACAGAGCATCCGTCATTTTACTTGCCAGAAATATATCCAGCCCCCAAAAAAAGAAATACTGCCTGCGAAAGAGCCAGCAACAAAGCCCTCGATTCCACCGGTGAAGCAGAGCCCAGCATCGGGCATTTCCACTGGAATCCTGATTCTCTGCCCAATTCAAAATCACCCAAAATAAAACGAGCAGCAGGGTCGGGTTATGGCCAGAGGGGCCAGAAGAAGGGCACCAGGTCATAATCAGGATGGCTGGTGGGGACCAGAAGCTCTCGCCTCGGATGCTACAAGGAAAATCCACGGGTTTGGAAGGGAAAGAGGCAGGTGGCACAGGCAGGGCTGGAGGGGATGAAAGGTCCAAAGGAGCACAGCAACGCCCAGGCAGCTCCGCCACGGGGATGTCCAGGGGAACCCACCCTGCCCACAGCATCCTGCCCACAATCCTCCCAGGCAGGCAGGTCGTCACCCCCAGCCATTCCCAGTCGCATCCCCAGGAAAAGCAGCAGCACGTTCCCAGCCAGCCCAGCCCCCAGCCCAGGCACGCCAACCCAAATATCTGCGAGAGGCGCTCCCCTCCCTGGGAACGGCGACTCGCCGCAGAGTTCACATGCCCCAGCAATGCCTGATTAAACTCCCAAACTCCAAGGGAATACCCCTGAGGCTGTCTGAAGATAAGCTAGGAGCTAGGCTGCTCTCAGGAAATGCAGGAACTGGGAAAGAGCAATCTCTTTTTTTTTCCTTGTAGATCCAGAATAACACAGAGCAAACCCTGGTGCTCTCTAGCTCAGACACAAGCACTTGCTGAGCTCACTGCTGTGCACCCCGAGAGCTTCCTGCTCCCCAAGGCATCACAGGTGACCGACCCCACCTGCAAGCCGGGTCCTGCTGGAGGCACTGGAGAGCCCAGGACAACTCCAGGCAGCAGAGGCGAGCAGGCTGGAAGGTGCTGAGCAAGAGGACAGTGCTGGAGCCCTGGCAGAGGGGAGGGTGCTGCCCAGGCCACTGGGAGCCAGAGGATGGGGTCACTCGCTGCCAACACCTCCAGGACTGGGATGCTTGGCAGGTGCCCCACCATTTTGGTTCGCCCTAGGGAACACCTCAGGCGCTGGTTTCACTGGTCCTCAGTCTCCTGCAGCCCTCACTGTCTCTTCCCCCTCCTCGGGCTTTTCCATGTTGGATGGTCATAGCACTACGCCCGCATCTCCCAAGCCATCCGCACACTCAAGGGCAAGGGCAGTCGAGGAAGCCACGTTAATGCAGCACCCAAACAAACGGGCGGATTGGGGCATCCTGGGATCAAGAGGAAGATGATGCTCCTCCCTTCTGCACCTGCTGGATCCCAGGGAGCAACCAGCGTTTCATCCTCCAGGAGAGCAGAGCCACAGGGAGGGTTTGTACCACGTCTTGGGGACCATGCAGCCCCAGGGGTGCCCTGTCCTGGCCGCTGGTGGGGACGCAGCAACCCTGGCATCGGCGGTGACCAAATGTCCTGAGACACGAGGTCTGCCTTCAGCCAGGACCACGGCTGGGGAGTCCTGCACCCAACACCCAGTGTGCTCTTGGGTGAGCAAACACGCCTGAGGCCAGAGGACACAGATGGACTGACCCAAGCCAAGCTCTCCTTCAGAGACTCCTCTTGGGTATCTTTTTTGGTTCTTAACACTTCTTCAAGAATCAGCCCAAAATGAAAGGCATCTTCCTTCCCTTACCTGGCAGTAGAGGATAGAAAACCAGCACTCCTGGGCAACCTGATGGCAGGAGTTATTAGGAAAACTGTTCCCAGAAAAGTGTCAGGCCCGTGGTGGGGTGGCAGGGCAGGGAGGTGTTGTACCAAGGCCCAGCTTCTCTCTTTGGATACCAGTCTGGCTGCAGAAAACACCGGGACTGCTATGGAACAATCAGATTGTCCCTGGGGGTCCTGCACAGCCATGAGACCCCACTGTGGCCTTTCCATGCATGAACGGGGTGTGGAAGAACGGAGGATAGAGACTTCTCACCATGGCCTGTTGTAAAAGGACAAGGCGTGAGGGTTTTAAACTGACAGAGGGCAGGGGTGGATAAGATATGAGAGGGAAATTCCCTGTGAGGGTGGCACAGGTTGCCCAGAGAAGCTGTGGCTGCCCCATCCCAACCCAAGGCCAGGTTGGACAGGGCTTGGAGCACCCTGGTCTGGTGGAAAGTGTCCCTGTCCATGGCAGGGGTGGAACGAGATAGTCTTTAATGTCTCCTCCAAACTAAAGCATTTTCTGATTCTACAGCAATTTTTAAAAAGCACAAGTGAGGTGGGGGGAGCTGGCAGATCCTGAAGAACTGACCCCAGGACAGTTGGAAAGCAGAGCTGGAGTCCTGGGAAGGAGGAAGGGGTCACCATCACCACCACCAGCCGCAGCCAGGATGGGAGGACCCTCAGCTGAAAGAGCTGCAGGACTCACAGTAAGAAACAGGGAGGTTCACTCTAGGACTGTGAGGAGAGCAGCCACAGAAAAAGCCACGTACAAGCTGTCACAACACAGAGGAAGATAGGGAAGGGCCCCAGGACCGAGCCTGGGGAAGCTGAAGCATGAAGGAAACACCACTTGGTGGGAGCTGGAAAGGGCTTATCGCACTGGAGACGTGCTCTGAGGGGACTGATAGCAGGGTGTCAGCATCTGCCTGGGCTCACTGCGCCTCCCTGGCCCCAAGCTCTGAGGGGCTGCACTCAAACTAGAGAAAGATGGCAACGCCTCTGCCTTCCCTCACTTCCCAGGTGGCAATCTGGAACGACAAGGAGCACACTGGGTGTAGTTGGTGCCTGCCACGTGGTGGTCCAGCCCTCCTCCAGCAAGCCCAGGGTGGGTTCAGGACTCCCAGCCTGCTCCCAGGACCTGCCTGCCAGATTGGTGACCCCCCTGCAAGAGAACCATCTTGCCTCACCAGGGAAGGGTTTGATCCCATCAGGGCTTCACCCCTTCTGAAACCCAACACCCATATCCCCATCTCCGGATGGGTCTTCCCACAGCACTGGCAAGCTCCTGGCATGGGAGGGAAGCTCCAGAGCACAGGGCTCCCAGACAAGTGGGTTCCCACTGCCTGCTCTCAGCTTCCACGATGGACATCCTCCTCCGCTTGCTGCTTCCCCAGCCTCCTCCATCCCATACCCCTCCCTCTTCCCCATGCCAGAGGCTCCTGCACCTTGTCCTCAGTGGCGTGATCCACGCAGGATGAGCCCGAGCAAGGCTGGGGGATGAGAGGGGCTGTGGGATGAGCTGGGCAGGGAGTGCCCACAGAATCCATCCCCCAGCAAGCTGGAGCACCAGCGGATATGGACTTGTAGGTGATGGATTCAACAAAGAGAAACCCATCCTTGGGTCTGGAATGAGCCGCTGGAATTTTAGGGACTGTCCACATCTCCCTCAGTGTTCTGAGGAAGCTGTTTGCATCCCATGAGCTTCACAAAGACCCATCTGAGGAGGGAGAAGGGGGTTTCCTACTATCAAAGCTCCTGATACTTTTGACATAAGGCAGATCTACGTTAAGGGTAGAAAAATTCCCAAGCAATCCCTGACCAGGTTCCCCTCGACCAGTGTGGCTTCCCCATCCTCATCCCAGATGGACCTACCTGCCCTCCCTGCACTTTTCTCCTGCACACTGTGATGCTGAACGACAGCACCCCGCGGGGGAACATCCTCCTCTGAGGATTGTTCAGACAAAAAAATGTACTTTCTCACCCTGATCATGCATTTTAACAATGCAACAAAGCCAAATCCTGGTGCCAGGGCTGCAGCCCTCACTACCCCGAGGGAAGCCGCCAGCACCCACGCCGGGGATTCAGGATGGGTCTCCAGAGGCCACGGGCGTCGCCGCAGCAGCACCCCCGCTTCAGCGCAAGGGGTTTAAGCTGAAGCAGTGCAAGTCCCTGCTGCAGCCCCGCGAGGTGTAAGGCTCCCTGAGCTCTTAATGGGCTTACGGAGCTGCTGGGACCAGAGCAGCTCCCCCAGCGCAGCGCCCGGGGGGACTTACAGGCATCCCCGGCTGCAGCCCCCCGGGGCACCGCCCGCCAGCCCCGTCCCGGACGGCGCCGAGCACTCAGCCTGCTCTCTCCCCATCCCAAATCCCACACGCCTCCTCCTGCTCACCTCGAGGACGAAGGTGGATGTTTGTCCCCCCAGCCCTGCAGCAAATCCAATCTCCCCAGTCCATGTCGGCAGCCTGGCACCCACACCTCCCTGCCTGCACCTGCAGCCTGTGCCCCGCACCTGCACCCCACTCTGCTCCCCCCTTCAGTGCTCACCCCATTATCATTGTGCACCCCCACACCTCGCCCTACACCTGCACCCCACATCTCACCCCACATCATCACCCAGGGCCACGCTGAGACCAGGCTGAGCAGCAGGACCAGGGGGTGCCTGTCACTGGGGCAGCACCAGCTGCAAATCCCCCCCACTCTGGGAGGTTCAGACCTCCTCAAATTCAGGCTGAGGGTGAGAGGAGCATGTGCTACTCAGCCCGGTAAGGCTGGAGGGGCCAGCACACCATCCCACACCATCTCCAGCAAATCCTGTTTTTCCAGGTTTTGATCAAGCACGGTGGGCTGGGAACAACGGCCGGCAGGAGCAGGGCCATCCAGGCAAAATCCCACTGGAAAGCAGTAAAACCCCATTCAGTAAAACCCCATTCTCAACCAGCACAAGTTTTGGGGAGGCAGCCCCTGGCTGGACGCACTCTGGCAGGGAAGCCTCTGCCCTCCTCTTCATCCTGTTTGGGGGTTTGGACCGTTGGTGCCATTGGGTTTTTCCAGAGGGGAAATATTTTTAAAAAGCAAAAGAAACCCCAAAACCTAAGAACGTTACTGAGCGCCTGTGAATCCCCTATCAGCTGCTGTACACGCACATGGCACAGAAAAATCCTTAGCAAATTCCTGCTGAAAAATAATAAAAAAACCAGGAAAACCCACCAAAGGCTGAGCTTGCCGGACACAGCGCGCCAGGAGGGGCTGACAGAGCTGTTACGGTCTATTGGGCCAATAATCCACAAACTAAGACAGATTTATTGTACATGGCAGATCCTAACAGCTCCAAAGAAACCATCACTGTCTCCTGGCGCTTAAAATTCACTTTCTTGGGGGGAAAAAAAAGGGCCAAAATATGGCTTTACGAGATAAGATGCGTGGTTGGACCATTCTGTGACAGGCAGAAGCCTGTGCAAACACACACACGGCTCTTTTTTTCCTTGATATATAAATATATAAAATATCTCCTCTTCCAAGGCGAGCGCGACTGCATTACCCGTCGGAGCGCTGTCCTTACCACCGGATTACCCGGCTTGGTTTCACCTCCCTTAGCAAGATGGATTTGCAGGGATGTTGTTTCCGCCTCGATATTACCGATCAAAAACAGGGGGAGATAAAAAATCAAGTTAATTAAAGCTAAATTTAGCCCCTGCATCCATCTGGCTTGCTGGGATGGGTGCGTTTGGGTCCCCTCTCCTTGGAAGGTGTGAGGATCTGAGAAGGGAGATGCTGGAGGGGAGAGCAGGCTCTTCCCACTGGCATGACAGTGATGGCAAGCCTAGGATGGGGGGATAGTTTGATGTTGATGATGATGGTGATAACAAAAATAGTAATATTAAAAAGGTCAGAGCTGGTGCTTTCCCTGTTTCTGGCAGACAGGAGCCCAGCCAGCGCGGAGCAGCAGGCCAAGAGCGGGATCAGCCCGATCCCATCGGTAATTGCGGCGTCTGTTCGAGTCTCCGCCACGCTGGAAATCACGCTGGGCCCGGCTCAGAGCTTCCCGGCGGCTGATCATATCGGACGGGGATCAAAGAGGCTCAGCTTACGGGTTTAGCGCGCGGCTCGTCCCAGCCGGCGCTGCCTCCGAGGGGAGCCGGGCTCCGCTCGCCCCGGGGGGGCCGCGCACCCGGGATGCTCCTGGGAAGCTCGGAGGGCGCGTGGGAGCAGAGCATCCCTCAGCGGGGCGATGCCTGGGGGGATGCCCGGTGGGGCCGCCAGCCCGGAGCCCCCCCGGCATGGCTCCTGGGTAATGGGTCGGCTGCGCCTTGTGTTCGCCCTGAGAGCCCCCACCAACCCCCGGCTGCACCCCAAAACCATCATGGGGTGGGTATGGGGGGTGAGCATGGGAAGCTGGAGCAGGCAACCAGGAGAGAAGCTCTTGGAGACTCGCAGCGATGCCCACGGGCAGGGATGGGTGGAGGGAGGGGGGTGTGCACGGATGCCCCAGCTGCGGACCCCGGTTGCGCCCCAAAACCATCGCAGGGGTGCGAGCGGTGGGATGCTGGACCAGATGAACAGGACAGCAACTTTCAGCTGCACCTGGAGGCGCGGAGCGATGCCCGCGGGCAGGGACGGGTGCGGGGGGGTTGCATGGATGCCCCGGCTCCAGTCCTCCGGCCGCGGTGCAGCAGCGGGAAGGGATGTGCCGGGACTGGCCGGGTGGCTCCAGGGAGGGAGCTGAACGAGTAATTAGAGCAGGAGGCTGTGAGTCAGCAAACGATGCGTAACCTCGGCGAGGCTGACAATGAGGCAAAAGACGGCAGTTTCGACCGAGAGCGCCGGCTGAAAGGGCACATTTAGATATGCAAAAAGCAGCAACTCCTGACAATCCCAGGGCTGCGACCCGCTCGGCAACCCGTGCTGCGCCGGAGCCGCCGTCTGCCGCCGAGCTCTCGACGCCTTCCTGCAAAATGATTGTGAATAGAGACACGGGTGGGCGCAGACCAAACCCCGCGGAGCGAGGTAGTGGGGATCGCTCCCAAAAAAACCAGCGGTCAGGCGAAAACACCGGGCAGCCGCTGCTGCAGCACCCCATGCTGCCTGGAAAGCGGGATAGAACCACACTCGGCCGCTGACCTTGCTGCGGGTGCCCCGGGGAGAAGCGCAGCCCCGGTGGTGGCGATGCCCCCTGGCACAGCCGCTGCACTCCAGGATGGATATTAAGGTTTGGCTTGGAAGCAAACCCCAGCTCCAGCCACAGCCTCGTCCCCCCGGTTTTGGGGGGTGCATCAGGGCTGCAGGCAGGTAGGGCCCCGCCGCGCAGCCGCCCTCGGCGAGCAGAGTTTAATTAACCCCGGAAAGCGATCGTTAAACGGCCGGCCCGGGTAATCGATGCGGAAGGGGCAGCTTTGCTGCCGAGGGACCATCTGCTCCGGGGAGCGATGGCGGCTCCCCGTCCCCCCCGTCACCCCTCGCCTGCCGGGAAGCGGCCGCCGCCGCCACGGGGCAGCTGCTGTGGGGGCCCGATCCCGAGCTGAACCCCGGCCAAGCCATCCCGGGGGGATGGGAGCTGCCCCTCGCCTCAACCCTGGCTTCCCGTAAAGCCCCGAGGCCCAGGGCCACGTGATTTCCGACACGACGCGGCCCCCCCGGCACAAAGCCCACCGGAGGGTCCCTCCGGAGCGCGGCATCCCCCCCGCCCCGACAGGATGTGGCTGAAGCAAAGCTGCGCAGGGACGCGGCCAAGCACCCTTCTCGCCCTGCAGCTGTTTTCACCCCTGAGATGAGTTTGTGGCAGTCTCAGCCTCGAGGGCACAGGGGGTTTGTGTCTTTTGGAGCACCCAGCCCCCCGCGCACACCTATGGCCGCATTCCCGGGCGAATACTCAGAGGGATGCTCTCAGGATGTCATCCTGGCCTGGGGCACTGCGTCCCCTCCCAGCCCCCAGCACCCCCAGGCCTTTCTCCAACCCTGAATTTCCAAGTTCCTTCGTATTTCCACCCAGTAAATGATGGCAGGTGCTCAGGGGCAGTGAGGCTGGGTGCGGTGCATCTGCTCCCGAGGGACCCACGAGCTACTCCCCGCTACAGGGCACTGACTCCAGCTCTGGGACGGTGCCTGGGCAGGTCCGGGATGGACACAGGGAGACCCGTGACCCCTCACCCCATGGTCATCCCCCGGGAGAGCTTTGGGAAGCAGCTGGGGGTGCAGCCAAGAATAGCATCCCAGGGCAAAGCCAGCCAGGGGATGGAAGAGCATGATTTTGTCCCTCAGGATGGGACTCGGACAGACCCATGTCCCCAGTGGTGTCCCTCTCCTATGAGGAGACCTCGGGCCATCATCACACCCTGGTCAGCTCCCAGTATCCACACGTCCTGGGAAGCCTGGGGGGCCATGGCACTGGCATGACCCTGCTGGGGTGATGCAGACCCCGGACAAGGAGCCACAGGTGCCCTCCTCCTGGTCTGGATCTGTCCCCCACCCATCAGGAGGAGAGGAGCATCCAAGGAGGGGGAGGGCTGCATCCCCCAGGAAGAAAGGCGCCCAAGGGTGCTTCCAGAGGAAGTGCTGGCACAAGGAACAAGCCCTGGGACACAGCATGGCCCTGAGGCCAGGAAAAAGCCCTGTCCCATCCTCTGGCCTCGCCTGGGGCAGAGGGGATGGTGCAGCAGCTGCTGGCCCAGGCATGGGCAGGGTGTCAGATGGGTCCCCAGGCCAGCCGGGGCCAGCAGGGTTCATGGTGACCTCCAAAGCACAGGGTGAGCAAATGCCCTCCTTGCCCCACAGATGGAGACATCTCCGGCTCCTCTTCACCCTCCCAGAGCTGCAGACTCCTGGGAAGGGGACCATGGTTGTCCCCACCCCGATGGCAGCAGCTCAGCTGGCAGGGGATGGTGCCCCTGCACCCACACACCCCCTTCACACACACTGGCACCAGTTTGAGGGCCACCCTGCTCCAGGCAGGCAGATTCTATTTCTGGTTGCCAGGACTTTTGGGAGAGCAGGCTGAGGCTCCAGTACAGAGCTGGCTGGGTGAGGGTTTGCCAGGACACCCACCACACCTGAGTTCCCAGGGGAACACTCAGGGATGCCCCAGCATTGCCCAGGGTACCAGCACCCACCCACTGGGCGTGGGGATGAGATGACCCTTCCCGTGCCTACCTGTCTGGGCAGGGATGCCCAGGGCAGCCCAGGGGGAGAGCAGCCGGAACACTGCGGGCACGGGGCAGCGGGGAGGCCCCTGGAGAGCAAGGGGGATGCTCTGCTTCCACTGCAGGAGGGAAACTGAGGCAGGGAAGGGCTGGGATGGGCCCATACACTCGGTGCAGCAAGGGGACCTAGAGCCAGCTTTTCCTGACACTCCCCATCCAGAGGCCCCTCCTGCTGCAGACAGGGAGCAAAGACAGAGCAGGAACGACCCCCCTCGCTGGCACTGCCAGACCCCAGGCTGGGGCGTGGGACAGGAGCACACCCTCAGTGGGGTGACCCCCCAGCCCTCCCAGGAAGGATCCAGCCCCTCAAACTGGGGCTCAGCCCCGGAACAGCACTTAAACCACCCCCCAAACCACTGCTCAAGCTCTGAGCCAGTACTCAGCCCCCTGAAATGGTGCTCAGCCACCCAAACTGGTGCCTGCTGGCCAAACTGGCTCTCAGCTTCCCCAAACTGTGCTCAATTCCCAGGCCAGTGCTCATCCCCCCAAGCCAGGGCTGAACCACTGAGTGGGTGCTGAACACCCCAGACAGGTGTTTGACCCCTGAGAGGTTGCTCAGCCCCCCAAAACAGTGCCTGATCCCCGAGACAGTGCTCTGCCCCCTGAACCAGTGCTCAGCCACTGAGCTGCTGCCCTGACCCCAAACTGGGGTTCAGGCCCCCAAAACTGTGCTTGAGCCCCAAGCTGGTTCAGTCTCCTAAAATGCCGTTTGACTCTCCTGCTGGTGCTCAGCCTCCCAAAACAGCAAACCCCCAAACCAGTGCTCGACCACCAAACCAGCTCCCCAAAATGGTGCTCAGCCCCTCAGCTTAGTGCTTAACACCCCAAAATGCTGCTTGACCACCCAAGTCAGTGCTCAGCCCCTCAAAAAGCCTTATCCCAGTGGAGGGCTCAGCCACTCCAGTTTCCTCCCAGTACACATACTGGTCACATGGTCCTTCAGAACAGCCAGACAGCCCTGAGGGGTTTTCCCCCATTTCCTTTGCCCCTCCATCACCAAAAGGACACAGGAGCACCATGGCAGGGAAGCCAGTCTCTTCCCAAGCCCCTGGCAGTGGGAAGGGAGACGTCCCCCACTCTGTGTCCTGCAGGAGAGCCCCTTGTCCCCTTTCCCATCATTTCCCAGGGGAGCATCACCAGCAGAACAGACAAGATTCCTGGGGCTCTGCTGGGAGCCTCCCCAGCCCCAGAGCCATGGAGGGCGGGGGGCCTGGACAAAGGGAAGGAATATGAGGCACCAGGTCCCTGGTTATCCTTGGAGGTGGCTGCATGGTGGGATGGTTTGTGGGATGCAGACCAGGGACATTGGGTGGGATGAGGGCACATCCGGCCTCCAATGGAGGCAGCTGCTGGCTGTGGGGGACTTATTCCCCACTGCCAGGGTGCTTTCCAGCCCTATCCATCGAGCTATCGGCCTTTGGGATGAGCTGCTGAAGCCGCCCCCACACAGCCCAGCACCAGCTATTCCCAGGATTAGGCTGGCAGTGGTTATGGATATGGTTGTCCCCCAAAGCACCAACCGCAGGCAGTCTGGGAACCCCCGGGGTCTGGCCACAGGCCCCCCAGCTCCCCCATTCCCTCAGGTTCCCGTTTTCCCCCCACTTTGGCATCTCCAGACGCCCAGACACAGCCCCCCACCCCTGCCCCATCCTCACATCCCTCCCTGCTGTCCCTCACCCCTAATCGAACTGGCTGCCGCACAGACTCATCCCAGTTTAATCTTCACGGTGCATCAGGCACGGGAAAAAAACACAACCATTTTCCTTTTTTTTTTTTTTTTTGGGTCTTAATCTTTACCTGGGGTCAGATTTACCAATCCTCCCGCTAATCCCCCAACGCCTTCGCAAAGCAAAGGGCCCCCTCCTCCGCCAGCCCCGCGGGAGCGAGTCCAGGGAGCACCCATAGCCCCAGGGTGCCGTGGGATTAGAGCTCCAGGTGACTCCAGTTTTTCCCAATGAGGTGGCAATACATGTTTTTCAAGGCTCTTTTTATTTAAGGAATCCGAATGTGAGGATGGGGGGAGGGAGATCGTGCGGCAGTGGGGAGATAGGGGCAAAGCCTGGGGGTCTTGGCGCCACTGACAGGCTCAGATTTGGGGGAAATATTCGGGGAAAGGATGACAAAACACTTCTTAGAGAGGATTCAGTGCCATTCCCTGCCTCAGTTTCCCCGTGTGTAGAGATGAATGGTCACCCCCCTCTCCCGGGGATTCAGGTGGCAGCAGCTGCCCCTGAACAGCCTCCAGGTCATCCCTGGCGGGGCAGCACTGGGAATCACCCCGGACCTGCAGATGGGAGAATTAGGCGGCTGCAGATGTGGGGACAGGAGTTCCCGTGGATGTGGGGGTGCCGAGGTCCCCGTGGATGGGGGGGATGCAGGGCTCTGCAGAAGGGGGGCAGGGGGAGGAGGAGGCTTTGTGCATGGGAGGCTCTGCAGAGAAGAGCGACAGGGGACCTGCATATGGGGGAACAGGGGTCCCTGAGGATGAGGGGACACACAGCTTTGAAGATGAAGGGACAGGGTTCTCAGCAGAACAGGGGGACAGGGATGCCTGAAGGCAGGAGGGAACACGGGGCTTTGAAGAGGGGGGCACAGGAATCCCTGAAGCGGGGATAGGGGTCCCTACTGATGAGGTAACAGGGGGCTCTGTGGAAGGGGCACAGGGGGCTTTGCAGATGAGGAGGGGACAAGGGTGACAGGGTTCCCTGCAGAAGGAAGGGACAGGGGCCCTGGCAGATTGAGGAGGGCAGAAGGGGAGCTCAGAGATCCTCACAGATGAGGGGGACAAGAGTCTTGCAGACAGGAGAGGGACGGAGGGGACAGAGGTCCCTGCAGATGTGGGGACAGGAGGAACAGAGGTCCCTGCAGATGGCGAGACAGGGTCCCTGCACACAGGGGGGACACACACCCCTACAAATCTGCCCTTTCCACGCCACCCTCCCGCTGTGCCCCCCTCGCACCGGGGCTGCCCCCCAGCTCTGCTGNCACGCTCCGCCGCGGCCGGCACCTCGCCGCGCCAGCCTGGAATTTGCAAGCTGTCCTGATGCATTAAAGCGCAAACGCCTGGCGTCCAGCTCCCAGCCCTGTGCCCGGCTGTGCCAGGCTACGGCATCCCCTCCTCGGGGACGCCGACGCGGGACAGGCTGTCCCCAAGGGCGGCCAGAGCCACCATCACCATCTTCATCCTCCGTGTTTATTTTTCTCCCCCCAGCCCCAGCTTTAAATAGCAGAATGGGGAGACGGTGCCAGGCTCACGCTGTCGCCGTGGTGAGGCGGGGGACGCTTAGGGACATCAGGAGCGGAGGGTCCCCAGCAGTGCTGGCACTGGCAGCAGGCAGAAGCCCGGCGGCACGGGTGGCAAAGGAGCCCCTTCCAGCGGGCAGCACGTTGTGCCAACGCAGGGCACGGAGGGAGTGGGGAGACACAGACAGACACGGATGGACAGAGGGATGGGATGCTCCACGTGCCATCCCAGGGACAAAGGTGTGGGACCCCGAGATGGGTGCCATGTCACCCCTGGCAGGGCCACCCCGGAGAGCCAGATGGAGATGGGCTGCAGTCCCCTTGGACAGCACCCATTCCCTGGGGATACCAGGGTCCCCCCTCCCCTGTGCCCATACTCACACTGCACCCCTCCAGGTCCACTCCCTACACTGGGCACTTCCCACGGATGCAGGAGGGAAAGCTGGGGAAGGACAGCCCAGCCTGGCACTCACAGTTCAGTGTCCAGCCAGCACCCACCATCCCACATCTCCCACCCTGATGCCTTTCAGATTCCCTGAGACTCCCCACGACCACTGCCACATGTGCCATGGGATCCCCTCCAGGTCCTGGCGGGCGCTGGGTCCACTGTGAGAAGATTGGGCACCTGCCAAGGCTGTGGCCAGAGGGGACACCCCAATCCCCAGAACACGCTCACCCCTCGCCCACGCACCCAGTGATGCTCCCAAATCGCTCAAGAACCCAACACCCACCCAGTGGCCAGTGGGACACGTTCACTCCCCAGACGGGCAGGATGGGCTCAGCCGGCTGTGCCGATCCCAGCCAGAACGGGGCAAACAGCAGCGGGATGCCCGTGGGAGGAGGGAACGGCAACAGCCGGCTGGAATAGGAGTGTGAAGAAACGGCTCTTGCGTGCTCTGTCCGGAGCCAGCTAACGAGGCCATATTTGAAATGCTTCGCATACCTCCGGTCATCAGATTAGTGAGATGCAGAAGGTAAAGCAGAGGGCAAGAGGAGCTCCCAGGCAGCGCTCCTCGGCCGCCGCTCCAGCCGGCCACGGGAACTGGGGGAAAAGTCCCCGGCTGGCAGCGGGGCACAGGGCGGAGGGTGGCCATGGGCACCCCCGGAGTGGTGGGTGCTGGGATCTGCCTCCCTGCTGTGATCCCACCAAATGCACGAGGGAAAATCTGAGAAACCACTTCTTAGAGAGGATTCAGTGCCAGCGTGCTGCCATGTGCTGGCCACCAGCCACTGCCACCTCCCCATGGCCCAGGCGAGGCCTGGACCTGCTGAAAAACTTTTCAACATTTTACAGGGGCTTACAGGAAAGTCAGAGAGAGACTTTTCACCAGGGCCTGGAGTGACAGGACACGGGGTGAGGGGTTTAAACTGAAAGAGGAAAGTTTGGGACTGGATATTAGGAAGAAATTCTTCCTTGTGAGGCCCTGGCACAGGTTGCCCAGAGAAGCTGTGGCTGCCCCATCCCTGGAAGTGTTCAAGGCCAGGCTGAACGGGGCTTGGAGCAGCCTGGGACAGTGGAAGGTGTCCCTGCCCATGGCAGGGGTTGTAACTGGATGAACTTCAAGGTCCCTTCCTGTCCAAACTGTTCTAGGAGCCTGCAGAAGGAGCGAGATCCCACAGAGCCTTCAGGCATCCTCTGTGGGCACAGCTTGCTTGCCCTTCCAAGGCATCAAAACTCCTTGGGCATGGATACTCCAGGTCCAGGAGTGGCAGGGGAGCAGGAAGCTGCCTCTGAGCAGCAAGAGGGTGCAGAGGAGTAAGAGCTCTTACAGGGTAAGAGCACCTGGATCTGCAAGCACTTGGAACCCTTCAGGGTTGGGATGTTCAAGTGGGAACATCTCAGCCTTCAGGATGTTCAAACGAGAGACTTGACTTGGATCTGGACCCCAAAATCCCATCTCTGAGGGAGAGAAAGAGGCACAAAAACCACAAGGGCAAGTCCCAGCAAAAAAAAGTGAGAACCAATGACACCAAGACCCTGGGGGACACCAAGAGAGAACCCGGGAGCTGAGTGGATGGAGCTGCATTGCTCGGTTGGGCACGGACAACAACTCCACATGGAAGACTGTGGGAGATAGATACTGCCCAGATACCCCTACAAAGAGCTGGAGCACAGGCATGGACTCGAGGCAGGTTTGCAAAGGCAAAACCAAAACATCCATCAACCACAGTCAACCACCCACAAACCAAGAGGTGGCCAGGGACAGCAGCACCAGAGGAGGCCAGAGGGGAACATGCCCAATCTCATCACACCAGAGCACAAACCCAATCCTCATTCCAGCAGGGCCCATCCCCAGGGAGCTCAGCACGGGCTGAGCAAATGTATGCCAGGGTCAGCTGGGGGTTTCATGGGTGGCAGCAGCCACCAGAACCCACTGGAGTCACTCACAGGGCCAGGACAGCACTGCTCCCAACCCTGCCACCACCCAGGCGACAATCAGACCCTGGGGATGAAGCCCATCTCAGAAGTGACCCAGAAATGACAGGGCACATCTCACCCCGTGGGCAGGTCCCACCCATCGCCCACACTGTGCCCTCACCGAAATATCACAGGGCTGTCACAGGGCAGGGCCAGGAACCCAAGCCCTTTTCCAGCTCCCACCTTTCGGAGCTGGGAGGGTGGAGATGGAAAAGCACATCCTGCTTGGAAAATCAGAAAACAGCTTTTCTTTTTGCATTCTTTGCCACCACTTCCAGGGTCACGGCCGACACACATCCTCCCGTGCCCGGGCCACCACGCTGTCAGCATCACTGTGGGGAGGTGATGCATCCTCATCCTCCCAGCACAAAGCATGTCCCAGCTCAGGCGATGGAAGATGCTTTGGTACAAGTGACACTGTTCCAGGACAAGGACATCAAGCCAGACCCACACATCCCAAGGTGATCCCACAGCCTGGGAGCCATTAGTCCAGTCCCTTTTCCATGCCATAACCATGGATGGTGGAAACCAGGGACAGCAAGGCAGCCACTGGAAAACCTTCTGACCTCAAAAATCCTTTTATCCACATAATCACAGGCTGCCACCCATGTGCAGCACAGGCTGTCATCTCAGACCATGAACACACTCCACCTGCTTGCAAGCCATGGGAAAAGACAAGCAGGGATGAAATCACTCCAAAGATATAAGGGATGCACCCCCCAGCACCCCAAAAGGAGACACTATAGGGCAGGCACACCACCAGCACTGAGCTGTTGACAGACCTCAAAGCTTTTCAGCTGTGGATATCAGAAGCCTGAGGGCCCGTGGCCAGGGTAAACGTGCCCTTTGGACTCTCCCAAAGGCAAAGGGACCCACAGGTCGCCCTCAGCCGCTCACTGGGGTCACACCGTTCTACTGCCTGCTGGAGCTCTCCTGGGGCTCCAGCCCCACGGGTGTCCCAAGGGACTCAGGACATGGTTAGGGGTGCAGGCTGCTCCTCACACACATGCCCTGACGCTCCCCAGCAGACCCCCAGGACAGGGATTCACAGCCTCCCCACCAGGACAAGTCCCCCTGCTGAAGGCAAAGGCAGCTGCAGAGCTGATCCCCGCATCACAGCCACTGCTGAGCAGCAGCAAACTCACATTTCCCCCACTGGCCTGGGATTTCCCACTGGCCACATCTGGAGGTGGGTTCCCCTCCGTCACCCCCTTGCCCACCTGCCTCTTCCCTCCTGCCCCTCCTGCACCCCTGCTCCCTGCACCAAGTCACAGAATGGGCTGGGTTGGAAGCGACCTTAAAGCTCCTCTCCTTTCAACCCCCTGCCATGGGCAGGGATACCTTCTGCTATCCCAGGCTGCTCCAAGCCCCCTCCAACCTGGCCTTAAACACTTCCAGGGATGGGGCAGCCACAGCTTCTCTGGGCACTCTGTGCCAGGGCCTTGCCACCCTCCGTGTAAAAGATTTCTTCCCTCTGTCCAAGTTAACCCTGACCTGTTACAGTTTAAAACCCTCACCCCTTGTCCTGTCACTCCAGGCCCTTGTCCAAAGTCCCTCTCCAGCTCTCCTGAAACCTCTTTGAACACTGGAAGGAGCTGTAAGGTCTCCCTGGAGCCTTCTCTACTCCAGGCTGAACATCCCCAGCCTGTCTCCAGAGCAGAGTGGTTCCTTGGACCATCTCCGCAGCATCCTCTGGACCCGCTCCAACAGGCCCCACATCTGTCTGTTCTGGGGACCCCACTGGATGTGGTGCCCCAGGGGGGTCTCACCAGAGCAGAGCAGAAGGGGTGCACCCCCTCCTCACCCTGCTGCCCGTGGTGCAGCCCAGGATACACTCAGCTTTCCAGGCTGTGAGCACACAGTGCTGGCTGCTGTCCCCCCCATCTGTCACCCACCAGCACCCCCAGTCATTCTCCGCAGGGCTACTCCCAGCCCTTCCATTCCCCCAGCTGTGCCAGGACTGAGGGCTGTCCCCGCACAGGTGCAAAACCTTGCACTTGGCACGGCTGAACCTCCCAACTTCCTCCTTCCCCATCACCTGCCTGGCAGGAGAACAGCCAATGCCACACACCAGCTACTGCCAGCATCTCCATCCTTCCCTGAACCACCACAGCCCATCCATTCTCATGGCCCCAACTGGGTGGAGGGCCAGCCTCTTCCTGGGATAGTGGCTCCCATCCTCCTCCCCAACCTGGAGGAGTTTCAAGAGCACCAATCCCTCTGGGGACACGTGGCCCACCCAGGCTCCATGCCTGGGCTCTGTGCAGAGAGGTGGCTGCAAGGGGCAGCAGTGACACCTGGGAGTCCCCCAAGAACCCCCACGCTCCCAGGAGTCAAAGTTGAGTCAGGGGAAAAGGAAGGGGAAAGGAGAAAAAAAAAAACCCAAGCCTTTTGAGTGCAATATTTTAGTTGAGCACCAGAGCATGAGTAAAGGAGGGAGCTTTTCGTGGTCTGGTGAGTTTAAGCTATGAGCTGAAAGTTTAACTATTAATACACTTAATCAAGAGGTTGTTCTTACAGCCGGGATTTGGGAAAACAAAACAGGGAGGCAGGGGAACGGTGGCACCCGCTGTGGCCACCCTGGGAATGTCCCTGCTGGAGGGTCCGGGACCAGCTGGGGCCAGATCCAGCCTCGGCCAAGCCTTGCATGGACACACCAGGAGCTGCCAGGTGCTGGCTGCGAGGGCCAAGCACCCCGGATCCAGCCCTCCCTCCAGTGCCCCGCACAGATTTGTCAGAGGGGGCAGTTTTGGAGAGAGGATGTCACCCCAAACCCTGCAGCATCCCCAGGTGGCAGACAAGCAGCACCTGCACTGCTGCCACCTGCCTGGAAAGGTCCTGGTGACACCAGGGGATGGTGGTGGGTGAGGGTGAGGGATCCCCAAAATGCCCCCCACACCTCCACAGCGTCTCCCCTGGCACCCACCTCTGCCACAGAGGAGGAAGAGGAGGGACAGGCTGAATTTTGCGGTGTAGCACCCAGAGCTCCTCTCCTCTGCCCACCCACCTCGTGTCACGGGCAGGAGGCTCTGGCAGGAGCGCAGGGAGGAGCGGGCAGATGCCTGGCAGCGCGGCGCCGACTGCCCGCATCCCCACCACAAAATCCATGTCAAGGACGCCTCGGCCGCCTCCTGCCTCTTCCCACCGAGGCAGGGGGGAGGACACGGGGACATTCGTGACGCCCGGCACAACCCCCCCCCCCCCTGCCTGCACATCCCGCCAGGCAAACAGCCCCCCCCGACCCTGCCCCCGG
>WEIT01042003.1:0-15289 GCA_013389985.1 Dryoscopus gambensis | reverse complement strand
GGGGGGGGGGGGGGGGGGGAGTGAGCGGCTCGGATGCGCTGTTTGTATTTGATCCACGTCTCGTTAATTATGCGCCTCTCGCAGATTTAGCCACTGGGATTTGCAACCGCGGGTGCTGTGACGATGCTCTGGCTTCCCAAAAAATCTCCCTCCCGGGTGGCAGTGATGGGGGAGCACGGTCCCATCCTCCTGGGCACCCTTTCAGCTCCTCTGCCGGCCCTCTCAGTGTGTTCCCCACCTGCCTCCTTCCACAATTCAGCCTCTCAGCCCCCAAAAAAGGAGCAGAGGAGCCTCGTGCCCAGCACACGGGATGCGGGTGGCACTGGTGGCACATGAGAAGGGACAGCATCCCACCAGCACCACCCCAGCTGACACTGCCCAGCATACAGCACCATCTCACCCACGTGGCCTTCACCAGGGGCATTTTCTTTGCCCCTTTTTGGCTATTTTTAAGCACCTGACACAACCCCCTGCTGCCACCATGAACCACAGGGTGTTGATGTCCCCTCTGCGAAGGCAGGGCCTGTGGCAGTAGCACCTGGAGTTTGCCACCCACTGAAAGTCCCCAAACGCAGCAGTGTTTCACTTCTCAGCGTGTTTAGAAAACCGAGGTGTGGGCAAATCACCTTTACTGAGGTCTGGAATCCTCAAAGAGAAGGGAAACTGAGGCACAAAGCCAAGCTGGGACTTGCTGACAGTGACAGCAGCAAAGCTGTGGCTTCAGCCCAGGGCCCCCCAGCAAACCTGCAAGCTCCCCAGCATTCCCACTGCCCAGCCCCCAGCAATCCAGTCACAGGAGTCCCCCAAATCCAGAGGAGGGTCCCCCAGGCTCCCAGACAGGCAGATCCCCACAGCAGGGGGACAAGGGCGTCACCCTGGGGACACAGTCCCTGAGCCTCCAGTCTGCTACTGGAGCCTTTTCCCATGGCACGCTGGGGGCTGTGGGGGACAGGAGGATGAGGATGGAGGGCAGAGGGGACAGAGATGGAGGGCAAGGGGGACAGTGGTGGAGAGTGAGTGGGCCAGAGATGGAGGATGATGAGGATGAGGATGAAGAGCAAATGGGACAGGGAGGGTGAGGGGACAGGGATGGAGAAGGACAGGGGCGGGGTTGGGAGGTGAGTGGGACAAGGTTGAAGGGTGAGCAGAATAGGGACAGGGATGAAGGGCAGATGGGACAGGGATGAAGGGACAGAGAGACAGGAGAATGATGGTGCCAGGGAGGGAGGACACAGGGCGCAGGGACAGAGGGGGCAGGGGGTGGGGACAGATGGCAAGGGGACAGGGCAGAAACCTGTCAGCAAACAGCAGCGCTGCCCCTGCTCGCTGCCTGCCAGGGCCAGGGCTGAAATCTCCCCTGCCAATGCTGGGCAGCGGGCTCTGGCAGTGGGGTCTACACTGCCCCCTCCCCAGTTGGGGAACAAACCCAGGACCTCTGCCCAGCTCCAGGAGAAGAGCCAGGAATAACTGGGGGTGGGACATGGAGGTGTTACAGAGCCGCCTGACCCTGCAGCAGTGGGGGGGGGGTCATGCAGGTCCATGCCCCCCTCCCCCGGGTGGCAGTGGGACACCATGAGACAGTGGCTGGAGGGCTGCCAAGGCTGCGTGAGTGGGAGACGTGTGCCAACAGCCTCCAGAGCACTAAACGCACCTCCAAAATTCCCAACCCCAAATTCCCCCAGCCCAGCCCCTGCCATCCAAGTGGGTTACAGAGTCGGCACTGTCTTGTCACCTCCTCCGTGCAGGGTGCTGGGTGTCTCGTGGTGGAGGGGACCCAAATCCAGCCCGGTGATGTGTCAGGAGCCCCAGACCTCTGTGACACCCCTGATTTTGGGGAGGGGGCTGCATGGGGGACCCCAGCTCCTCCAGGTGCTGTGCTGGGAGACACCTCCCCATCCTGGCAAGCTGGGGTCAGACTGGTACAAACCCCTTGGCCCTGCTGGTGCTGGAGAGCAGAGCTGGAGCAGCTGGTGGTTTTGGGTGCCGACCTCCGAGAGCGTGGGTCAGAGTGACCCACCATCATGCTCAGCTGGCTGCTGCAGTGGCACAGGGCTCTGTCTGCGTGCAGCCAAGCCCAGGGGACACCGCAGCCCCTCGTCCCCCAGCTGGAGGGCCGTGGGAGTCCGCACCTTCCCGGTTACACAAGCCCCGAGTCCCAGGCCGGGGGTCCCCCGGGCAGCACGTACCCCTCCGCCGGCCCCCGCTGCCCCTTAGCTGAGCTCGGCTGTGTTAATTTTTAACCCCAGCTGTCTCCCACATGGCGCACGCTGGGCGCGCTGGCCCCGCTTCCCGGGGACGTGCCGCAGGGACCGGCCACCCCTTCCTGGAAGGGGCTGGGGCGGGGGGGCGACGAGCCCCCGCTGCCCACGGGGTCACTGCATGGCCCCTGTCCCTCGTGGGAGCCCAGCNCGGGTGCGGGGCGGGCGTGAGGCCCCGGCCTTTGTGGCCGGGGGGGTCCGGGATGTCCCCCTGGCTCCAGTGCAAACGGCAGCGGCCGCTGCCCGGGAATGTCCTGGCAGGAGGGACCCGGGCCTCAAAGCAAACAGACGCCGCGCCGGCGGCTGCGAGAAGGGCAGGAAGCCGCTCTCGCTCTGCCCTCTCCCACCCAGGCTCAGTGAAACAAGGGGGGAGCGGGCTGTGGAGGGCCCCGGGGACTGGCAGCCATCCCCCAGCCTGCAGGAAGGACGCACAGCCAGACCCTCACCCGAACTGGCTCTCCTGGGGGCTGAGGAGCTGCTCACATCGTGCCAAGGGACACCACGGCCAGCCGGGTGTCCCAGCCTTGGCCAGGAGCAGGGAGAGCGGGCACAGGGGGTCTGTGCCGCAGGGGCGGGTGGGCTGTAGCCAGAGTCCCGCCTACGTGCCAGGCAGCAGGAGAACCACGAGGACACTCGAGCTGCAGCGTTTCCACCTCCGGGGACCCTGGCAGGCGTTGGGAATTTTTTTTTTTTTTTTTTTTTTTTTTTTTTTTTTGAGCCGGGGATTCGCCTGGAATTCAGACGCCCACGTGGTCCAAAATAGCCTGGCTCCAACATCCGGAGCGCCCTGCAAAAGCCATCTGCCTGCACAGGCAGGGCGGGCAGCCGCGGGGCTGGGGCACATCGGCACACTCCCATCCCATCCCATCCCTTCCCTTCCCTTCCCTTCCCGTGGCTCCTGCTGCCTGCGGCTTCTGCTTGGGGTCACCGAAGCGCTGCCCAAGCCGCACCGAGGACAGAGGGACAGGCAAGTGCTGTGGTGCATGGCCAGGCAGGGGACACTGGTCCTGGTCACATTAACACCGGGGTTTTCCCAGTGCCTGCAGATTTTTGGCTCACCCCAAGCTGCTGCTCAGCAGCCGGCTCTGCGAAGACACCAGTGACATGAAAACAGCCATTCTTTGACCAGAAAATGTTGCCCTTCAGATGGGAGCGGAAATGCAGAGCAAGCCTCCAGGCTCCAGGGGGGAATTATTCCTGCTCCACCCATGCCCTGCCACATTCATCCCCTGGCCAGCCCTGTGGTGTCATCTCAAGCTCACCCCCAGCCCCTGGTGGGACAGGATCCTTCAGCCCCAGCACCTGGGATGGGAGGACACCTGCCCAGTGTGGTCCCTCCTCCTGAGCCCTCACCACCAGGACAGCGGAGCCAGATGGGGCTTTCCAAACCTCTCCTGCCTGTCCTCACAAACAAGGAGACAGAAAGGTCAGAGCAACCCTGATTTTACAGACAGATGTGCCAGTTACATGATTTCCACTGGAAATATCAAGGTTACTTATGGCAAGAGGTAATTTGGGCACACTTGAGTCAGGAGCCATGGAGAAATGATGGTGAAAACCATGCTGGCCTCCTCCTGGCCACCGCGGCAGCCAGGTCACTGCCTCCTGCCCAGCACTCCGCCCCCATGCTCCTGCACCCAGGTGTTGCTCATACAGCCTCAGCAGGCAGCAGGGATTTGGGATCCTGAGGAGGATGGTGAGTGTCACCTGAGCATGTCTGTGTTTTGTGGAGGGCCATGGAGAAGCCTGGAATGTGTAGCATAAAATCTGGCCACGGCTGTACGTGGGCCAGCAGCCAGCAGTGCCTGTGGGCACAGGAGGANGTCACTGCCTCCTGCCCAGCACTCCGCCCCCATGCTCCTGCACCCAGGTGTTGCTCATACAGCCTCAGCAGGCAGCAGGGATTTGGGATCCTGAGGAGGATGGTGAGTGTCACCTGAGCATGTCTGTGTTTTGTGGAGGGCCATGGAGAAGCCTGGAATGTGTAGCATAAAATCTGGCCCATAGAATCTGTATGTGGGCCAGCAGCCAGAGGTGCCTGTGGGCACAGGAGGGGGAAGCGATGTCCTGTCACCTCCCATGGTCATGAGGCCTCTGAGAACAAGCACGTGGTTGGTCCCTCCCCTGTGAGATCCCACCTGGATGCATTTCCCACCATTCCACATCCCCTCTTCCCATCAACGCCGCTGCAGCTGAGCCTTGACCAAGACATTGTGGAGGTGAACCATGCTCACCTTTTCCTGCAGAAAGGACTTTGGCATTGGAACAGGGGGGCCAGGGCAGTGGTGGAGTCGCCATCCCTGGAAGTGTTAAAAGACGTGGATGTGGCACTTGGGGACGCGGTGAACAGAGTGGTGTTGGGGTAGTGGTAGGACTTGGTGTTCTTAGAGGGCTTTTCCAGCCTGCATGATTCTGTGACTGTGACTCTCAAAGGCTGCCTCCTCTGTTCGGGCTGGTCTCCTTTGCCCAGCTCCACCATCCTGAGAAGAAATCAGCCCCTGACTCCCACACGCTGGAGCAGCACCCAGAGCCCACCCCCCTTCCCTCTGCCCATAACAGACATCAGCAGCAACACGTGATCGATGCCATGGAGGGGGTGGACAGGCCTGGCTCTGTGGGAATAAGCTGTCCCCCCTCGGTCTCCTAAACACCGTCCACCGTGTCAGCCCTGCACTGATGTGCAGCATCCAATGCACTGTGACATGTCAAAAGGACCAGTTGTGTTCCGGCCACTCTTCCTCCTGTTAGGAAGCTTTGGGGCTGAGCGACAACTGGATGTTTCTCACATCACACCTGTAACCACCTAAAATATCCAAAATCTCTGTCCTCACTTTATCGTCAAGGGACCCTTCAACACCAGAGTTCAGCTACAAGGGCAGGACCCAGTTCTTGCGTGAGCTGAGGTGTGCAAGGGTCCCCATCGAGGTCGTCTGGGAGACACCCTGTGCAGCCAGCTGAAGAGCAGGAGCACAGGGCTGCACTCACCCACTGCTCCTTCTCCACATCAGAGAAGCCACCTCTTCCCCAGGAAGCCCTCTGGGATCTGGCTGGGAGCATGGGTCCTTACTGGGGACCGACCAGCAGCCCCTCCCCCTGCCCCGTCCCACCCACCTGCTCTCCTTCGCTGAAAGCTTCCCTGCACTCCCCATGCTCTGGGGATACTTCCCCAGCTCCCCAGGGACGTCTGGCATCGAAAGAACTGGCGTGTGGAGAAGAGCTAGGCCTGAAGCTCCGACGTGTAGCTCCATTCCTTCCGGGGCAAACACAACCCAAGAAATCGCGGCAAAGAGCCAGCCTGGAGTTGGATGGGAACAGACCACCATCTCCTTACCTAGGAAGACCAACCGGACTTGTCAAGAGGAAAGAAATTCATCTACATCTCACACATATGGTCTCATCCTAATGGATATGTATGAGCATAAGGGAAGAAGAATAACCTTCTGGTTAGGCTAAGGGCTTGGCAGTTGAGATTTCGCGATGCTATTCTCAGCGCTGTCCACACCTTGCTCCGAAGCCTTAGAAAACTCTTTATCCATCCTCAGGCCTCACGTTTCCATCTGGAAACGGGGCCGATACCTATTTTGTGCTCGTCGCAAAGGAGAGAGGAGGGACGCTTGGGATGCATCTCCCTCCTCAAGCGGCTCTTGTTTTGAGTTAAGGAGAGCAGGCAGGAGAGACAGGAAGAATGAAGAGCCACGAGGCATCTCTGGGAAAGCT
This sequence comes from Dryoscopus gambensis, assembly GCA_013389985.1. Taxonomy (NCBI): domain Eukaryota; kingdom Metazoa; phylum Chordata; class Aves; order Passeriformes; family Malaconotidae; genus Dryoscopus; species Dryoscopus gambensis. The sequence goes on along the minus strand of WEIT01042003.1, from coordinate 9,314 downwards.
CCAGCGCTGCTTAAGGCTGCCTGGAAAACTCAAACTTCAGTGGAAAGAAGGAAAACGGTCTTTTCCCAGCACTCTGGGGCAGCACAGCTCATCACCTCGGATAACCCAGAGCAAACCGGAGCTATCAGAGCATGTTTTCATCCTAGTGACCCAGCCCAGACGCTTCCTGGGCTTGACATCTTCCAGGAGGGACACATGGATGTGCACTGCCTGAGCTGAAGGAACTGCCCAGAAGCCCCTGCCAGCCAGGCAGGAGACAATGGCCTGTGGTGGGAAGATGCTACTTGTCAGCAAACCTGCTCGAGGAGGATGGTGCTCAGCACTGGGACTGACAGTGGCCAGTGGCCTTGCCTGAGGGACTCCAGGGGATGAGATGCTCCATGGAAGAAGGTGCCCCAGGAGCCTTGAGATGCTCCAGGAGATGAGGTACCCTAGGTGACCCCAAGGGATGAGGTGCTCCACATCTCTAAGCCCTGAGATGCTCCACAGGATGAGGTGCTCCAAGTGCCCTGAAGTGGCCCAGAGGCCGAGACACTCCGTGTGCCCCAGGATGCTTCAGGGGCCCACAGCACTCGGCCAGGCTGGAACCGGGAGATGTCACCACCTTTCCAGAGGTGGGCAAGGTGTCTCCCCACCAATTCCCCACTGCTGGAAATCTCGGTATCTGTGCCCATACTGCGCAGAATCACCCACCTCCGGCCCAGCATGGGATCCCCACCACTGCCCCTGCCCCAGCTTTCCCAGCCCCATGATCACCACAGATCCGTGGGAGAACCAAGGATGTCCCCGTTCATCCCGCCTCCTCCAGCTCCCCTGATCCAGCACTGGCTGGGACCCTGTTCCCTGGATGGACGCCAGCGCGGGTTCCCTCCTCCATCTCCTCCTCCTCCTTCTGCAGGGCATTTCTGCAGGAGCCCCAGCCCTGCAAGGAGAACACAGAGCAGCCAGAGCAGCTGTAAATCCTTCCCTGCAGCCCAGGGCTCTGCCAAGCTCTCCCTTCCACCCAAATTTATGGAAAAGCAGGTCCCTGCCAGCGACGCACAGCACAATTGTGAGGTGGAACAGGCAGTGCTCGCCAGCTGCAGCAAGGACTCCTGCAGCCTTTCTCTTCCTCTTCCTCAGGCTGTCACCCTCGGCGGCCTGGGGACAGGCACATCCCTGCACAGAAAAAGCAGGCCCAGCGCAGTTTGCCTCCCCCCCGCATCGCACTCCCCAACCCGAGCCCCCTTGGGGCACCCCAGACCTCGGGTAGGAGCATGAGACCCTCTATGGACAGGCACAGCCGAGCCCAAACACCCCCTGGTGCCACCCCTTCCCCCTTATGCCCCTCAGTGCTGGCTGGGGCGTGGGCCCAGACATAGATGGGAGAGGATTAAGGGCTCATGGAGGGAGACAAGAGCCAGAAGCTGAGCATCGCTGCAGATTTTTTCCTGGTAGCAAAGGTCAGCCACGTGCCAGCCCCTTCCTGCGCTGTCACGGCAGAGGTAGCGCTGACAGTAGACCCGAGTATTTGCATTTCCTGATGGCTGCGTGCTGAAATTTGCAGTTTTAATGGTGCATTAATGCTGGCTCCTGCATTTCATTACTTCTGAGAGTGAGAAAAGGCACAGAGTGAAAACAGAAATTCCCCTCAATTCGGCCAGGCCAACCTGGCCACCGAGTGCTGGTTCCTGCCAGCCACCCGTGCACACAGCTGCGAGCCGGGCCCAGCCGTGACACACGGCCACAGAAACCCCAACAAAAACCACCTTTCTTTCACTTATCCTTAACCATGGGGTGCCCCTTCCCAGGTGCAGAGGTGATCAGAACCCACCCCGCCACGAACCCGGGTGGGCTGCCCAGGAGCCCCCCACAAAGACAGGGGTGCTTTGGAGAGGTGACTTCGTGGCCACTTTCCTGTTTCATGTCCTGTCTGCACAGGTCAGGGAATTCAATCTACTTTTTGCCCAAATCAGACTTGGCTGCTGTTTCTTTACTGCAGCCTGGACACAAATTTCTGGGCCTGAGCTTAAGCATAAAGCGCTTGGAAACCTGGCCTGGAAGCACAGGGAAGAGGGGAGCCAAGACTTGCACAGGCGAGCCAGAGGGAGCACACACGGTGTGAGCACCAGTGCTGGGAGTGTCTGAAAGGAGGGATCAGGCAGGAGGGAACCTCTGAGATGCTCATCATGGGCCAAAGCAAGGCTTGCTGCTGGCTACACTCCATGCAATGGGCTTTTTGGGATGAGTGCTGGGGTGTCCAGCACACCAGTGACCAGCACCCTCTGTGTCCCCCAGGCTCTTATTCAGTTCTGGGCCACTCGTGACAACAAAGACATGGAGGGGTTGGAGCATGTCCAGGGAAGGGAACAGAGCTGGCGAAAGGTCTGGAGCACAAGATGAAGAGCAGCTGAGGGAACTGGGGGGCTCAGCCTGGAGAAAAGGAGGCTCAGGGGGGACCTTCTCCCTCTCCATAACTCCCTGACAGGAGGGTGCAGCCACGTGGGGGTCAGGCTCTGCTCCCTGGCAATAAGACGAGAGGAAATGGCCTCAAGTTGTGTCAGGGGCGGTTTAGATTGGATATTCAGGAAAAATTCTTCACAGAAGGGGTGGCCGGGCATTGGAACAGGCTGCCCAGGGATGTGGTAGAATCACTGTCCCTGGAAATGTTCAAAAGCCATGTGGATGTGGCACTTGGGGACGTGGGTTAGTGGTGGTCTTGTCAGTGCTGGGTGGTTGGTTGGACTCAGTGATCTTAGAGGACTTTTCCAACCTTAATGAGTCCATGACTCCCTGTGTTGAAGCCTGATCCAAGGGCACGGGGATGAAGTCAGATATCCCAGGGCACATGGAGCACCCAGGCAGCATCATGGCATCTCCCGTGGCCTCCAGACCTGCAAACCACTGTGTCCCTGAGGTCCACCATCAGAAGGGTGAGGTGCCTGTCCGTCCTCTCCTGTGTCTGAGACCTGCAAAGGCCCCAGCCATCAGCACTGGGCAAGAGTGGGGGACTAGGCTGAGTGAACGCGACTCCCCAGTCCCCAAAACCCAATCCCCCCCACAGGCTCTCCAGACCCTCCACAACCCAGTGTGGAAGTGACCCCATCAACTCCGTCCCCCAGGCCAGAGAGGACTTTCACCATCCCCATGGCTTTGGGGGTGCATCAATGAGGAGTCCCTTCCTGCATCCATTTCTGCACCATTGGGTCACTTTCCCGATGTCCAGCCTGGAATCCCTGCTTGCTTTTCCAAACCTGGTTTCCATCTGCTCGGCCATCCTGCAGCTGGGTTTCGGCAGCGCCCCACTGCCCAGGCGGGCCTGCCCTGCCTTTCCTGGCCATAAAACCAACAGGGCAGTGGAAATATTTCGGAAACACCTTTTACAGTTCTCTCAGCAGGGCTGCAGTTAACCCCTAAAGGGGCTGGCTGCCATCAGGAAAAGCAATTTCATTCCAGCCAAATTATTTCACAGGAAAAGGCTGATTTTGGTGCCATTTTTAACGCTGATGACTTCAGCATCGTCCCCTCGGACTCTGCCACCTTTTCCTGTTCTCATGTTCTGCAGTGACCTGGAGCTCTGGCATTCTCCGGATCAAACGTTTTCCCTCGCTCCACATCCAGCAGATTCAGTTCCTTGGGGTGTCTCTGCTGAACTGCCCTGGTCTGTGGGGCTGTGGTGCTGCTCCATCGCGGCTCAAGTTCGGGATCGCTGCTGAAACCCAGCCCCTGCAGCCGCCCTCCGGCTATTTTCAAAGGCACCTACAGAGCATTAGGTCACAGAGACTGAAATAGCAGATTCCGGTCCAAATCAGGGTGATGAGCACATTTTGTCCAGCCCTTGCCCAGGTCCCAAGCATCCAAGCTTCCCCCAGCCCAGAGCCCTGTCACAGCTCAAGTGGGAGCACCCCGTGGGTGCCAGGGCCACACGGCCGTGGGGCAGCTCGTGGAACCTCTCGCTTTCAAGACCACTTCTATCCCAGTTCAGACCCACCTGAAAAATCCAGCACCTGGCCAGGATGAGACCCTCCACAGCCTACTGGGGACCTCCACTGGTGTCCAGGCACAGCGGGACAGGAGGACACAATCCTCCGAAAGGCAGTTCGGGGTTCGGACACCCCTGGGATCCTTTTTCTCTGCACAAACCACACAGATGATACCTGAGAGGGGTGAAGTTGATAAGCTCAGCCCATCAGAGCTCCTCGTGCTGACCTCCAGCACGTCCCAGCCCCCTCGGCCGCTCCTGGAGACGGCAGCGCCAGGACGTGACATTCCCTCTGTTTCATCTTCACACATGGGCAGTTCTCAACAAGCAGCAAAGGCCAAACTCCTTCACCACCTGGCACATAAGCTGGGGTAGGGAGAAAGCCAGGCTGAGAGTGCACGTGTCCCACAGGCACCCAGGAAAAGTCACACCTGGGCCCCAGGAACCAGCTTGAGCCCACCAGCAAGGTCCCAGGAAGGGACAATCACTGACCAGAGGTGGAAGCCAGGTTCCTTCAAGCAGTGCCTTGGCTGTGGCTCCCAGGGCAGCCAGGTCCTCATCCCAGGAGTGGTGCTTTGGTGCTGCTTTGGCTACTGCACACTCCTGGGCTGGTCTGGGGAGGGGCACAGGGACTGGCAGGAGCTCCACAGAGATCTCACTGGAGACACTCACTCCAGCTCCTGGATCATCTCAAATATCCATCTCCAACACGGTCCTGAGGAGGACACCATGGAACTACCAAATGGTTTGGGTAGGAAGAGACTTTAAAGGTCCTCCAGTTCCACAGGCAAGGAACCTTCCACTAGAACAAGTTTCTGATGGTTTTGCTCCCATCCAGCCTGGCCTTGGCTACTTCCAGGATGGGGCAGCCACAGCTTCTCTGGGCAACCTGTGCCAGGGCTTCACCACCCTCACAGGGAGGAATTTCTTCCTAATATTCATTCTAAAGCTCTCGTCTTTTAGTTTATAACTCTTCCCCCTTGTCCTTTCATCACCTCTGTCCCCTGCTCCCCCAGCCTGGACCATCTCCCCATGCTCCAGTTGGTGCCCTGGGATCCTTTCCACCAACGGCTCCCTCCTTCCTGAGGGCTCAGCATCCTCAACGGGTGCTTCAAAGGCAATCAAAAATTGCTATTTTTTGCCTCTGGGAGAATTCAGCAGCAATTCAGAGAAGAGCCTGGGATTTGGGCCATCTGCATCCTGTCACACATGGCTTGACTGAGTCCCTAAATCTTCCTGTGCCTCAGTTTCCCACCTTTATATAGCAGAGAGGCCATTCCTTGGGTTGTCCCACTCTTTATCCTCCCTCTGGAAACCCTCGGGGTCAGAGGCTGCCTCTTGCTGTGGGGACTGGCTGCATCCTGGCTGCAGAAATGAAATTTTTGGGTATCCCGCTGCAGCTGAGGGATCTGTCTGCAGTTGGGACGCTCCTGCCCTCACGCAGAGTGAGGGCTGGGCTCCCCTCTTTCAATTCCTTGGCACAGCAGTTTGCTTTCCCCTTTTAAAAGTGCAGACTGTGGGTTTGGAGCAGCTGAGGGGTTGCCTGAATGCCCTGATTTCGGAAGGAGCTCAGTGAGGCCAGGAATGGAGCAGGTGCTCTCTGGAGCTCAGGGGGGCGGAGGAGAGAAGGCACCACCAGCCAGGCTGGGGCTGCAGGGGTGGCAGGTGTCTGGAGGGACTGGTGGCCTTAGGAGAGGTGGGCTCAGCATCCCAGACACTCCTGGAAGCAGGAGGGGTTTGCAGGTACTGAGTCACTTCAGCCCTTAAAAAACCCAACAGGATTTCCCTCACTGCCCATGCAAACAGCAGGGCCAGAGGGTGTGAGAAGCCTCCAGAGCCCTCACAAGCACTGCTTCCAGTTGCATTTCCCTCCCTTTCCTCTCCAGTCTCACTGAAAATCATCTTCTCCACCTCCTTCTTGGCCCCTCCAGAGCCCACATGGAGTCCAGAGCCAGGGTCTCCACGAGAGCCCTGCGGCAAGGGCAGAGCAAGGGGATGGGTGCCCGGGGTTCGTGAGCTCAGGGACTGCCTCCACTCAGCTTCCCGAGGGACACCAGACAGGCAGCGCCCAAGAAGGCAGCTCCGTCCCTTCCCCTGCACCCACACAAGGCAAGGGGAGGTGCTGGGGCTCAGGATGGCAGTCAGCAACCCCCATCCAGGGAAGGATGCCCAAATGAACAGCGTGGAGTTTGCACTCCATGCCCAGGCTCACCACTGGCTCCAGGCTCAGGAGCCCTGGGCCCACTGGACCTCATTTCACCTCCCCCAAAATCTGCCACCCTGCCCACTTTGGAAAGGGCAGAGGTCTCAACTCCAGCTGAGGCCGAGGAAGGTTCGGTGTGTCCTGATGGGATGTGTCAGGGAAGATGGGAAACCACCTGCCTTCTCTGAAACGGGGAGCAAAGCAGGGAACCGCCTCCTGAATGTGGTGAGTCCCAGATCTCACTGCCCATCACTGGTGGTCTGAGGCCTGGAGCCCCACAGGGAGGGGTCAGCAGGCTCCCATGGCAAGGGGCTGGCCTGCAGCAGAGCCGTCCTTTCCCAGAGCCCATCTCGCAGGGCACCAGTGGCCTGTCCCCACCATGGGGACACCCCAGCTGCGCGGGGGCAGGCAGAGGCAGAGCGCCCTGTCCCCCGTGGAACAGGGATGGAGGAACCGGCAGAGTTGCCATGGAGATTTTCTCCCTAGCAGATGCTCTGGGCAGGTGCAAGAAGAGGCTCTGCCCCCCTCGCTGTGCGGCACAATGCCAGCCGGATCCTGCAGAAACAGGAAGCCTCTGCAACCGCCCACTGCCAGCCCAACGGCCACGCCACCACTGCCACCACTGCCACCACTGCCACCACCACCACTGCCACCACCACCACTGCTACCATCGCCACCACCGCCACCGGCCTCACCGCCCGTGTCCGTGCGGGGAAACTGAGTCGCCTCCCAAAGCCACCCTGAGCTCCTGGCTTCACCTCCCCCAGCCCCAGCGTGTGTGGCAATGGCATGTCTGGGTTGTTTCCAGCCACCCCTGGGACCCTCCAGCGCCTCTCCCTGCCTGCTCTGGCTGTTGCCCATTGCCTCCTTGCTGAGCAGACTGGTCCAACACAGCATTACCCAAAATATCATCCTTAGGACCCTCACGCTGCCAGGGCGCTGGCACGGTGTGCATGGACAGTGAGCACAGGCCAGCCTCCCCTGCCTGTCCCAGGACTGGAGGGGCACTGCTGGCTCTGAGGAGTGGCACAGGGCATCCATGAGATGAGTGGTGCCAGCCCAAGGTTGTGCTGGTAGGGACAGACACTCCATAGCTCTCAACCCATCCTAGAGCACCCAGCCCTCCACCTTTCCTGCTGCTCCCAACACTTCTCCTTCCTCTGGTCCCTCCAACTACTCATAGAATCATGGAATATCCAGAGCTGGAAGGAACCCACAAGGACCATCGAGTTCAGCTCCTGGCCCTGTACAGAACACTGCAGCAATCCCACCATGAGCCTGAGAATGTTATCTCGCTGCTCTTTAAAACCACGACCTGAAGTTCCCAATGCCACAGCATTAGACACCTAAAAATCCCCTTTCCCTGGGTTTTCCACAAATCCTTCAAAAACCACATCATCAGTACTGTCTTAAAACCCAGCCAGAGCGTGGCTCCTCCGGCAGGTCCTTCCTTAGGAGCAGATTTCACCCAGGTTCTGGCCAGCCTTGTTTTCCACTCGGTGCGCTGCCGGTTGCGAAGCGGTTGAGGCAGCAGTGGGAGGGTTCCGGGAGCGACACCCACACAATCAAAAGCTGCTCTATCCAGCGGGGCCGAGCGTTTCCGTGGTAAGCAGAGCCGCCGGGTTGTGTACCTAGCGCAGGGGCTGCATTTCAAAACACGCCGGGGTCACTCTCCTGCTTGTGCAGAGAGCCCAGCAGCGGATAATGGAGGCAGTGTTTGGGCACATTTCGGCACTGTCGCGGAAATAACACGAGCCCTCTCTCCTCCTGCAGCTGCACGGCCACCACGGCACCCTCCCACGGGCACCTGGGGGGACCACAGGCCTGGCCATGCTGGGATAAAGCCAAAAAAAGCCCCTAGCTCCATGGATTGCTCCTCTTCCCAAAAACCCAAAGGCATTGCGGGTGGTGGGATTCTGCTGGGGTTCCTGGCAGCCCAGGGCTGGCAGACCTCTTGCTGCTGCACTTGGTTAACCGTGGCAGTGAGTGGCACTTGCACCCTTAGGGTGTCAGGGCGGCAGTGCTGGGTGGGCGCCCCTCAGGGCTCCCAAAGGGGCTGCAGTGTCGGTGTCCGGGAGGCACACGTGCCCCTTCCCAGGGAGCAAATGTGAAGGGCAGCAGGGGTACCTGGTGCCATGCTGGGCGCTCTTGGGGGTGCTGGGGTGGGTGCAGTGTGGTAGCAGTGGTGTGGGATGTTGGGTGTTGGTGCCGGGCAGTGCTGTGGGACGGGACAGCCTGGCACAGTCCCTGCCGCAGTGCAGCACCCGCGCCCCGCGTGGCACTGCCCAGTTTGGTGCTGCTGTGGTGCTGACTGACACTGCGCCTGCTTCCGCACCTCATTCAGTGCCTGGTGTGGCAATACCCAACTGGGTGCAGCCCCGGTGCTGCCCAGAACGGTGCCCAGTGTGATTTTGTGCCCGGTTCAGTGTCTGCTTCAGTGTCATCATAGCTCTGCCTGATGTGGTGCCTGGTTTGGCGCCCAGGCCAGCACTGCCTGCTGCAGTGCCTGGTTCTTTGCCCAGTTTGGTGTCTGGTTTGGTGCGTGGTGCAGTACCCAGTGCAGCAGTTTCCAGTCAGTGCCCACTACAGCATGGCTCAGCCTGGTGCCCAGTGCTTGGCCTGGTTTGGTACCCAGTTCTGTGCTCACTGCAGCAGTGCCTGGCACAGTGCCCAGTTCTGTGCCTGGTTCCATGCCCAGGTGTTTGCCCAGTCCAGTGCCCACTTCAGTGCCCAGCCCGCCCCCTGGTTCACTGCCTGGTTCTGAGCGTGGTTCCGTATCTGCTCCAGTGTCTGGTTGTTTGCCCAGTCTGGTACCTGGCTCAGTGCCAGTTCAGTGCACGATTGTTTGCCTTGCCTGGTACCTGGTTGTTTGTCCCATTGCTTTCCCAGTCCATTGCTTGGTTGTTTGCCTGGTCTGGTTCCCAGTCCAGTGCCCGGTCTGGTGCCCAGCTGTTTGCCCAGTCCAGTTCTGTCTGGTGCCCTGCTTAGTGCCCAGCTGTTCACCCAGTCCAGTTCTCAGTCTGGTGCCCTGCTCAGTGCCCAGCTGTTTGCCCAGTCTGATGCTGTGCTCAGGACCTGGTCCGGTGCCCGGCTGTTTGCCCGAGCAGTGCCCGCTCCGGTGCCCTGCCCAGTGCCCGGCTGCTTGCCCCG
>WEIT01042002.1:85908-97104 GCA_013389985.1 Dryoscopus gambensis | reverse complement strand
GGGGGGATGCACAGATCTGGGGAATGCACAGATCCGGGGGGATTCACAAATCCATGGGGACGCGCACCGGACAGGCACCTGTGACCCCAAGCACCCCCTGAGGGGTGCGGGCAGCCCCTTAGGCCAGGCTCAGCCCCTCAGGCCGGGCTCAGCCCCTCTGTCCCAGCCCGGATCCCCCCGGGCTGTGCCGCGAGCGGAGCAGCTCCAGTTCAGTGCCCGCGCCGACATTCCCGATCCGTTCCCAGATCCCATCCTGCCCTAATCCCGCCCCAACCCAGACCCGCAGCTCCGGCTCCCATCCTGCCCCACTCCCACTCCNGCCCCCAAGCCCCCCCGGAGGGGTGCGGGCAGCCCCTCAGGCCGGGCTCAGCCCCTCAGGCCGGGCTCAGCCCCTCTGTCCCAGCCCGGATCCCCCCGGGCTGTGCCGCGAGCGGAGCAGCTCCAGTTCAGTGCCCGCGCCGACATTCCCGATCCGTTCCCAGATCCCATCCTGCCCTAATCCCGCCCCAACCCAGACCCGCAGCTCCGGCTCCCATCCTGCCCCACTCCCACTCCAAACCCCGGATCCTGCCCCAGCCCCAGCCCCCTGAGGTTCCCGGGCTCTCTCGGCTGCTCCCGCTCCCAGAATTCGGCTCCTGGATGCCCATTCCCGGCTGCTGCTCCAGGCTCTGCCCCCTGGATTCCCTTTTTTTAGGGAGCTGCCCCCAACCCACTCCAGGTCCCTTTAACCTTCCCCCATTCCAGGGACTCCCCTCAAGGCCCCTCTCCAAAGTCTGTAGAATTTATTATCCTTGAACAGTAAAAAAGGGAATAATTCCAGGGGATGGGAGGACCTGGGGCCAGGAGTAACAGTCAGTCCAAAAACTGGGAATTACGGACAGGGAAGGACACCCGGAGGAGCCTTTTGGGACACACAGAGGGAGTTTTGGGTCAGAGAGAGGAAAGTTCAGGACACAGAGGAGAGTTTGGGACACATGAGGAAAGTTTGGGACAGAGACAGGAAAGTCTGGGACACAGAGGTTCACAGTGAGACGCAGGAACTTCACTGCCCACTCCCAGGGAAGAGGTGCTGGATCCCAGCTGGAAGCGCCGGGAGGGCCGAGCTGCTCCCTCTGTCCAGGCAGGACACCCCAGCCCGACTTCCAGGGCTGCCCGAGGCGCGGGAGCAGCGGGATTTCGGGACTTTGGGATGTCTCAGCAGAGGAGAAGTGCCCGTCCCTGCCGCAGCCCGGAGTGAGCCCTGCCCGGCCGAACGCCCGAGCTGCAGCCCGGGGTGGTCCCGGGCCCGGGATCAGTCCCCCTGTCTCACCAGGATATCCGACAGGTCCTCCGTGCTCTGCAGCCTCAGGTTCTGGGAATGGGAAGGAAAAGCTGAGTTGGGCAGAGCCAGGAGGATAAATCCCCTGGGATGAGAGCTCGGATCAAGCCCGGCCCCTCCTGCCACCGTCTGGGGGCTCTTCTCCCAGGAACACGGGACAGCAGCGGGATTTTCCCCGTGGAAAGGGAAATTTTCCATGGAAACCCCCATGGAAAAGGCTGGAAGGGACTGCCCAGGGGGGCTTGGAGTCGCCATCCCCAGAGGTGCCCGAGGAGTTCCTGGCTGTGGCACTCGGCGCCAAGGGGGGACCGGGCACAGCTCGGACTCGGGAACATGGGAGAACTTTTCCAGCCCCAGGGATCCCGGGATCCTGCTCCGTTCTCCAGAGCCTGGAATGCTCACAGTGCTGGGACAGCCCCAAGGATGGGGAGGCACAGCTGGGAATGCTCCAGGCGCTGCTGTTCCCTTCCCTGAGCTGTATTGCATGGAATATCCGGGATTGGTTGGAATGCCCTGCCTCAGGCAGGAGCTGGGAATGCTCCAGGCACCACTGTTCCCACCCCCAGAGCTGTATCCCATGGAATATCCAGGATTGGTGGGAATGCCCTGCCTCGGGTGGGGCGCTCCAGGTGCTGCTGTTCCCACCCCCTGGGGCTGTATCCCATGGAATATCCTGGGATTGGTGGGAATGTCTCCCTGCTCTCACCTTCTCGTTGGCCAGGTGCAGCAGGCACACGAAGGCCAGGGGCACGGACAGGTTGGTGGCCATGGCAGGGGGGAGCCTGTGGAAAAGCGGGATCGGGATCAGAGCCCCGGGAATCCCGGAGCAGAGCTCAGCCCCTCCCCAGCTCTGCCGAGGATCTGTCAGGCTGGATTCGAGCGCGGCTTCCCCAGGAATGCCCGCAGGGATTTGGGATTTTCCCCGGCCCAGCCCCATCCCGAACCTGCGGAGCAGCTCCTTGGTGAGGTCACTCAGCACCTTCTCTCCGGCCACCACCGCCGCGTCCGGCCCTTCCCCGGCTTCTCCCCCCTGCTCGGGAAAATCCAGGCGCTGCGGAGCCCGGCCCTGCTCCCCGGCGCTCCGAGGAAAACCTCGGCCCGTCCTCACCGGGCGGCCACAAATTCCCCGCGGGAATTTCCCTTCCCGAGGGTCCCGCCTCACCTCTCCCCCCGCCAGCAGCTCCCACATGTTCCTCTTCAGCCTCCTCATGTCCATCCTGCGGGCGCTCCGCGCGTACTGCACGGCGATCCTGTTGATCTGAGGGGCGGGAAGAACCCGGCAGCACCGGGAGCACCAGCACAATGGTCACCGGCATTCCCAATCCTCCGTGGGAAGGACAGCGAGTGCTGCCTCTGCCACGCCCCAGTGTTTAACTCGGGAATTGGGGAATTGTTCCTGTGGGAATGGGGATCCAGCGGCACCGGGGCAGCTCCCGGGATTTTTAACCCTGGAGGTGCTCAGAGGATTTTGCTCCAGCCCTGCCCAGGGAGTTCCCAGTGCCAGGGAGGAATTCCCAGAGCCAGGGAGGAATTCCCAGTGCCAGGGAGGAGCTTCCAGCCCAGTGGGCAGTTCCCAGTCCCAGTGAACCCCTCACAGTTCCAATGAAAAATTCCCAGCCCAGCAGCTTCCAGGCCCAGGGAGGAATTCCCAGTGCCAGGGAGGAGCTTTCAGCCCAGTGGGCCGTTCCCAGTCCCAGTGAGCCCCTCCCAGTGCCAAGGAGCAGCTCCCAGTGCCAGGGAGGAATTCCCAGTCCCAGGGAGGAGCTTCCAGCCCAGTGGGCAGTTCCCAGTCCCAGTGAACCCCTAACAGCTCCAATGAGCAATTCCCGGCCCAGCAGCTTCCAGGCCCAGGGAGGAATTCCCAGTCCCAGTGAGGAACTCCCAGTTCCAATGAGCAGCTCCCAGTCCCAGTCCCAGTCCCAGTCCCAGTCCCAGTCCCAGTCCCAGTCCCGGACCTTCTGGGGCTCGGTGACGAGGTTCAGCTCCCCGTAGGTGGTGATGTCCCCGTCGCTGCCGATCCCGTTGACAACCCCATTGGTGCCGGAGCGCTCCGGAGCCTCGGGATGAGCGGTGAGGTTGAATTCCCCGGCTTCACCCTGGAATTCCGCGGGGTCGGGGTCGTCGTCGCTGTCGGGGTCCTGGGAGGGGACACGGAGGGGACACCCAGGGTCAGCTGGGAGGAGCCAGAGGCAGCAGGAGCCGCTCCGGAGGGTGGCAATTGCTACCCAGCTTCCCATGGGATTGGGGTTATCCCCATGGAACTGGGGTTATCCCCATGGAACTTGGGTTATCTCCATTGGTTTGGGGCTCATCCCCACAGAACTGTGGCCAATCCCCACGGAATTTGAGTTATCCCTACGGAACTGGGGCTTTTCCCTGTGGAATCGGGGTTATCCCCGTGGGATTGGGGCTCACCCAGCCCCTCCCCGCTGGCCAAGGCTGAACCCCAGGCAGGTGCAGGGAGCTGCTCCAAAGCTTTTCCTTCCCTGGGAGTGTCCCAGGCCAGGCTGGAGCAGCCTGGGACAGTGGGAGCCGTCCCTGCCCATGGAAAGGGCGGGATGAGGTGGGGTTTAAGGTCCCTTCCATTCCAACCCGGGATTCTGGGATCCAGGGACAAACAGGGATCCCCCCAGGGCTCTCCTGCCACTGCGGGACCAGCAGGATTTGTCCCAGTCCCACCTGGAGGCAGCAGGGAAGGGAAGCTCCGACTCTGACTGGAGCCAGGAGGAGCTGAGGGGAGGGATGGAATTTCCTCCTCCTTTAGGGCATGGAAAAGGCTGGGACGGAATTCCTGGCAAACCCATCCCCGGGAATGTGCCAGGCCAGGCGGGGTGGGGTTTGGAGCAGCCTGGATGCCAGCAGGGCGTGCAGACCCCGCAGCCTCGGGAGGAGCTGCAGCTCCCATTCTTCCCTCGGGAATTCTCCGGATGCGGATTCGGAATTCCCACGTTATTCCCAGCACGGATCACACACAGGGAGAAGGATCAGAGGGACAAACCCCTCCTGGCTTTACCTGCAGCGCGGGGCAGAAGTTTTGGGTGTCGCCGGGGTTGTTGTAGTCGTAGTCCCCAATTCCAGCCTCGCTATCCAAGGCCCCCGCCGGCTCCGGGCTCCGGCCGAGCTGTGGGACAGGGCAGGGAAAAGATTCCAAAATATTCCTGGGAAAAGGCTGGGCCTTGTTCCCTCATCCCCTTTTCTCCCCTCCCGGGATGCTCGGTGGTGCCACCGGCCCTGAGGAACATCCCGGAACACTCCTGGAGTTTGGAGAGGTGGGAGCCCTGGAATGATCCCCTGGAATGATCCCCCGGAATTCCTTCAGGGAAGGCTCTCTCACCTTGACCACGGCTTTGAGGAAGAGCTGCACCAAGTTCTCGGGGTCGTAGTGGAAGACTGCGGGGAGCGTGGTGCTCCTGACGTTCTGGCTCTCCAGGATGGACTTGGCCAGAGTTGTGGATGCCTGGGAACGGGACCAGACAGCTCCATGGAAAAACAGGAAGCTCCATCAGCTTTCCATGGAAAAATAATGAGTGCTTGGAATTTGTCTGGAAAGGGGCAGGGTCTGAGGTGGATCCAGTCAGGACACCCAGCTGGACCTGCCAAAATCCAGGGAATTCAGGGCCGGTGTGGGAACAGGGAGAGCGGGAGGGGGCAGGGGCTCTGCAGCACCTTGGTCTTACGGAAATGGGGCTCGAAGTCAACGTCGTCCTCGAAATCCAGCTCAAAAACCTTCCTGGGATTCCTCCGCCGGGATTCCCTCTCGGAGCCGGAGTCCGCTGGGGGAGGGGAAATGGGAGGGAGGGAATGGGGGAAAAAGGAAAGGAGAGGGGAAAGGAGAGGGGAAAGGAGAGGGGAAAGGAGAGGGGAAAGGAGAGGGGAAAGGAGAGGGGAAAGGAGAGGGGAAAGGAGAGGGGAAAGGAAGGAGCTGTCACTGCCTCGGGCCAGAGCAAGCATGGGCAGCTGATTCCCAACCGGAGCATCTGCTCCAGGCAAAGGGGTTTCCCCGCCTTTTTCTGGGAAAGCAGCCGGGGCCGGCCTCAGCTCCATGGCTTAAAGGAATCCCTGGCTTTTTGTGGGAGCAGAAACTCTGATGGTGTGAGGGTGAAGGTGTTCAGGAGGAATATTGGGAAGGAATTCCTCCCTGGGAGAGTGGGCAGGGGCTGGGAGGGAATTCCCAGAGGAGCTGTGGCTGCCCCATCCCAGCCCAGCCATTCCATGATTCCCTCCCTGTTCCATGGTTCCCTTCCTCTGGAGCGGAGCAGGAGCTGTGGGAGGTGTCCCTGGCCATGGGTGGGCTGTGAGTCCTTCCCAAACTCAGGAACTGCACAGTTCCCTCCCCATCCCAGGATTCCCGGCCCATCCCACGGCTCCCTGCCCATCCCACGGCTCCGTCCCTCCGGACACTCACGCCGGCGGCGGGGCCGGAAGCGCCAGTGCTCCGGGCCAGCCCACATGGAGAGCGTGCGGGGGCTGAAGTAGGAATATTCCCCGGGATTCATGGAGAGGTGCAGGCTCATGGTGGCGATGTCTCCCTCTCCCATGGGAGCTCCGTCAGTCCTGGAAAAGGCACGGGAGCCGCTCGGTGACACCGTTCCCTTGGAATTCCCTGGGGGATTTATTCCCGAGGCGCTGGGGGAGTTCTGCTGGAAAAACCAGCTGGATTTGCCAAAGGTCTCCTTGGAAGGCAGAGAGATCCCTGGAAGACATTCCTGGATGCTCCCAGACCTGGAGCATGAAGTGAGCTTCTCCCTGGGACTGGGAGCTCCTCACTGGAACTGGGAGCTGCTCCCTGGGACTGGGAATTCTTCCCTGGGACTGGGAACTCCTCCCTGGAACTCGGAACTCCTCACTGGGACTAGGAATTCTCCATTGGGACTGGGAGCTCCTCATGGGGACTGAGAATTCCTCCCTTGGACTGGGAGCTCCTCATCGGGACTGGGAGGAGTTCACTGGAACTGGAAATTCCTTCCTAGGACTGGGAGCTGCTCCCTGGGACTGGCAGCTCCTCATCAGGACTGGGAATTCTTCACTGGGATTGGGAGCTCCCGGGACTGGGAATTCCTCCCTGGAATTGCCCCACGGAGCCCCCAGAGCCCGGCCACGGACCCATCCCCGCCCACCTCGTGCTCTGGCCGAGTGTCCTGAAGGAGCCGATGTCCTCCGGGAACTCCCCGATCCTCTCTCCGGCCACGCTCCCAGGGGATTCCGGCTGGAATTCCGGGGGCCCAGCGCCCTCCCCATCCTCACTGTCCAGCTCCGCGTTGGGATCGAACGCCTGCTCGCTCTTCCCGAACTTCTCCAGCAGCGCCGACACCGACTGGAAAATGGGAAGAGCCCAGGGATGGGTGAGGACGGAAGGTTTAACTCAGGGAGTTGAAGGAGGGCAGGGAGAGACAGGATAATGAGAAAAAATTCCTCCTTGGGATGGAATTCCTGGAGAAGCTGTGGCTGTTCCACCCCTGGAAGTGTTCAGAGCCACGTGGGAGCATCCTGGTCTGTGGGAACTCCCACCTGGCTCAGGAATTCCAGTCTGGGTCAGGAAGTCCCACCTGGCTCAGGAATTCTCCACCTGGCCCAGGAATTCCCACCCTACCTCGTCGTGGGACTCCTCATCCCACTTGGTGAACTGGAATCCGGCCAGGGAGGAGCAGATCGGGCGTTTCTCCAGGCACTGGGCCAGCAGGGCTGGGGAGAGGTTGGATGCAGGTGAATTCCCCGGATACGGGCAGGGATCCCCCTGCTCTGGAATCCCTGCGGGCTGGGCAGTGCAGGGCTTGGCTATCCAGGGAAAAGGGGGTTTTGGTTCCCGGGAATAACCCCGGGAATGCCGAGCAGGGCTTGGTGCTGGGTCCAAGGTCAATCCTCCCCCCAGAACGCACCGATCCCAAATCCCGCCCAGCCCCAGGGGTTGGGGACAGGGAGAGACCCCAAACCTCCAGACTTCCTGGTTTTCCAGCAGCCTGAGCGGGATCAAAGCAGCGACCGAAACCACAGGAAGAGGAGCTGGATAAGGCCAGGAAAAGCACGGAAAAGGCTGGAAAAGGCTGGAATTCACCTTTGAGATCGGCCACTGGGACGGGATGGGAGCTGGGCAGGGCTGGGGTGTCCGAGGAGGGCAGAGGGACGATCTCGGAGTGGAAGAGGAGGCGGCTCTGGAAGCTCTGGGAGCGCAGCCCCGTCAGGAAGATCCCGGCCGTGCTGCACTCGTCGAAGGAGGCGGCCGCCCTCCGGAACATGGGATCCACCTGTGGGAATCCAGGAATGCAGAGGGGCAGGGAGGGCTCTGAGAGAGGCTTTGGGGCACAGATCCCGAGGGAAAATGATGCACACGTCTCCTTCCCGCCCCCGGAGTGTCCCAGGCCAGGCTGGAGCAGCTGGGATGGTGGGAAGGGTTGGAATGGGATAAGCCGCAGGGCCCCTTCCAAGCCGAGGCATTCCAGGATTCCATGAGCTGCTGTGGACTGGAGAGCAGGGAGAAATTCCTCCCCCTCTGCCCCTGGATCGTCCCTAGGAGTGTCCCAGGCCAGGCTGGAGCAGCTGGGATGGTGAGAGCTGTCCATGGAAAGGGTGGGATGAGATGGGATTTAAGGGCCCTTCCATCCCAAACTGGAACTCTCGGATCCAGGGAAAAACATCCTGGAAGCATCCTGGTCTATGGGAATTCCCTGCCTGGCTCAGGAATTCCCAATCTGGCTCAAGAATCCCCACATGGCTCAAGAATCCAGCTCAGGAATTCCCACCCGGCTCAGGAATTCCCTCCTGGCTCTCCTACCACAGTGGGACCAGCAGGATTTGTCCCAATCTCAATCCCACCTGGAGGCAGCAGGGAAGCGAAACTCCAGGAGGAACCAACTCTGATGGGAACTGGGAAGAGCTGAGGGGAGGGAAGGAATTTTCTCCTCCTCCAGGGCATGGAAAAGGCTGGGATGGAATTCCTGGCAAACCCATCCCTGGGAATATCCCAGGCCAGGCTGGAGCGAGCTGGGATCGCGGGAAGCGTCCCTGCCCGTGGTGGCACTGGATGGGGTTGAAGCTCCTTCCACCCCAAACCATTCCCAGGATCCTTTTCCCAGCCCAAATTCCCAGTCTGGGTGATGTCAGAGCCAGGAAAACGGGGATGGGGAGGAAGAGGAGACCCGAGCCCACCTCGCAGCCGCGGGAGGCCTCGGGCGCGTTGATGTTGCTCAGGTTGTGCTCGATGGTTCTCAGGGTCGGTTTCTTCCTGGGCTGCGCCTTCCTGGCGGCCTCGGGGGCCGGGCTGGACCCTGGAGAGGGGGAAAAGGGACAAATTCCACTTAAAATACCCAAAAGGAGGGAGAAAACCTGGAATTTGTATGCCAGACTCACAGGGGGCATTGGAATTCCTCAGGATCTGTTGGAATGAGCAACGTTACACGGGCTGGATCTGCTTTGCTCTTTATTGATTCTGCTTGGCCCCAAACCGACCCCGCTTGGCCCCAAACCGACCCCGCTTGGCNTGCTGGGCCCCAGACCGGCCCTGCTTGGCCCCAAACCGACCCTGCTTGGCCCCAAACCGACCCCGCTTGGCCCCAAACCGACCCCGCTTGGCCCCAAACCGACCCCGCTTGGCCCCAAACCGAAATCAGAAATCACTGAGCGACAGCTCCAGCTTCTCCTCCCATCCCTCCCTGCTCCAGCATTCCAGGAGAACCAATTTGGGATCCTCCAACCCTTGGAAAATTCAATTAATCCCAAATCTCTTCGAAGCTCCCAACTTGGAAAGAGCGCTGAGGCTTCTGCTGTTCCCGGGTGGGAAATGAGGGAATTTCCCAGTTTTTTTGAGAGAAAAGGAGGGAATTCCCACCTTCCTCGGGGCTCTCCGGGTCCTTGGCGGGGGCCGAGTCCTTGCCCAGGTTGCCCAGGACCCTGTAGGTGTCGGCGTGGACGGAATCCACGCGCACGGAGTAGATCTTGGCACTGGCATCCAGTGTTCCCGCTGCCACCTGTAACAGGGAATTCGCAGCTGGAAGGGGAAAAATCTCGCCTGGAAGATCCCAGATGTGATTTCCCGAGTGCTCTGCATCCCGAGGGAAACCGTGGGTAACGGGGAAAGGAGTCATTGTGAAAGCTATGTGAAACCCCAGGGGGGTTTTCCCCACAGTTTGTTTTTTGGGATCACACCTAAAATCCTTTAGGAATTGCTGAGTTCAGCAATGGGGAGAAGCAGAAGGGTTCGAGTTTGATCTGCCAGGAGCCGCCTCTCCCTCCTTAGGGTCACCCCCTCGGGACCATCCCGCTTTCCCAAGCCATGAAGAGGTGAAGGACATGAAATCCCAAGCACCTTTTCTGGCCCCAGACTGGGCCAGGAAGGCTGAGAACCCCCCAGTGAAACCCAGTGCCCCCTTTCCCACCCTTCCCTCAGGAACCCCTGCAGGCCACACCCCAAAGTCCTGTCCCCTGCTCATCCATCCAGGAATCCACTTCTCCCTCCCAGCAATTCCCAGGAGTCTTTTCCTTGGCAAGTTCTTGGATTTAGCCCAGCCCAGCAGCACCCTCCTTCCTTTCCCAGCCTTGTTTTGTCACTGGTTTTTACTCCAGAGGCCTCCCAAGCCCTGCTTTTCCACCAGATCCCCCTCTGGACACCGCAGCTGGAGGGACTCGGCCTTTACAAGGATTCGGTGCCCCCAGTCCCTGCAGAAAGCGGCCGTGCCACCTCTCCTGGGGGGTTTTGGTGGCAGCACCCTGAGCAGCATTCCAGGTTTCACGTTAATTAAGCCTGGGGTTAATTGCCAGGTGGAAATGAAGCAGCAGCAGCAGTGACTCCTCTCACCTTGAAGTTGGTGAGCTCCGAGTTCTTCTGCTTCAGGATCTCGGTCATGTAATCGATCAGGTGCAGCCCAAAGGCGTTCTTGGTGGTGATTTTCTGCAACAAAGCGCAGCTGGGAACCCTTCCCCTGGCCAGGGCCACCCCGCAGGACCGAGGGGACAGGGGACAGGCTGGGTGGCACCGGGGGAGGGCAGCACCAGCCTGGATGTGGTCACAGCTTCCTCTTGGAAGAGGAATAGGAAGAGGTTGGAGAGATGGGCAGGGAATTGTCTGAAATCCAGCGGGGTCCTGGCTACTGGGGGTGCCCTGCTGGAGCAGCTCCTGGGGGACACCAAAGTGTCCCTGCCCAGCAGAGCGTCCTGGGGACAAGGACACCCGTGGGATGCAACAGGAAGAGCATTCCCGGCACGTCAGGGAGCGATCCTGCCCCTCTGCCCAGCCCCGGGAGCGCCTCTGGAGCGCTGTGTCCAGCCCCGGGATCACCGGGACAGGAGGGACAAAGATGAGGAAGGGCCTGGAGCATCTCCCCGATGAGGAGAGGCTGAGGGAGCCGGGGCTGGTCAGCCTCGGGAAGAGGCGGCTGAGAGGGGCCCTCATCCCTGTGCCTAAATATCCACGGGTGAATGCGGGAGGATGGATCCGGGCTCTGCTCCGTGGGGCCCAGCCACGGGACGAGAGGAACGGGCAGCAGCTGGTGCCTGAGGAGTTCCACAGGAACGTGAAGAACTTTTTCCCTGTGACTGCCCACAGATATTCCAGGACCGTGTGCTGTGGGATGGCCCTGCTGGAGCAGGGAGCTGGGACCAGATGCCCCTTCACCGTCCCTTAACCTGCCCCATCCCGCGATTCTGGGAAGGACCCCGCTGCCGAGCCCGAAGCGCTGCCAAACCCCGCCCGGACCGCGCTGCCGGGGGATTTTAAACCCCGCAGGGCCCAAACGCGGCGCCCCGGACTCACGTTCTCGGTGCAGAGCTTGATGCAGGTGCTGTAGTGCTCCGAGATCTGCGCGTTGCTCCACTGGGGCAGCGGGGGCTGGCAGCCGTCAGGCCTGCGGGACACAGCGGCGTCGGTGACCGCGCTCCCCCCTCAGCCC
>WEIT01042002.1:69453-83227 GCA_013389985.1 Dryoscopus gambensis | reverse complement strand
CCGGCCCCAATCCCTTCTCCGGCCCCTGGGAATGGCCCCAATCCCTTCTCCTGCCCCTCATTCCCTGGGAATGGCCCCAATCCCTCCTCCTGCCCCTCATTCCCTGGGAACAGCCCCAATCCTTGTAGGAAAAGGGAAGAGAAGCGGGACCAGGAGTGCTCCTTGTGGCCTGTGGGAAGCTTATCCTGGGGTATTTTCCGGGATAAATCCCGGAATGGGTTGGGTTGGGAAGGAACCTTAAATCCCATCCAGTGCCACCATGAACAGGGACACCTTCCATAAATCCAGGTGGCTCCAGCCTGGCCTTGGACACTCCCAGGGATCCAGGGGCAGCCACAGCTCCTCTGGGAATTCCATCCCAGCCCCTCAGGGAGGAATTTCTTCCTAAAAATCCTGGTTAGAGCGTGGATGCCGCCAGGATTCCTTGGATCTTTCCGCAACCCCTCCCTGCCCATCTGATTGCTCCGATGAATAATCAATTTCTAATTAAGCCCTCGGAGTATCCCATGGAAGCAATCCCCTCTCTGCCCTTTTCCCTTCCTCCCCTCTGGAATTCCGGAGGTCCCTTTGGAGCAGTTCCTTGCCCTGGGAACACTGAACCCGATTTAATTCCTCATTTTCCTCCCCCAAATTCCCACCCAGCCCGGGTGGTTCCCAATCGCTGCTGCAGGTCCCGAAATCTCCCAGCAGCTCCTGCTCCGCTCGTTTAGCTCAGTAATTACCAGGGTAATTAACGCTAATTACTGCTGTGAACAAGCTGGAATTCCCCACGATCCAGGAGCCCCAAATCTGCTGGAATCTGCCCCAGCATGGAAGCGGCGACTCCCGAAGGACACAAATCCCCTTCCATCCCGATGTTTTGAACCCAAATCTTCCCTCCCCGAGCTCTGATTTTGTGGGAAGCATCCCAGAGCCCCCCGGGTGCCATGGAAACAGCAGGTTCCGCCCCGGGAGTGATGAGCTGCCGTTAATTCCCATTTTCCGGGATATTTTGGACTCGGCATTAAGCAAATTTATGCAAAACGCTGGAATCCATCCATGGAAATGAGGCTGAACCCGAGGATTCACCAGAGCGGGAAATCAGTGGGGTGGGTTCAGTGAAACCTCCAGATCCTGCTGAAAAAGCACTGAAAATGACCAAGTTTGGCTTTTTTGGGGTCACCCAGCAGGCAGCTCCTGGTTTTGGGGGTCTTCCCATGGAACTGGAGATGGAGGGATAACCCAAAGCCCGGGGAATTTGGAATTCCCTGTCCTTGTGTGGCTGAGGGGGATTTTTGTACCCTGTAAAGGCTTGACCTCATTTTGTGGGGTGGGGGTAAAATTCCCCCTTAGGGACAGGCCTGGGAAAGAGGATGGGGTGATCCCGATGGAGGGAATGGCTCCGTGGGGACCTGAGTCCTGCTGGGAAAGGGGATGGGGTGATCTGATGGAGGGAACGGCTCCGTGGGGATCTGAATCCCGCTGGGAAAGGGGATGGGGTGATCCCAATGGAGGGAACGGCTCTGTGGGGATCTGAGTCCTGCTGGGAAAGGGGATGGAGTGATCCCGATGGGGGGAACGGCTCCGTGGGGATCTGAATCCCGCTGGGAAAGGGGATGGGGTGATCCGATGGAGGGAACGGCTCCGTGGGGATCTGAATCCCGCTGGGAAATCCCAGTGGAGGAAATGGCTCTGTTGGGATCTGAATCCTGCTGGGAAGTGAAAGGTGAGTGGATGATCCCAAGGAAGAAAATGGCTCCGTGGGGATCTGACTCCCGCTGGGATGAGATTATCCCAATAAAGGAAACATCTCCATTGGGATCTGAATCCCGCTGGGATGGGATTATCCCAATAAAGACAAGAGCTCTGTTGGGATCCGAATCCCACTGGGAAGCGAGAGGCGAGGGGATGATCCCAGTGAAGGAAACGCCTCCATGGGGATCTGAATCCCACCAGGAAGGGGGATCCAGCCCAGCGTGCACAGCAAGCTCGGCAGGGAGCAGCCGCCGGCGCCCGGCGCGTGCCGATGTTTATCCCTTCCCTCCCTTTCCAGGATGAAATCGCTCATGGAAAACAAACAGCCGGAGTTTACGGGCCCGCGGGACGGAGCCGAGCCCGCGAACGCCGCTTTAATTAAAACCCGGAGTTCCAGCTGGCTGGAACTGATGGCAGGGGCTGGATGCTCCTGCAATTCCCACCCGCTCCCCCATCAGCGCGGAAAACCATGGATCGTGCATTCCCAGCGGAGCAGCGGGATTTGGGAAGGGCAGCCCAGGAAGGGGAGCCAGGATCCATGGGGAAGGGCCCGCATGGATGCAGAGCTGGGAATCTTACGGAGAACAGATCGGTCCTGAGCCCTGCCCGCACTCCGGGAGGGATCGGAGCCTCTTCCATGGTTTGGGAATCAGGGACGTGCTCCCAGCCCTGGATTTGAGGAGGAATTTTGGAGATTGACTCTTTTCCTGCTGTTGTGGTGACGTTTCAGGGCAAACCCCTCCCACCGAGGGTGCCCCAAACCCTTCATCCATCTTTTCCATGGAATTTTAGCTTTTCCACCTTTTCCCCCTCTTCCCACCCCCACCCCGGCTCCGCTCGTTAAGGGATAACGAACCAGTCTCCACACCAAAGGAACATTTATCCATGAAAATCCACGGAGGGATGATCCTGACAGTCACAGGCAGATGCTTTGGGAGGGGCGGTTGGGTTCTCTCTCTCTCTCTCGGGATGCTCCCATGGGAAGAACTTCCCAGAAAGCTCCTTCCGGATGCCACCACCCCAAATCCCAATTTCCCGAGGGATCCACTGGGATCAGGAGCCCGTTGATCCAGGATGGGGATTTTAAGGAGAGCCTCGCTGTCCCTCTCTGGGACTTTCACTGAGGAGTGGGATTTAACTTCCAGCAGGAATGGGGTTTGGGGTGGATATTCCATCAGGAATGGGGTTTGGGGTGGGTATTCCAAGGAAAAGGGATATTCCCTTGCTAACCTTTGCATTATAATGATTGTGTTCATTGTTCAGCTGGACACGGGATTTTGGGGCAGGGTGATGCATTTGGGACAGGAATAAACCCCAAAATCCCAGAATCCCGGAACAGGGAAGGCTGGAAGGGACCGTGGTGGGTCCTGGAGGCTAAAAATGGGGATTTTTTTCAGAATATGGAGATTTTAACTGTAAATAAACCCTGGGAGCTCTCGGGCCGGGCTCTGTGACCTCAAACAGCTCCAGCAAGGACACGGAAATCCTGAAAAACCCAAATCCCGTCATCCCCGTGGGAATGCTCCGTAAACAGCAGATCCTGCGCTTCCATCCTGGAAAGCTCAGCCGTGAGGGGCCCTTGAGGGACAGCAAAATAAAAACAGCAGTAAAGGATGGGCAGGGCAGGCCTTGTATCCACTGGGAATCCCGGGAAGAATGCTCCGAACAATGGGAATCGCTGCCGGACGGATCCTTGGCTTCGACTTCCAAAGGCGCCGCCGGATCCTTGGCTTCAACTTCAAAGGTGCCAGGGTTTTTCTGCCAAACAGAACCAAAACAGGCTCGGGCCTCTCTGAATCCCAAAATCCAACAAAATCCCCAAATCCAGGGGTTGGTGCTGGGGAGGGACGGTCACGCATGGATCAGGATGTAAAGGGTGGATTTTGGAGCAGATTTTGGAGCAGATCCCGAGTGTGGATGGGGAGGGATTTGGGATTTGCTGCTCCAGGCTCCTGTCCAGTGGGAATGGGAATTTCTGCATTTCAGGACACAAAGCTGAGCTTAAAATCAAAGGTTTAGGGGGTCAGGAGGTGGCTCCAGGCTGGGATTTGGGGGTTGGGATGGGGGAGTTTTCCAGGTGCTTCCAGGGGGAAGTGGCAGAGGGATGGGGGCAGAGCTCTGGGGGATTCTCTCCAGACTCCGCTGGTTTTCCTTTCAGGTGCCAAGGAAGAGGCAAAGGAACTCCTCTGCTTTGGAATTGAATCTCTGATCTGAGATCTGCTTAAAAAGCCTGGAAAAGCCTCTGGATTCCGCTGTCCAGGAGATGGAAACGGAGCAGGGACCGGGATCACGGTCAGGACAAAGGTCCCGGCCCCAAGTCTGGGTGGGGCCACCTCGGTTTGGGCTCTTCAGTCTCCAAAAGGAGAATTTCCCGTGGCTTTTCCAAAGGCTGGGAAAACAATCCTGCCTGAGGATGCTCCCAGGGCTGGAGCCCTTCCGTTTCTGGGCTGGGAGAGCTGGGAATGTTCCCCTGGAGAAGGGAAGGATCCAGGGAGAGCTCAGAGCCCCTTGCAGGGCCTAGAGGGGCTCCGGGAGAGCTGGAGAGGGACTGGGGACAGGGGATGGAGGGACAGGACACAGGGAGTGGCTTCCCGCTGGGAAAGGGGAGATTGGGGTGGGATTTTGGGAAGGAATGAGGGTGGGGAGGGGCTGGGATGGAACTCCCAGAGGAGCTGTGGCTGCCCCTGGATCCCTGGCAGTGCCCAAGGCCAGGCTGGAGCACCCTGGGACAGTGGGAGGGTCCCTGCCATGGCAGGGGTGGGCTGGGATGGGATCCGAGGTCCTTCCCACCCACCCACATTCCGTATGCGGACACAGAGCACACATCCCATCTTTTGGGATGGCCTCGATCCCAAATCCTTGTCCCTGCTCCTGCCTCCAGCAATAACTCGGCACTCAGAGGGGAAAAGGGACAGCCTGGATTTGGGGGTTGCACCCATTTATGGACAACATTTTGCTGCTGGATGATCCCACAGCCCATTCCCATCATCCTGGGTATTCCAGGCTGTCATCCTCGCTATTTCCAACAGCTGGGAATTTTCCCCTCTTTATTTCAAGAGCTCCTTTTCCTCAGGGTACCCCGGGAGATTTCCGGGCTGTGAAGTGTCCGCTCCGATCGGAGCCTCCGCTCCCTCCCCGGGGTGATCCCGGTTCTCCCGCCGAGCATTCCCTGGAGCGGACACTTGTCATTCCCTGCGTGTCTGATCCCGGCGATCCCGGGGCACAAACACAGAGGCCACAAGGGCACCATGGTTATTTATATCCCCATCCACACAAATATTTGTATTTCCTGGGGTTTTTTGGGAATTCTGGCGTCGAATGTGACCTGAACTCTGGTTTTTGGGGTTCGTGGAGCCGATCTCCGCTCGCCTTTTTACCCCTCTTGGCCCTTTTGAGCTATTTGGGTTTCTTCGGGATTCTGGATTTGGGATGGCGGCTGGAAGGGACTCAGGATTTGGCTCTGGATCGTGGCACCTCTCATGGAATCAGTGGGAAAGGCTTCCCACCCCAAACCTTCCCTCAAACCCATTCCTTTGGGACCAGTGGGATTCTGCCAAACCGACAACCCCGGCAGGGTTACACCATTCCCGTTCTCCAGGGTTTGGGAAGCAGCGACACCGGGATGTGTCTTAAGGTGACCAGGACAGGAAAAAGTGGGAATTTAAGCAGGAAAAATCCCGTTCCAGCTGTGCACGTGGAGCTTTGGGACAGCGCAGCCACAGGGGTTGGGAAGAGGGCGGGAGTGGCTGGAAAAGCTGCTCCTCACGGATGGCACAGGGCAGGATTTCGGGAAAAAAGGATCATTTTTGTCAATCGGCTTCCGATTGTTCCTGGATCCATCTCTTTGCCCATTCCTTGAATTTCATCCGGAGTTGTGGCTTGGATATGGGTGGATTCATCTCCGCAATAAATGGGGATTTATCCAGATTTATCCAGAATGACTGGACCTTCCCAGAGCCACTTTGGAGCCTGGAGAGTCAGAAAGCTCCAAAAGCCATCCCTGCTTTATTCCCAGAGCTCAGCAGGGTTTGAGCGTCAGATTTGGGGAATAAATGAGCAATTCCTTGGTCTGTGCAAATCCGCCGAGTGCTTCTCCAGGGTTCATCCCTCATTTCTCCAGAGTTCATCCCTCATTTCTCCAGAGTTCATTCCCCATTCTGTGCAAGTTTATCTTTCATTTATCCATTGTTTATCCCTCATTTCTCCAGAGTTCATCCCTCATTTCTCCAGCGTTGCAGTGACTCCATTTAGGAGCCCGATTTCCACACCACAAACAAGAACTCGGAGCAGCAGCCGGGAGCAAATTCCTCCCAAATTTTCCCCAGATTTGTGGCTTTGTTCCCAACAAGCTGAGTTTATCCACTTGGGATTTTATTCCTGTTTTTCCTCCCTCTGGGTGTGTGTTCCTCCACTGGAGGAGTCCAGGGAAAATTATCCATCGAACAGGGCTGAAATATTCCATAGATCCATACATGCATCACAGACTTCATGTTTTTTGCAAAGGAAAAAAAAATTCCCTGATTGAAACAAAATCCAGGAGGTGGAAGGGAATCACCTCAGCCCTCGGGGTGAAACCAGCTCTGCAGAATTCCCGATCTTCCTCCAATCCTCGTTTTTGGGGTGGAATCCATTTCCAGGGGGTGAGAATCACTTTGGGGTGGTCTCTCCTCTTCCAGATCTCCACAGCATTCCGGAGTCCATCCAAGAGGAATCACCTTGGGTTTTCCAGGGAATTGCAGGGATTCCTGGTGGTGGTTGAGGAACAGCAACAAAGCTCAGCTCAGCTCAGAGATCCTTCGGGAGTTCCTTCGGGAGAGCCCCGCTCCGATGAGTGGCTTTGGAGCGGCAGCAGGAGACCTCGGAGCAGCGGGATGTGGATCCCGGCGATGATCCAAGACCATGCGGGAAGTCCTGGATCTGCGCTGTGGCGGATGATTCCCCATGGAGCTGGAAACAGCCTTTTTGCTGGATTTTGGGATTCAATATCCCCCTGGATATCCAACAGGGAGGATGAATTTAGGGATGGGAGGAGGGAAGTGCAGGATGGGGTTGTTTTCCCATGGGTAGGATGCACTGGGAGATCCCTCCTGCCTTGCAGAGAGCACGGAAGCGCCGGCCAGTGTTGGAATTCCGGAGAAAAGCCCGGCTCTGTCCTGTTCCTGCATCCCCTCCGTCTGCCCGGCAGTGAGGCAGGGCCAGCCAAACATTCCCGGTGTCCGGCCCCGCCGCGGAACACACGGAACGCATACCAAGGTTTTGCTGCCGGGCTCTCCCAAGGAAAAGAGATGGGAAAACAGCGCAGGAAACGCCGGCACGGCATAAGCAAGGCGGTGACACTGAGGTGGCACCCTGGGGACGGGGACCTCCCTAGGTGAGGGTGTTGGAGTAGAAGCTGAGGCTCTCGGAGACCGTCTTGGAGTCGCTGCGGGAGGAGCCGTTGGAGGTCATGTCCAGGGAGAGCCGCTTGGCCTGGCCGGGCTCGTCGGGGTCGTCGTCGGCCGCGCCGAGCGCCAAGGCCACGGTGGTGGTGTCCATCCTGCTGACCTTGGACACCGAGCTCTGCGTGCGCAGGAACCGCGTCGAGCGCAGCTCCAGCCCCTCGTACTCCCCGGCGCTGACGCACGGGCACCACCGGAACGCGTGCTTGAATCCCACCCGGAACCTGCGGGCCAGGAGACACGTGGAGGTGGCCAAAGGAATGGGATGGAGATGGCCAAAGGAATGGGGAAAGACATGGACACGACCAAAGGAATTGGATGGACATGGCCGAAGGAGTTGGGAAAGATATGGAGATGGCCAAAGGAATTAGGACAAAGATGGCCAAAGGGATGGGGAGAGACATGGACATGGCCAAAGGAATGGGATGGAGAAGGCCAAAGGAGTGGGAAAGACATGGACATGGCCAAAGGAAGGGGGAGATAAAGCTCAGCTTTGCTAAACATGACAAAATCGCAATTTTTCACTGAGGGGAGGAAAAACCCACTGAGAAATCCCAACTGGGAGCTGGGATTGTTTTGATTGATGTTTTCCCTCCAAATCCACAGGCATTAGGAAAGACTTTGGGTGAGGATCGTGCCAATCCCACATCTGCTAGCAGTGGCAGAGGGCGGGACAGAACCATCTTGAAAAACCCCATCCAGCCTGCTCCACATCCCCGCATCCCCGCATTCCCGCCATCCCGAGGCGCTCCCAGCGCCCACCTGTCGTTGAGGCAGCAGTAGATGATGGGGTTGTACATGGTGGAGCTCATGGCCAGCCACATGACGGCCAGGTAGACCTGCTGGATGAACCTCTGCAGGTACCACTCGGGCCGCAGGTACTGCAGCGTGAAGTACACGTGGTAGGGCAGCCAGCAGAGCGCGAAGGTGCACACCACGATGATCATCATCTTCACCACCTGGAACGGGGGGAGAGCGATCCAGCAGCCATTCCACCCTCTGGAACGGCCTTTCCAACCGGGAACGCGGGGTCAACATCTTGGTTGAACCACGTTTGTGGAGGAGGTGTCCCAAACCCATCCATCGGTCATTCCACCCTCTGGAATGGCCTTTCCAGCCAGGGATGTGTGGTCAGCATCTTGTTTGAACCACGTTTGTGGAGGACGCGTCCACAGGACTCTGCTCCATCTTCAACCACCAAGTCCTCACCTGCTCCCACCGCTAATGAAAGGTTTGGGGCTGGGATTGGCTGGGATTGGCCACGGATTATGGATCCAGCCGTGCCCAGAATTCCTTACCTTCTGCTTGGCCAGGACCTGCTCCTAGTTGGGATTGGACAGGAATTATGGATCTATCCACACTCAGAATTCCTTACCTTCCATGTAGCTGATACCTGCTTGTGGTTGGGTTTGGCCAGGAATTCTGGATCCAGCCCCTCCCAGAATTCCTCACCTTTTGCTTCTCCAAGACCTGCTCATGGTTGGGATTGGCCAGGAATTACGGATCCAGCTGTGTTTGGAATTCCTTACCTTCCTCATGTCTGAGATCTGCTCATGGTTGGCTTTGGACACAGAAATTCTGGATCCAGCCCCTCCTGGAATTCCTTACCTTGTGGAGATTGGCCAGGAATTCTGGATCCAGCCCCTCCCAGAATTCCTTACCTTGCACTTGGCCAACATCTTCTCATGGTTGGGATTGGGCAGGAATTCTGGATCCAGCCAATCCTGGAATTCCTCACCTTGTGCTTGGCATCACCTTGTGCACCTACTCGTGGCTGGGTTTGGCCAGGAATTCTGGATCCATCCACGCTCAGAATTCCTCATCTTGTGGAGATTGGCCAGGAATTCTGGATCCAGCCCCTCCCAGAATTTCTCACCTTGTGGAGATTGGCCAGGGATTCTGGACCCAGCTGTGCCTGGAATTCCTCACCCTGTGGAGATTGGCCAGGAATTCTGGATCCAGCCACTCCTGGAATCCCTCACCTTGTGGAGATTGGCCAGGAATTCTGGGTCCAGCCCCTCCTGGAATTCCTCACCTTGGGGAGATTGGCCAGGAATTCTGGGTCCAGCCCCTCCTGGAATTCCTCACCTTGGGGAGACTGGCCAGGAATTCTGGATCCAGTCCCTCCTGGAATTCCTCACCTTGTGGAGATTGGCCAGGAATTCTGGGTCCAGCTGTGCCTGGAATTCCTCACCTTGCGCTTGGCTGACACCTGCTTGTGACTGGGACTGGATGTGAATTCTGGATCCATCCTCTCCCGGCATTCCTCACCTTGCGCTTGGCCGACACCTGCTCGTGGTAGCGGTCGGAGGAGTCCCCCGGGATCTCGCTGGCCCAGAGCGTGCGGCCGACGGCGCCGTAGGCGCAGCCGATCACCAGCAGCGGCAGCAGGTACAGCAGGACGGTCATGGAGAAGTGGTACCTGGAAAAAACGGGATCGTCCCTGAGGATCCGGCGCCTGTCCCGTCCTTCTCTTCCAAACAGAGCTTGGAGGGAACGAGGTGAACACAGAAAGAGAGGATTTGGCACAATTCCCGCACAGTTCCTGCGCCAGGAGTTCCGGCGGAGCTCGGGCTGGGAAGGATTCCCTGCTTGCACCCCAATCTGCTCCCGTTTCCCAGGCACCCCCCATTACAGATCCCTCCCCACCCCATTTGGAATAAAACCTCGGGAGACTCATCCTGCTCTTGGTGATTTGGGGGAAAAGGGGATTTTCCCCCTCACAGGTGGAGAAAAACCTCCTGGAATGGGATGTAGCCGGGAAATTCCTGGGAATTTCCTCAGGGGAGGGTTTTTTAGCTGAGCTGAGTTTTCCTCTCACTCCTCCTCTCTTCACATCCCAGATTATCCTGGGGATGGATGCGGGCTCTGCTCCCAGATTTTAGCTGGAAGCCCTGCCAGAAATGTGGGATTTTGGCATAGGGAAGGACGGGAATACTGAGAAGAAATAAAGGATTTTCCTGCGGAGCAAACACCGGGAATGGGATGCAGCTCCCAAAAATCCTGGACTCCAGTGGCACCAGCCACGACCCCGGTGCCCAAAAGGAGCCAAATCCTTGGAGCTTTATGAAAACTCAGCCAGGAATTCAGCAGCCGGATCTGCTCTCCGGGCTCATGGAAAGGGCCGGCTCCTGGGGCTGTTTGTGTCATGGATAAACAAATCCCAAATCCAGCGGGAGGCTCCGGATGGAAGTGGCAGTGCAGGCCCGAGGCTGTTCTGCCATAAGCTGGGGAGCCTGGGAAGCACTGGGAATGCGCTGGGAATGCACTGGGAGTGCTGGGAATGCTGTGGGAGCGCTTGGAATGCATTGGGAGCACTGGGAATGCTGTGGGAGCACTGGGAATGCCATGGATCCATGAGGATTTCTGTTAAAGAGGAGTTGGTTTAAGAGGAAATCCCATAATTCCGGGTTTATCCCACAGGAGGGGATGGAGCTCTGACCCTGCAGAAAATCCTGGAAAATCCTGGAAAATCCTCCCTTCCCTAAAAACTGAGCCCATGAATGTGGCCGGTGCCAGCCTGGAAAACTTCCCAAAGGCTGCCAGGTTAGCAGGAATTCCATTCCCAAGGCTTTGGGGTCCCTGCGTGGATTTCTGGGCTCCGATCCAAGGTTTTGCATCTTCCCGAGGCCAATCCAGGCCCTGCAGCCGCTCCCGGCTCTGGAATCACTCATCTTCCCGGGAGCTGGGATTGAATCACAGCTCCAGAGGGTACGGAACAGCTCCGGGAATTCTCCCACAGGGAACGGGGCTGGCCCCAGCCCCGCTGCAATCTCATTTTCCCCGGCCCTAATTCCATTTGGGATGGGGTTTGCGGGGCCGGATTTCATTCCGCTCGTTCCAGAGGCGTCTCCGCGGCTCCAGAGGAGGATTTTGTTGCGGTTCCCATGGAATTCAGGATCCTCAGAGGGCTGCAGGAATGTCTGGAGGAGCTGCGGGATAACGTCAGCAGCACAGACCCCTCATTTCCAGGGGTGTCTGGGCCTGGAGAGCCATTCCAGACAGCTCCGGGAATTCTTTTGGGATGCTGGGCGTGGAAAAGCGCTGGAATTATCTGCGAGCTGCTCTGCTGCGGGATTTCCGGGATCGGAGCACTCGAGGAAAACTGGGGTTTAAATGGAAGGGTTCTCAGGGATTTGGGATCTGGGGTCGGGTGGAGGATCCTCGAGGAATCGCCAGAGGACGGAGCTGCCGCCTCCTTTTCCCCGGCAAACCCCGGGAATGCTGGCACGGAAGGGACGTTCCCAGGGGCTCCGATCTCCCTGGGGCGGCCTCTCCCTTCCCTCAACACCCCCAAATGGGTGCCGACGGGATTGGGAGGGATCAGGAACCCCCGTGGGAAGCAGGGATCGACGGCCGGATCGAATCCCGTGGAATTACCGGCTCCGGCTGCCGGCACAGCCGGGAAAGCGGGGATGTCTTCCAGGGAAAACCAGCTCTGCACACCAGGCTTGTGCTCCCCAGGGGTTTTCCAAGGGAATTCCCCTGCCCGAGATGTTGGAATTCTCCTGTTTTCCCTGGGAACTGGAGAAAGGATGGGATTTTTTCCTCCTGGCGCTGCAGACGGAGCAGCTGCCCCCGGAGCCTTCCCAGAATAACCACTCCAAGGCTGTGGAGCGTGAGGGGGCTGGAATGCCGCCTCTGGAATGACCCAAACACCTGTCCCGGAGTTATTTAGGGCTGGAAAATCCCATCCCGAGCTCCGCTGGGCTCTGCTCAGGGAGATCCCGAGGGTTGGAGCTGCGAGTTCCTCCCAGTCCCCAAATTCTTTGGGATTTGTGCATCCCAAAGCTGCCGGGGATCCGCTTTCCCAGCTTTCCCGGCTGTGCCGGGGTGCGAATCCCTCGTGGTTTTCCTCTTGGATTTGGAAAAACCACAGGAATGATCCGTCCGAACGGCGCCCCGTGGCAGTGGCTGGGAATGGCGCAATATTCCCGGCTGGAAGGGACCCCCAAGGGTGGAGGGAGGTTGGGAACCCCCCACGGCGCCCTCGGCCCCGGCTCCGTCCGTGCCGCGCCGGGGAGGAGGCGACGAATGGCGCCCGGCAGGACCGGGCCTGCCGCGCTGGGAGCTGGGCACCTGCCCCGGCTCCAGCGGAATTCCACAGCGGAATTCCACAGCCCCAGATGCTCCCTCCCGGAGATCACAAACTCCTTTTTGATTCCCTTTTAATTCCCTTTTTGATTTCCTTTTTTTATTCCCTTTTTAATTCCCTTTATATTCCCTATTTGATTCCCTTTTTATTCCCTATTTTCTTCTCTTTTCCTTCCCTTTTTATCCCCTTTTTCATCCCTTTTTGATTCCCTTTTCGATTCCCTATTTTATTCTAGGTTTTCTTCCTTCTTTATTCCCTTTTTGAACCCTTTTTATTCCCTAATTTATTCCATTTTATCCCCTTTTTATTCCCTTTTTGATCCCTTTTTATTCTCTTTTAATTCCCTATTTCCCCCCCCTTTTTTATTCCCTTTTTATTCCTTTTTTATCCCCTTTTTGATCCCTTATTTTATTCCCTTTTTCTTCCCTTTTTTATCCCCTTTGTTATTCCCTATTTTATTCCCTTTTTATTCTCTTTTTAAAATTCCCTATTAATTCCCTATTTTATTCCCTCCCTCCCCCTTTTCCCTCAACTCCTGACATTCCATTCCCGTCAGACTTCCAAGACCGAGCCATTCCCAGACCCTTTGGAAATTCCCGGAGTTTCCTTCTGGGAAGGGAGGATTCCAGCTGGGCCCTCCCACTCCAAGTTTTGGGGTGAATTTCGGGATATTTGGACCGGATAAATCCCAAACCAGGCATTCTTCTGTTACCCCTCACGCAGGGTATTCCCGGGAAATCCGGATTTTCCTCTCACAGGAACCACTCTGCCCCGGGAAGCTCCGAGAGGCACGGAAAGGGTTGGGAACTGCTGGGGCAGAGCGAGTCCCATTCCTGAGGGGTTCCCTTCCCTTCCCTTCCCTTCCCTTCCCTTCCCTTCCCTTCCCTTCCCAAACCTTCCCTTCCCAAACCTTCCCTTCCCTAACCATC
The DNA here is from genome assembly GCA_013389985.1 of Dryoscopus gambensis. NCBI lineage: Eukaryota > Metazoa > Chordata > Aves > Passeriformes > Malaconotidae > Dryoscopus > Dryoscopus gambensis. Next base: position 70,031 of record WEIT01042002.1, on the reverse strand, counting down.
CCAAACCTTCCCTTTTTTCCCCCTTTCTCTCCATTTTTCTTCCCTTCCTGGCGTTTTCCCCAGATCCCTCCCCTCTCCCAGCCCATTCCCACTCACGTTTTTCCGGACACGGCGCTGCCGGGCTCCGGCCACTCCACGAGGCACACAAGGCGTCCCGGGAGCTCGGCGGTGACGGAGAAGTATCCCTGGGGAAAGGCCAGCAGCAGCGCCAGGAGCCAGATGACCGCGATGACCGCCTTGGTGGCCGCGGCTGAGAGGCGCGGCCGGAGCGGGTGGATGATGGCCATGTACCTGCGGGGCGGGAAAAGCGGGAGTCAGGCTGGGAAATGCCAACATGTTCTGCAGCTGGAGGGGATCCATGGGATGGGATGGGATCCATGGGATGGGATGGGATCCATGGGATGGGACGGGATCCATGGGATGGGGTGGGATCCATGGGATGGGGTGGGATGGGATGGGATGGGATGGGATGGGATGCGATGGGATGGCGTGGGATGGCGTGGGATGGCGTGGGATGGCGTGGGATGGCGTGGGATGGCGTGGGATGGCGTGGGATGGCGTGGGATGGCGTGGGATGC